>WEKY01037456.1:226805-267645 GCA_013390045.1 Picathartes gymnocephalus | reverse complement strand
GGGCGGCCGGGGGCTGCCGGTGCCGCTGCTGCTGGGGCTGCCGCTGCTGCTGCTGCTGGGGCTGCCGGCGGCGGGGCGCGCCGCCTCCAAGGCGCTGGTGTGCCAGGAGATCACGGTGCCGATGTGCAAGGGCATCGGCTACAACCTCACNGAGCCGGGGCCGCCGCCCCCGCGCCGCCGAGCATGGAGTGGAGTTACCTGTTGGAAATCACCTCGCTGCTCGCCGCCCTGTCCCTGCTGCAGCGCGCCGGCTGCGCCGCCGCCTCGGCCGCCGCCGCCGCGTCCTCCTCCTCCTCGGCAAAGGAGCTGTCGTGCCAGGAGATCACCGTGCCCCTCTGCAAGGGCATCGGCTACAACTACACCTACATGCCCAACCAGTTCAACCACGACACGCAGGACGAGGCCGGGCTGGAGGTGCACCAGTTCTGGCCGCTAGTGGAGATCCAGTGCTCCCCGGACCTGCGCTTCTTCCTCTGCAGCATGTACACCCCCATCTGCCTGTCCGACTACACGAAGCCGCTGCCCCCCTGCCGCTCCGTCTGCGAGCGGGCCAAGGCCGGCTGCTCGCCCATCATGCAGCAGTACGGCTTTGCCTGGCCCGAGAGGATGAACTGCGACAGCCTGCCGGTGCTGGGGGACACCGAGGTGCTTTGCATGGGATACAACCACACGGAAGCCACCACCCTGCCGCCTTTCTTTGGGAAGCCCACACGTCCTGCCAAGGACATGGCCAAAAACCTGACGCCACTCGATGGGCAGCGCCTCTCAGGGCTGGACTGTGGTCAGACTTGCAAGTGCAAAGCACCCCTGATCCCCATCTCCAAGGAGTCCCATCCACTGTACAACCGCATCAGGACTGGGAAGGTACTCAACTGCGCCATCCCCTGCTACCAGCCCTACTTTACCCAGGATGAGAAGACCTTCGCTACCTTCTGGATCGGCCTCTGGTCCATCCTCTGCTTCCTCTCCACCTCAACCACCGTGGCCACCTTCCTCATTGACATGGAGCGCTTCAAGTACCCTGAGCGCCCCATCATCTTCCTCTCTGCCTGCTACCTCTTCGTCTCCATGGGCTACATTGTGCGGCTGGTGGCAGGGCATGCCAGTGTGGCTTGCAACCCGGAGCACCACCACATCCATTATGAGACCACAGGCCCTGCTCTCTGCACAGTGGTTTTCCTTCTCCTCTACTTCTTCGGCATGGCCAGCTCCATCTGGTGGGTCATCCTGTCCCTCACCTGGTTCCTGGCAGCTGGCATGAAGTGGGGCAATGAGGCCATTGCTAGCTACTCACAGTACTTCCACCTGGCTGCCTGGCTCATCCCCAGTGCCAAATCCATTGCTGTACTGGCACTGAGCTCTGTGGATGGTGACCCGGTGGCCGGGGTTTGCTATGTGGGGAACCAGAGCCTGGAGAATCTGCGGGGCTTTGTGCTGGCACCACTAGTGGTTTATCTCTTCACCGGCAGCCTCTTCCTGCTGGCTGGCTTCATCTCGCTCTTTCGCATCCGCAGCGTGATCAAGCAGGGCGGCACCAAAACTGACAAGCTGGAGAAGCTGATGATCCGCATCGGCATCTTCACCGTGCTTTACACTGTGCCTGCCACCATTGTCATTGCCTGCTACATCTATGAGCAGCACAACCGGGAGGCCTGGGAGCAGGCACAGAACTGCTCCTGCCCGGGGGACCCTCACCGCCCCAAGCCTGACTATGCTGTCTTCATGCTCAAGTACTTCATGTGCCTTGTGGTGGGGATCACCTCTGGCGTTTGGATCTGGTCTGGCAAGACCCTTGAGTCCTGGAGGCACTTCACCACCCGCTGCTGCCGGGCTAGGAAGCCTGCGGGTGCCTCTGTGTACGGTGAGGCCAGCCCGGCACTGGTGGGCAGGACGGTGCTGCCCAGTATGGCCTCCTACCACAAACAGGTCCCACTGTCCCATGTGTGACCAGAGGGAGCCTCGGTGACCCCAGCCACAGGGAGGAGAGGGTTGCAAAGACCCTGGACCGCAGAAGAGGGGGTGACAGCTGGGCCACCCCTGGCATCCTCAGCCCCACCGTGGTGATGCTGCCTGGGACCGAGTGTGTGTGCCCACGGGCATAGAGCAGCTGCAGCCTCAGGCAGGGCAGGGGGAGGTGCTGCCAACTATGTGGGGACAGAGGGACAGGGAGGCCTGCAGCCTGGCACTGCCATGTATGCCCCATTTGGGGTCCCACATCCTGGTTGGGGTCCTGGGATGCTGCTGCCTGTAGGCTGGTCAGGTGGCAGTAGCCCTCGAGCACTGATTTGTGTCCCACAACAAGCCTCTGGGCAGATCGTGCTAGTGCTGGGGTGAACGGCAGAGCTGTAGCAGTCAGGGCAGATGGTGGCCCCCAACCCCAGCTTGGCACTGCCACTGAGCCATTCACTAAAGCCCAGAGAGTGGGAAGGTGTCAGGGAGAGCTGGCAGGCGGTGCTGCCTCCCTGGGTGCCTTGGGCAGAGCAGGAGACTGCACTCAGTGCCCCCAGAGCCCCCAGGCACAGCTACATACTGAGGAGAAGGCTGGGGGCCCCGGTGTGAGGCAGCCGCGGGCCCTGCTCGGGCAGCAGCACACTGAGCAGGAGCGAAGGAGCTGCGTGGGCCGGGGGCTTCATGGGTGGTGGCAGTGCAGAAGGAAGGGGCTGTGGAGAGGATCGGCCACCTGGCCCTCAGGACGGGCAGGGACAGAGTCCCAGAGGGACCAGGTGACCCCCTGCAGCCCCTTCTGCCCTGGGCAAGCACATCCGGCTCCCTTCAGTGAGGGGCTCGGAACCGGGCAGGATCTGGCTGCGGTGGGCTCAGCTGGGCGGCACCGACTCCCCGCTCTGCGATGGGCAGGCAGCACCACCGCCCATGGAGCCGCTCAGCCCGGGAGCCGAGGGGCTGCGCCGGGGGCCCGGGCGGCGCTGAGGCTGCCGGCCCAGCACGGGGTTTGCACGGAGCCCGGGCACCGCTGACTCTGGCACCGAGAGCGGGGCTCTCCTGAGCTGCCCTGTGCCCTGGGAAGGGGTCGGTGCTGCCCCGTGCCTCTCACCTCTGCAGCGGGGTGAGTTCCTCGGTCTCCCTTGTGCCCTGCGGGTTACCTGGGACGCGGGAGGCAGCGCCGGTGCCCTGCCCGCCAGCTGTGGCGTGTGGCACAGCAGCTGAGCGAGGCACAGCCAACCCTAAAAGGGTGGTTGCACCCCTGCAGTGAGCGGTGACTGCACGGGGGGGTCCCAGCCAGGCAGCAGGCTGTCTCTCTGGAGCAACAGCTGGGTTTTCCAGTCAGTCGGCTTCAATACTTGTTGCTGCTTTTTTCAAAGCTGTGCCTCTGGCAGAGAGAGTACCAGGTTTGAGAGGGAGCAGTTAATTTAGGAAAACTTGGCAGAGCGCTCGTACCTCTTTTCCTCCAACTTCCTAAGCCTTTTCACTTCCCTGGATCAGACAGCAGCTGAGCGCTGACAGAACCACTGCCTGGCATTAAGCAGTAGTGACAGCTGGGTCTAAGTAGAATAATGGGGGGGAGGCCCTGTTGTCAGTCACTAAATGCAGCCTGGGCAAGGGGCTCCAGCTGTGGCATGGGATGAGGCTGGCTGCTTCTGGCTTCAGGCCACTTGTGAAAGCACCTGGGTTTTAATTTCTTTTTTTCCTCCTGCCCTAAGCAGTGATCGTGTATGTAATTACCCAGCCATTACTGGAGTCCTTTTTGCCCTCCTTCAAGTGTGGCACTGTGACCCAGCTGCTCAAGCACTGGAGAACAACTGCTGGCTTTGCTCCTGCAGGACTGCAAGGATCTGAGGTTGTTCTCAAAACCTTTGGACCACTTCAGTTAAAAAGGTTTCCACCTAATTTTAAAACCAAAGCCCGGGAAATGAGGGAACACTCAAGAGGCACATCTCTGGATTAAGGTACTGCATGCGTGTCTCTGGGATGTCCTGGATAGAAGAGACAGAGGTGCAGGGATGGAGGGCTCACCAGGGACTGTTCAGCTGCACCCACCAGCACTCTTGCAATAGGGCTCACCCCTCCAGCGTGTTGGAGTACTTTACTGTGGACAGAATTGCACCATATTGTGTTACAAACTGTAAATAGTTGTATTATAGCCTAATTTGTACATACAGAAGCCGTAGTGACCTTTGATACAGGTTAGGGACAGGCGTGTTCCCAGCAGTGAGGCAGGTCAGGCACAGAGACGCTGGGGGTAGTCTCTTGCTGTAATCCAGGGCATTAAATGATTCCAACCTGCTCCAGTCCACACCTTGCTGGACTCCTCTCCCTCTCTAGTGCCTTTTGTAGATACAGCTAAACACACATCATGCAATACAATGAACAAAACCATGTCAAAGGTGGTATTTTGCTGTTTTTGTTTTTTCCAAAGTGCAACTGACTGTGTAAAGAAATCCAAGATTAGCTACAAACTGTTGCCTATTGAAAAATGCAAGAGCGTTTTCAGCTTTGATCTAACGGTAGGGTAATACAATCAACTCGTGTTTGAGCCTGGCTTCTCAGTAACAAGTGGCAGGAGGGGGGAAGGAGCTGTAGCTGTGTGCCCTGTCTGCTGTAGCCAATTTACATGTTGGGTTTTGCCTCTTCCGTTACCGATGCCGTTCAATGTTGCTTAAATAACTGTACTATATTTTGTGAAAAGCTGAGGAAATTTTATTCAAAGAGAAATATCAAGATTAGTTATTTATGAGGATAAAAAAAATAGCGTGTGTTGTTTTCTTTACTTCTGCTTCTGTTAGAGTGTTTATTACCTTAAAAGCTTACCTGGGGGAAGGGGGAGGCGTGTGCTGGAGGGTCATGCTGGGCTCTTATCACCGGGGATTGTGGGGAACTGATGAGGCAACCGCACTTGCGTGGCACAGAGGAATAGCACGTTCCACGTGCACAAACCCCACGCAGTGCCCTTGGCACAGAGGATGCTGCCACACATCTGTGCCCTCAGTGCTGGCGTGCCCAGGCTGGGTGGTGCAGCCAGGCTCTGCCCTGAGCCGGGTTCCGTGCTCAGGGGCTGTGCCCGTGACCGCGCTGGCGGGCCAAGGTCACGCCTCGCTGCTGCAAGAGGGTTAACTATCAACTTTTATTGGCCGTCTGCAGTTTGCACAGTAGGTGTCCCTTGCCCTGTGCTGAGATCAGCCCTGAAGAGGTGGCCTTTGGTACTCCTAAGGCCACACAGATGACAGCTCGTAGCCAAGCAGGATGCTGCCTGCTGGTCCGTTTGGGTGGCTGTGTTGCCATCTGCTCTGTGACCTCTCCTGTTGCCAGGAGCACTTGAGGAGGGACAGCAAGGGGTTAAGGCTGGCTCTATGGTGACTAATGGTGCAGGACTCTGCTATCTAGTTAGGTGTGTAGGCACACACTAGGTCCCACAAGATAGGATCTCTTACCTGGAAGCAGCATTCCAGCACCCAGTGATAAACCTGACAGTCCCACAGCCTGACTCACCTGATTCTGCAGGGATCTGCCCCCCCATGCTCCAGTACAGGCAAAACACACCATTGGGGCTGATCCTATCGCTTGAAGGGCAGCAGTTTTGGGGTGTGGAGGGGACATGAACCATTTCAGCATCTGGTTCTTCCCAAGGAGCTGTGGATACTCACTGCCTGCTCCCAGAAGTAACTCTAGCACCTTGCTGGCAGCCTTGTTGTCATTCTTGCCTGCCAGGAAGCTGTTGTGTCCTCGGCTCCTCAGTAAACAGGAGTTTGGCAGCGCTGCCGTGCACCGCCTACCTGAAGCCACTGTTTCCGAGCAAGGGAAGGGCCTTTCCTGCAGGCAGTCCTGAATCACCTGCAGGACTCTGTCCCCATGAGCACACACGTGATCCTGCACACTGCACAGCTGGCCTAATGCTTGTGCTCCTGTGTTCTGCAGGTTCTACTTGGTCAACTTAAGCCACCCTTGAGCAGTCACCAGCTTCCCCAGGGCTGAATAGTGCAAATACAGCACAATTTCAGGCTGGGTGGCATAGGGAAGGACAGTGTCTGATGGCATGGGGACCATGTGGCTCTTCAAATAGGTTTTAATATCGTAGATTAGAAGTCAAAGAGGTTATTTCGGAGGTCAAAGAGGTTATTTCACCTGGAAAATGCCTTGTCTGTGAAGGCAGCCTGAGACTTTCCTAAGCCTAAGACAAACAGGCCCATGCTCTGCCACTTAAGAGCTCTTTTGCCAGTCCATTGTGGCGGTGGGTATTAGTAAGGGCACCACAGTCACTTTGACAGCACTCTGTAATTCACCCTGTTGGCAAACAGCTTATTTGGGCAAATATAGTTTTCCCAGGTAACAATATGGAATGGCAGTTCTGTATCATTGTCCTGGCAGTACTGTGCTGTGGGAAATCCCAGGACAGAATGGGGGCTGCAGCCTGCCCAGTGCCGAGCTCTGAACAGAGCAGCTCACCCTGCTCTGAAAATGCCTGCCAACCTCCTGTGCAAGCTCTTGCCTCAATGGCTCTTCTGTCCTCTTCTGCTTGCTCAGGGTATGCTTGACACCTATACTCTTATCCAGGAGCAGTGGTCTTGACATTTATTCCATCCCTCAAGTGCCTGTCCTCTTAACTGCCAAACCCAAACTGAAGTAGTTCTCATAAAATTCCCTTGGAAACAAAATACACAGTCTCTGTACACAAAGGGAAGGGGGTGCTGGAGCCCAAGGGTATCATGTAGCCCATGAACACCTCCATGGCCTCCTGCCCCTGCTGACTGCTAACACACATTGCTCCTGCTAGTCTGGCCGGTGCTCACATCACTCCTTCTGGGCCATAACACAACTACTGTCTCTGCAAACAGCATTAACTGCCAGATGAGGAGTGCTACCCTGGAACTGAAAGCAGGCAGGGGTCACCTCAACCTAGATTAAATATTACTCAGCTGTTGGATTAAGAAAAACAATGTACATTGATCCAGTTGCTCTTCCCTGGGAGCAGAGGTAGGTAACAGTCTCTAATTCCAGTATTCTGACTGTGTTTGGAAGTTTTTTTTTGCCTCTTAGAGAAAAGTGTTGCCAGCATATACAGTAGTGAAAATTGGAGGGTATTCCCCCTTCACAGTTCATTGTCCAGCAGAGCCACCTAAATGCAATTCCTTCTCAAACACTGTTACTGCCCAGCACTTCAAAAGGGAGCTGCATGGTTTACATTTCATTGTTTAGCTAAGAAAAACACTAGCTGCCTTTTCCAGATTCTAACTCTTTCAGGGTACCAGAATGGTAAATGGAATTGCTAATTTTTCCCTCTTAAGAAGCTGAGCTGTAGTTCAGGCCTGCTTAGCATCTGCTGAACAGATCAAAATCCCATTGATAACGTGCTCTGGACTACAGTAAAATTAAAGTCAGGTAATATTCAAAGCAAATTTAGGTTCATAGCAGCTATCTCCTGCAGGATGTATTGCAGAAGCAGCCATCAGCTTGAGTTGTCATTCACTTGCCATCCAGATCCGCAGGAAGAGTCTCCATCTCATCTGGCAAAAAAGGGAAACGAGTGGCCCCAGTCTCTGCTGAGCAGCTCACAGTGAGTGGCTGCTTTTGGAGCACCAGACTGATCCCACACAGCTGAAGGCACCTGGCAGTGCTGAGGGAAGCAAAGCCCATTAGCAATTAGGTCACAAGTCAATCCAGGAGCTGGTCACTTGTAGCTTCCAATTTAGTGCTCCTCAAGAGAGGACTTAAAAACCATCAAATCACCAGAGAGACTGGCCCTACTTAAAGATGATTGAAGTGCAAAGAAACTGTCAGTGAATGGTTTATTTGAGCAGCCCGAGTCAAGTTCTGCATCCAAAGACCATGTGGGAAGATCTGGGCAGCCATGCAGGGCTGTACCCATCCCAGGACTCTGCTGCCTGCTCCCAGACATTGCCAGCTCACAGGGACCAAATGAAGGTGATAGGCTGGTGTGGTGAATAGAGAGGCCTTAACACCCACCACTGGGGTTTCTCTTTTTTTTTTTTTTTGGGGGCAGTGGAAGCCAAGAGCTGTACAGAACACACCCTTCACCTTTAACTTTAATTAAAATAGAGTTTATTAGCTTTTCTTTTAATACAAACATGAGAAAGGAAAACCACCTGAAGATGTAGTGTTATTTTCAATATTGAATTGTGATCAATACCTGAAGTGCCAAGTTCCGTGGGTTTGGGAGCCAGGGGCTGGCACATTTGCATACTGCAAAAGGCTGTATGCAGCATTTGAACAGCTGAGTGCAGCCACACTGATGATGGCACTCACACAGCCCCACTCCCAAAGGCAGATGGACTTGTTGTTCAGTGTAAGTTTCTGGGCCTTGGCTGTAAGAGGAAGTGCACAAAACCCGTGTCATTCAGAGGGAGATCTGCTCCTAGGACACTGCCTAGAACCTATTTGGATCCAAGAAGGGAAGATACTACAAAGACTTGTAACAGGAAGAGTCTAATAATACTTATCCTGTTTAGAGTTCAGTTTCAGAGCTTGAAAGTAAGCTCTGTCCCAAAGTCTCAGAAAGAGCAAACCCCAAGCCTTTAGAGCAGTTGCACGAGATAAAATTCACTTCGGGGAAAAAAAAAAAAAAGGTTTATAGAAAGCTTTTTGATAATTCTCAGTTGAACACAATATTTTTCCATCTACCTTGATAGGTAGTACAGGATTCTCAAACCCATTATTGTCTCATTATGAATGTAACTTCCTCCCAGGAAACTGAAACCCAAGGAGAGCCAGATGGATGCACAATATCAGCTTTAGGAACTCACTGTATATAGCACAAGAGATCTGCAGTAGAACTCAGAGAAGCAGTGCTGCACACACGCCATTCACCACTGGATTGCTACACTGTTTGGGATGGTGATGATGTTTCCAGACCAACTTTTTCATTCAATGCCTCAGAAAAATACACAGATTACATCTCTTCCAGAGCAATGTAAGTATTAGAAAATGAGAGAAGCACCATAATTCACAAGAAATGCAGCATGGACCCTATACATTTTAACAATACATAAAACTGTATCTCTGCCCCCAGTCAAAACATTCAAAATCTTTTGACAATCTTTACTGGAGTGAAGCTGTGGGTGCAGAGATGGAATTCCTTCCTGCTGGGCAGCTTCTTGGTATGAACACATCACCAATAATAGCAGCTTTTAGTAGCCAAACCAGGGAAAAGCCATCAAAACATGTCTATGCTACTGTTTTCAGCTCCAGAGTGGCTTTATGCTTAAGAGTCCCATGTGTTGTTTTTGTTAATACTGCATTGACCTGAAATACAAATGCAGTGAGACTCTGGATGACAAGGGAGAAGAGGGAAGAACATTGTAACTATAGTCATGTGGTTAGTGTTTAAATTCTAAAATTTAAAACTACTTATTATTAAAAACCTCAAGAGTTCACAGCTATAGGCCTACATAGTAAGCAAACATCTGTGGGGGAGAGAAGGAGATAAGTTTGTTTTTGCACCTCTGGATACATTAGAAGGAGGAGAGGGTTGATTTGCCAAAGGTCTTGTCTTTTGCGCCGAGTATGTTTCTTGAGCTCTGGGCTCCCTTGGCTGATGAACTCTCCTCGCTTCCTCTTGCTGGAAGACACCATCACCGCTGGCTTGTGTGCGTGGAGTGGTGGATTCCTCCTCCGGGTCGTGTGGATGCTGGTTCCTGGTGCTGCACCCTGCTCTCTCCTCAGGAGAGGATGGCATTAGAACGGCGGATACCAACTAAGTTATCAGCACTGAAAGATCGTCTCATAGCAGCTTTTGACAAGTCTTTGTATTTGTCTTCACACAGCCGGGAGATTGCCTGGACACCACAGAGACACCACAGACAGACACAAAATGAAAAGTCCGTGTTAGCAAAGTTTGAATGTTCCGAGGGAGATTTTACAAATGTAATACCAACAGTACAGGTGCTCTGCAACAGTGACACTTCTGGCTTTTACCCAGAATGACAGTAAATAAGGACTACTCTGGAGGGAAAATAGTAATGGCGTCCGTCCCCAGGTTAACATGAACCCCAGCGATCAGAAAGGTAGACCTAAAGAAGGTGAGTGGTTTCCATATCCAAGTATCTTCTTTATTTTACTAGTCTTACTATTTTATGAAAAACTTGGATCCATTTCAGACTTTTTAAGTTTGCGGAAGTTATGTTGAAAATCACCCCTAGTAGCTGGGTCTGGTGCACACAGCAGCACAAAAATTTTATTTTCACACTGCAGAAATGCACACAGGCATTCTCTGAAAGGAAAAGTTCAAACTGAAAAGTTTCTGTGCTCCCTTGGGCATCTTACCCTTGGCCACTCAGGGCAAGCAAGCCAAGGAAATGAAGTTCTAATAAGGTGTCTGTTTTGCCTTTAACTTCTCTACCTCCTCACTCCCAACATATTCTTACCAGGATCACCCCCATGATCTGAGAAGGGAGGGCAGTACTTTATTAAAGCATGGTACTTTATTATAGCAATTAAATACTAGCACGTGTAGACACTCTGGTGTTGAACTGCTTTTTTATCCATTTATTGGCTTGCCTCTGCCCTGCTTATCTAGTTGTTCTAGTAACGAGCCTAAATATTTAAATCCTAATAACACAATTGTCAAAAAAATACTGTGTGTCCTCCCCTGCAAGGCCTATTTTTGATTGGAGCCTTCAGGCATTATCAATGCAAATTAATAAGGATACCTGTAATAAAGAAGTCAAACTGAATTTCAGCCCTGAACATTTACTTCCATTAATAATTTACCACCTATCACCAGATGAACTTTCAGAATCCTGTGATCAGCTATGAGCCTACACCTTCCCTTTAAGGCAGCACCCATTCAGCACAGCCCAATGTTCTGCAAGTTCAAAAGGTGAAAAGCACTCTGAGCATGAATAAAGTTCGAAGTGTATTTTAAAATAATTATTTACATTTATTTCTGCCGACCTTCTGGAGGCATGCATTTGGCTCAAGAGTGGCATTCTTTGAGACACTGGCAGCATGAGCTGCTGGTGCAAGACCAGACAGACTCTCCATCCTGCTTTAGTGCTAGCACATCAATCACACAGCAACCTGTGCTGACATATTTAGCCCCAGTTGCCCATATGGTGTAAATCAGTTTTCAGTTTCTGGAATTCACTAATTCACTGCTTTATACAGGCTCCTATTAGCTGCTTATGTGCTTCTAACTGAAAGGTGGAATTAAAAATTTTAGCAAATAGTTTAATATTTATCACATTTTAAAATTAAACCCCAAAATGTCCACTACACATGCATTAGTAAGTGCATGATAGCAAAATATATGCTGTACTGAAACGTACTCTGGTTTTAAATACCAAGCCCCCAAATACTAAGAAAGAAGGAACAAAACAGGCTCACAATCTGTAAATCATCCACTTATGCCCTGGCACTGAGCAGTTCAGTAAACAAGTTCCTGTGGACTATGAACTGCCCTACAACCACATTTACAATTAGTGACAGTGTTAGCTTAAAGTGCAAGTAACAAGGGTGAGACAAAGCAGAAGAGCTGCATTGCTTAACTTTAAATACAGGAATTTAAATACAGGCATATCACACATATCATTCCAAAGGACCAGGAGAGATCACACTTACTCCTGAAGTTCAGGCACTTATGGGACAGAATAAAATTCCTAGCCCTTGGCAGAATTATTGGGGGTCGACAAGAGAACAATATAAGCCAAGAATCTGCAGCACAGCCCTCTCTGAAAGGGACTATGGTATCAGTGTACACAGGGCCTGTGGTAATGCTTTTGTTGAAAGGTCAACAAAACAACATACAGAGTCATCAATTAAACCTAGACAGATGAAAGGTTGCATTGATTCAACAAGAAATTTCCCTGGGAACCCAGGTAATTTGTATATTTTCAAAATGTCTTACATATCTCCAGCAACTAGGAAGACTGACTCGGCAAAAGTTAAAGCTTTTTAAAATGAGCCTTCACGCCACGAAGGCTGTGGGGCCTCCCCACAAGGACAGACCTTCCCATCAAGCAGAAAGGGACAGCAGTCTGCATTTACACTCCTCTGGGCATTTTGAAAGATTCCTAAGAAGGGGCTATTCCAGAAGTTTACCTTAAAGCTACATTTCTCTGGAAAGGTGGGAATCCACAACTTACTTCTGCAAGTGTCCCCAGACAAATTGTTTATTAAACCATGAGAGCAGTAAGAGTGCTCCCTCTATAAATCTAAAAGCAGCTATGCAGTGGGATGCAGTGGGAAACCTTCAGCTGGTAGTATTTAGAAGGGCCTGAGTGTGACTGTCTCTAGGTGCTTAGAATACAGACTGTGACCAGGGAAGGACAGACAATCCATTACATACGGCGCTAATCCTTTCAGTCTTAAGTAGCCTAGCTGAACTACGGTTCCCAAAATAACATCCATTTTATTTTGCGGTCTGCTAGACTTTTGTACCTCTTCCAAAACCCTTCCTTTCCTCAGAATACTAGCTTAGCCTAGGCATGGTTTTAGAAGTGCTAACTGTATTTATAAAGGGGTTAAATTACCCAGTAATACACTAATCTAAAAGCTTTTTAGTTTTTCTAACTGCCACTTAACATGATTAGCAACAGATGCTCTTACTACTCATACAAGACAGAGGAGTGCCCTGCTCAGCCACTCTCAGACCATTTACCTCCAGCTTCTGTGCTCTCTCTTTACTGAGAGGCTCCAGCAGAAAGCTCAGGTTATTGTCATCTGCCAGGGAGCGAAGATCAAAGTAGTATTTGGCGTAAACACTGGCAGGAACATTGATATTAAACTGCAGTAGCTCCAAGAAGTGTCTTTCCATCTCGTTCCTAGGAGGTGTAAGGGACAGGAGACAAAGGAAAAAAGAAGATTGTTTTAGCTGGCTGAAAACACTGAAGAGACCTCAAGCTTACTTTAAACCCAGCAACTTTGAAACAGGTCACCGAGAGCTCTGCATTATTAGTTTCAAGAGACAGGTCATTCCCTGGTGCTCAAAACAAGGTGCAGCTTTTGAGTCCTGGCACCTCCGGCTCGGTGAGGAAGGCAGTGCCCTGTCGTGCACTCGCTGGGCTGAGCGGGGAGGTTCATTCTTCGGAGTTCCATTAGTGCAGCTGGACAATTCATGCGCCATTCTCACTCTCATACGGCCCCACACTATAGTGATCAGATGAAAGGAATGATGTATGCTGTTTATTAGCTCTGAAGAACTTGCAGACATTTTCACCAGGCTGATAACAGGAAGGGGGTTTATTGAAGTAGAGGTGGACTAACAAAAGGAGTAGGCAGATCACCACGGCAACAAATGGATCTATGAAGAGCTGCTGCTATTATCTCACAGAAAAAAGCCTCTTGAAGCAACACGGATTCATCTCCAATAAATAAATAAATAAATAAGCAGCATTAGGTGGAAGAAGGAATTTTCTCCTCAATAGCATTAGGCAGGATAACAAAGTACTATGTCAAAGGGCACTGTCCAGTTTGTACTCTCTTGTCTGTTTTCACTGGGCAAAATACTTGGCGGAAAGCGTGGAGAGTGCCATGACATGAAAAAAAACTGCTTCAGCTACTGTAATGTGGTCAGCTAAAGCAGAGATATTTTACAGAGGAAAAACAATGTTTTACAAATTAACCTAAAAAGAAACTGCTGGTACCCAAACAGAGCAATTCAGTTCAACAACTCAACCACAGTCCCTACAGGTAGCAGATCTGTTCCAACAGAATTTAGCAGCTGTATAGGCCAACTGTGAACACACCAGAAGATGAGTTTCACCAAGTCAGCGCCAAGGTTGTTACTGCTGGTTTGGGAGCTTTTAAAATGGATTTACCTATCAGTGCGTGAACAAATAAATCAAGGAATCATCCGTGTTGTCCTGTAGTGGGTGGTGGGTATCAATATGAATAGCAGCTTTGTGCTTCTTTCTAGCATAGCAGACTTGAGTATCATTGAACCTAGTGCCAAAATTAATTTCCTGTTCATATGGTCATAAGCCTATAGAAATGTAAATCAGATAATGTTTTGATGATCAGCTGATCAGAGCTTGATTTACCCTGTGAGTAAATGCTCTTCACTGCCCCTTTTGTACTCACTAGGCTAATACGTTTTAATTCTGTAAAAATACTATTCTTCATTGGATTAACAAGTCTATTAACAGTGGTTTAAAACCTGGGAAAGGATAAGGCCCATGTTTTTTCTATGCCTTATTTACAAATATATGTAGCCTAAAGAAGGAACAGCATGTGTCCCCTTACAAACAATCATGGCAAGATTAGCAGCTGTATTGTTAATTTTTCAGCAATTATGGATTCGGTCTCATCAAAGCAAGCAAGTTCTGACAAAGGATGACTTCCAAATGTCAACTGAATTTCCTTTGATTTTTTTCCCATTAGAAATAAGTAAAACAAAACAAAACAAAACAAACCCTATCTCCCAAAACTCAAAAGAAAAATGTCTCTCATTAAAAAACCCCACCTTTGCCTTGGTCAAATAGAAAAGGGCTTGGGATAGAAAAATTAAGACAAGCACTTCAGCTATGTTGAGCAGGATGAGGCAAAGGAAAATGACCATATGTGCCAGTTGCCAGGTCTGGATCTCGTATCCCTTCACGACCTGAGAGCCCCAGCTCCTGCCCTAACAAAGCTGTTGGGGAGGGGCTGCCAGCACAACTCTGAGCAGGGGGAGAGTTTGGTGGGGAGGAGCTGCACCTACCCTGCCTTCACAAGGGGTGCCTGGCTTGTAAGCACACACACACACACACAGATTTGCATACTGGGTGAACTAAATCAGGTATAAAACCTTTTGCCAGTTCCAGAGTGGTGCAGCCCCTGTGCTTGGCTTGCAGTGGTTCAACAAGGTGTCTGTCAGATTAGTGAGATAATTCTAGATACAAAGAGCCAAGAGGAAAATTCACAGGACTTCACAAACAAAACTTGCCACCAGTTCTTGTAGATAGGCTGTTCCTGCACAGGAACGGCCCACGCAGGGAGCTTATACCTGATAGAGTCCTGCCAAGCAATCTCAAACTGGGGAGCTACTGGGATTTTGGGTGAATTTTTTGGCAGCATCACCAGCCATCTCCAACATTAGAATGCAACTGTGACTGGAATCCTTTGCCAGTTTTTTTCTCTCATTAACTCTTGTATTTGGTATGGCTAATATTCACTATCAAGTGACTGGTTTAAAAAATACTGGAACTACTAAAATTGACAATTAACTATAGTACCAACCATGAACTGAAAGTAGACTTATAAACTTAAAACAATTTTGCTGAGTATTTTAAGCAGTTTTCCAAGGTCTCTATTACGGTGATGTTATCCAGCCAAGGAGTGGTGCAGTCTGCCCAGCTGTAGAGCCTGGAATGAACACCCTGTGCCACTGTCGGGAAGGTGGTAGTACAGTGTCTGCCCATACCTAAATTCAAAGGTTTAAGTCATCTCAAATGAGATGGGATTACAAAAATCCCATCCTCAAATTGGAAGAAAAAAAAATATACCTAAATTCCATCTATCTTCCTTGCCACCATCACTGCTTTGAAAATACAAGTACTGTCAATTTCAGAAGACCCCGCATCAGCAATAGAGAGTAAATATCCTGCTTGTTACTGATATTTTCAGTGCTACCAATTTGATTTGTCCCAAATAGGGCTAGAAGGGGAGACATCAAAAAGAGCAAGATGCACACTCCAGCACTCCTGGCTTTGCTGACCCCACTTCAGCCATCTCATAGTTATTTGCAGCAATGCTTCAAGTATGTTCCTCAGATAGATGAGCACTCCGGGCCAGGCTGAGTGAAGATGTACATTGTATAAAATCACTAATTATGCTTTCCTGAAAGCAGGGCTGGCACAGTCCTGCATTTTGAGACAAAGAACTCCCAGGCAAGGGGTATGTATAAAACAAGTAACAGTGCTTGCTGTTGCTGTTTGAGATGTGAAATAATTTGAATAATAAAAATTGTTTTGGTGAAGAAAACTCCCTCATTTTTAGAAAAACAGCCCCCCCCCCTAAAAGGAAGAAAGCTAGATATTCCTCCTCCTAAAGAATCCCAAATGAATAATTACTTGCTGTATTTTAAACATTAGCTTGGGCTAAATCCAGGGAAGAGAGCTTGGGGCAAGAACACTGCCCCATGACTCGGGCAGCCTCCCAGTGCTGTTTGCAGAGCTCTGCCAGCTCAGTCTCCTCCTGTGCTAGAACTGGCTTCACTGCGTGGCCTGGACACATGCTCAGGGCACAGCACTGTGGTTAAACTCAAACACACACAAAGCAGCTCATGAAAGCAAGGCCAGAAAGCCTGGTGTTTTAAGCTGCCCTTTCTACCACTGTAATAATAAGAGAAATAGGAGAACAAGCTGGCAAATAGAATTAAAACAATAATATTGGCATTTCGAAGCTCTCAGATAGAACTTTGTGAGAAGGGATTTAACAGAAAACCTAATGGGCCAACTACAGCCCACATAAACACACCTCCAGCCCATAGTATGAGCCTGGAGCCATCAGGATTAACACCTTCCCATAATGCAGAATCTCGCTTAAAGCTGAGTGGAGCAAGAAAAGACAGCAGATTCAAAATTTCAGAAAAACTGAAATTGACATCTAAGACAGAAACACATCCAAGGAACAGCCTTACAAAAACAAGCAGTAATAAGACTAAGGACTTTGTTTTCAGCACTGTAGGCAGGTCTAAGAACCCACCCAGAGAGGATAAGCTGTAGCAGTAGCTGTGTGTAACACAGGCAACCATAGCTATCTACACAAACAACACCTGCCTGCTAGCAGCAGCACTAGGAATTCAGACCTCGAGATGTTTAGGCCTTAGCTGGATACAGAAACAGACATGAAAGTCACAAGTTATTTGCAATTCTTCAAATTCTAAAACAGAAAAGGTGGGTGACAAATTTAGTTCACTTTTTTTTTCCTTCTAAAAAAACCTTTTGATAAACTATAAATTTTGATAAACTGTAAATTGCCTATAAATTAGTTCCGTGGCTCATCACTGAGAGAAAGAAGGTAAAGAAAACTAACTTCGAAGTCACTCACGCAAGTCATTAAAATTATTAATACAGATTTGTCTCAAAGTATGGTAATTATCCAAAGTTTCTTGAGGTAAAAAAGAAAATGAGGCCAAACACCAAATATACACCATATACATACAGCAACAGATATTTTTTCAGCATGATCACAAAAATTGCTATTTAAAAAACCACAAACAAGAAAACACACACAAAACCCCCCCCCACTCTAGATTACCCAAACCTTGCAACTTACATGTCCTCAACTGTAATGTCCTTCAGTATTTGGCAATAATCCACATTCCATACAGCTTGATCATCCCAGACTTTAGAAGCCAGCAGAATAGCTCCTAGGACTATCCTCTTCCAGTTACTAGGGCATATGTCAATCTCTGCATAGGTTAAAAGCCTTTCCAAATAAACCTATAGAAAGAAGAAGGAAAAAAAACCAAACAACCAAACTGTATGTGAGTAATTAAGGCCTAGAGCAGAGCTGAGCAGCAAACATGCCAGTCCAATATGACTGTTTTTTACTGTTAAGTGTGTCAAAATATGTATCAGTGAGGTGTGAGTTCCAAGCAATGAGCACTGCTCCTTCAGGGAGACACTGCTACAGCTCTGTCACCGAGTCACACATCACTGCCAGGTTGTCATTAGGGCCTAACTGGGATAGCAAATCTCTCAGTATCACATTAGCCTTTCATCATGGTCAAGGTTCAGCACTTGTAGCCTAACAGGAAGTGCTAAAACCTGCACTTTGATCTCTAGTGATGGGACAAAGATGTGTTAATCGCTGTCTCTCCACAGTGAAAGGCCTTTAGTGCTATTTTTATTTTACTTTGTATAGAACAGACTTCAGTCCCTTCATCACCAACTGCTCAGGCAGTGAGACCTACCAAAGTCCAAAGATGGGGTCTTTTTCTCCCATGAAATCTCAAATCAGCTCTAGGATGTTGAATGTCTCCCTTCCTTGAAAGTTCTCTACTAGTCGCACTTCTATAATGATCCATGTACTAAGTAATTTGCACTTTCAAATTTGAATATAAATTGTTTTTAATTTTCTATTCCCTCACCTAAATCCAAGTTTCTAATGTAGCTTCAGCTAAATCAGTGGGAGAGGGAAGCTCCACCTATTAAGGTCTAAGGGAAGGATTAATCTTTGTCAGTGAGGTCTCCCCATGCTTTCTTCCCATCCTTGGCTTGTAGCCTTCAAATAGCCTTAAGGTGTTCCTATAGTAACAGAGCCATCTAGTGGTAAAATCCACTTAAAAAACTAACTCCATTTTTTGTAAACACTTCAGATAGTTTGCCCAGGGTTAGCTGTCATCTTGTTCTGTCAAAATTGCTTGCCTGTCCTGAAAAAGCAAAAACCTCCAACTACTTTCAGAGTTTCAATAGCTCTTAAATATCCAGCCTTTTAAATTACTCATTTCCTAATTAAGATTCCTTCAAGCTAAGTTTGCTTAATTGCTGTATTGTCTTTTGATGACAGTTTTGTCCTCTTTTCACACTGTTTTTCAGAAAGAAGCCACAATGGAGACTGAAGTTTAGTGTGCAACAAAGTGCAGTTTGAGAGACTGCTTAAAGTAGCAATTATACATGTTGTGGTTTTAAAATTTCCTTTCATATATATGCACACACATACACACACACACACAAATATATATATATGTAAATAAAAAAACATTGTCATTGATAAATTTTTAAATCCATCATGCTTTCTGAAATCAAACAATGAACTGTAATGAGATTATTATCTTAATATTGTTCTTAAATCCTAAGTACCTCCATGTCACCTGGGGAGAAAAGTTATAGCCTCTTTGGCTTAGTTAAAAAAAATAGCTTGGTAGAAAGGTGGCATGATTGAAGGACATAATAATGAGAAAGCTCCTCTCCTAGAGTTCCTATAGGATTGACCCTTGATCCCTTAAGGCAGTATTGTTCGTTCTGGTTAATATGAACTCAAAACTCACACTTTCCCCTCCACAGAACTTAAATAAAGGATGTCTTTGTGTATGATCTCATCACACCCTATTGTTTACACCATCCCAGTGTTTTGCTCTTCTCAAGCTTCTTCAGCGAGTTATGTATTATGAAACAAACAGGGTTTTATTGGACAAGTAATTAACTATTACATATTTATATACAGAAAAGGGAATTTCCCTTTTATTTAATCACCTCTGTGACTACTTAGAACTCTCTAATGAACTCACTTGTACTGTGTCTTCATTAAAAGGGTTTCATGAGATACTCTTAACTATTTAAATGTCAGTTCAGCCTGGTTCTCTTAATGAGGAGAGGGGAAAGTCCTCCAAAAGCTGGAGCTGCAGCAGTGTGGTGCCTCTTACCAGTGTCACTATTGCACATTCTGCTGTCAGCTGTGCCGCGCTGAAGAGCGTCCGGACAAAGCGGTAGATGTGCTTGTGGTCAGGGTCATGCTTGTAGTAGTCATCTGGGACTTCTTCCCGCTGAAACAAAGTGCTTGGAATTACTGAAAATCGGTCGTACTTAACACTGACTCTAAAGAACAGGTTGGTGTATACACCCCTGTCCTGTCACAGAGGCAGAACAGAATTCTACACTGAAAGAAGTAGCCTTGCAATATTGCAAACATTCCAAACAAAACACAACAGCTTTAGCTGCTATCTCTCTTCTGAACACTTGTTTGATCTGTAGGGTTAACAGGAAAGGGCATGAACTACCATCATCATTGCAGGTACTAACTATTGTCCATGGAACATTTTAGAGACTGAATGAGATGTTAAAAAGAAAACTTCTCCCTGCAAGAAAATCACGGGTATATACACACTAGGGGAACAATGGCACTTAAAAATGCAAAATTAACAGACTTCACATGATTCCTCTTCCAGCTGAAGAAGCGCTGAAGAACATGTGGCAATAATTCTGTCACAGGTAATTTACACTGTCTTCACAGGACTCATTCTTGAGACTCCAGAAAGACAACGAAGCTAATGAATAGCTAGATTAACTCTGACACAATGCTAAACTGTTTCTAAATACAGGGGAGAAGGAAAGCTCAGAAATAAACAGTCTGTAAAAGCAATTTATAATAAGTGTTTGAGATACATTCTGATATTCAGCACTTTTTCTGGAGGGATGAAACATCCAGAGCTCCAACTCTGCACACTGGTTCTGCAAGACTGATACTGAATACATTTCCATCTACAGTCCAAGTTAGACCTACAGTATGGTCAGGACAGCAGCTGAGAACAGCATACCTGCTTGACACTAAGCTAGTAGTCGTAAGGCAAGCAAAGCAGCAAGTGTTTTCCTGTGGTTGTGTAGTTTAAAATAGCCAGGAAGCATTGTTAAATAGAATGCAGAGGTAAGTTAACTTTGTACTGCCCACACTGCCTTCTAATACACCACTAACCAACAGAGGTTATCTCTGCCAGGGAGATATGCAACATTAGGAACAGCATGAGCAGGAACACTCATCATTCCTGTGCTACATGTGGTACAAAAGCACATCTGGAAGTACATTTTTACTGACTGGATGTCCTGAGGTAACCCAAAATGTTATTGTATTCCCCGTCTATCTGTGCTCAAAAACTGTCATTGTCTCTTTAGGATGCTGCTGTGGGAAGCTGGGGATGGGGGGGTGATATGCCAGGTGCTTTTAAACTTGGCTCTGGCAGGCAGCTGGGCCCTGCTGCTGTGTGGTCTTGGCTTTGCTGGCTGCTTGGTCTTGCCTTAAGCAGAGGCTTTGCCCTTTTTGGGTTCTCTTTTTGGTGTTTTTTCCTGGTCTCAGAGAGACTGCAGTTAGTGGCTTTCTCATCTTGGGAAGGGTATTTCTGGCATTTTGGCTCCCTCCCTGTTCCCATGGGGTGTGAGATTCAGCAGTTTGGTATCTAGCAGTTATTTACTGTTAGTTTTTGCCTGTTGCTGTTTTGTTTGTTAGTAAACTGTTATTTTTTTCACTTACATCTACTTGGATACATTCCTTATTGGTGGAAAGGGATTTGTTGAACCTATACAGGGAGGCAACTTATTCCAGAGTGTTCTCCTTTTAAATTGTCTTAAACCAAGACACTGGAACTGAGGAAGGAAGCACCAAGACTGGTATTTGCGACTAAACTCATTATACCAGTAACTGGGTCCCATTAGGGTCAACAGAGCCTGGTTTGGACTCCTTGTGACTGCATCTTTAGAAGACAAGGTGTTCAGAGATTTCTTCCTGCTAATTAACCTTTCTGAAGGAAGAGTAGGTACCTAGGCAAAACACCATTGCTATAGAAACTAACAAACCGTGTGTGCCTTTCCCTCAGAAGTGTGACAATCAGCCATAACTCTATTTCTGTCTGTATGCTGCAGTATCATAGAAGAGACCTTTAAGTGTTCCCCAGAGGACACAATGACTTTCTTCTCATTAAATAGGAGGTAGGCTATAGGAAAGGATCAAAGGATGTCAGGTTGTTAAGTAAAGAAATTATCTGATGGAGTTCATCTTACATAAATAATTTTGACTACAGAACAACAGATTCAAGCATTTAAAATAGTTTTGGTCCACACTTTTTGCTTTAAGTGCTACAGTCCATACAAGAAATCTTGGATATACCTCTTGTCCTGAAGTTCTTTTTTTTTTTCTTACCATTAAGTTAAGAGTTATATTTATTTATGATGTACTGTACAATTCCTAGCACAATGGCTCATATTTAGGGATGAAACTCTAACAAACTTAAAATATTAAATTGTTTATTAAAATCTGTTAATTAGCAAACAAAATCTGTGAAATAGGTTGTACTGCATTCACTAAGATATGTCCCAGAGTGAATTCAATTTTCAAAGCCACTGGATCTTTGCTAAATTAATTTCAAATGAAAAACAAAGGAAGTGGTTCTGTGGGACAGGCATTAAGCTAGGAGTGGTCAAATGGGTTGTGAAAAGCACATGCTCCACTCTTGAGCTTCCCTCTACTATGAGGTTTTGCATCTTTATGAGTGTCTAAAAAGGTGTACCAGGACCAGACACATTAAAATCACATCCTGAATGCTCCTTGCTGTTACTGCAAGTAGTCTTAAGCATATCTGCTTTAAAATGTTGCCTTTTCAGTTTTTTAAAGGCCAAACTCACTGTTGCCTACTTTGCATGATGCTTCATTAATTATATTCTCCTGTTTACAGTCATTTAAAAGGTTAGGTACATACCTACTAACCATCTCTTCCTAAAGAAATAGAAAATACTTTTAATAAAGAAGGATTAAAGAGTGGAAGAAAAGAGAAACAAGAAACTTTGGACATGGAATACAAAAGAATTTGGCACACATTTGTTTCTATTTATAGTCAAAGCATAAAAACCAAATATAGTTTGTAACATTTAGAAAGACTGGACTCTGTTCATGATCTAGCTGATCTCAGAAGTCACTGTTTGCAGTTTGTATTATATATAAAGACACAATTTAAGATCAATTTGATTGTGGCCTGGTGCCAATACATTTTTATGACTTATACAATACAAATCAAGATGTTATTGATACACATTCAGAGGATGCAAAAATTACACTTACTGTGAGAGGATGAGATTTTTCATCAAAAATATCCAATGATCTGTCAGAATCTCTACAAAACAAAAATCTCTGGTTTAGCAATAAGAGTTAATTGGCAATGCTATGCTCTACTAAAAATCATTGTTCATGAAAGAGAATCAAGGGACTTTATAGTTCAGCCTTTCCTAGAATATGGTATGGAGGTACCTCATATTTTTGCAAAGCATTTAATGATGAGTGTTTACAATTAAATATTTAAGGTGCTAAACAATGAACAGTTATCCACATTCTTGTATTATGCTTACTACAGTTCTCCCTCCAAATGTGAAACCAGGTGAAGCTCATTAATAGCATTTACCTCAAAAAGTCAGCTGTAATTCAGAAACATATGCTGGAACTAGCTATAATGAGTGATATGTATATGGACAGAGTGTTCCTTCACCCATCAAAACTAATCCTTGCCTCTGTATTCAGGAAAAGCTAAACAAAGTCCAAAGGCTGATTTGTGGTGAGTTAAGTGTGTTTTCCTCACTCCCTGTTTGGGAGTTTTATGTGCCATTGGATGGGTGCATTACTGACCCTTCCACAGCTGCTCAAGAGGGGGTACAGCATAAAGTGTCAGAGTTTTCACCTCCTTTAAGCTTCACCAGCTATCACTGAAATGCCAAGACCATAAATGACTCTATGATTTTGAGTTTTTTTCCAGTCTTAAAGATTCTGTGATTTTATATCCTTGGCTCAAAAAGAAAGTCATCATATTTCAGCAAAGAAGGAGTTCACTCACCTGTTCTTTATGTGGTAGAATATTGCTAATGTTACACTAAAAAACAGAAAAGAAAAACAAAGATTTAACACATCATATTCCATGCACACTATTCCACTGCAAAAGCTGTCATTCAGCACAAAATGTTACAGATCCATTTTGCAGCGACCTCCTCTCATATCCCCAAGTACTACATGTCTTATTTCTGATGTTTCACTGTCTGGACAGAAATTGGCCAAATCAAATCTGCCAGCCAAACTATTTTTACATTCATTGTACAAATATTTGTACAAAAAAATGTGTTAAGTAACATTTTCAACACATACCTTAATTTCCTGATTACAGGACATTTAGTGAAAATGTGGATTATTCCCAACTAAAATGTAAGTTCTACTTGGTGTTACATATATCACTGCAGAGATTCTGCAGATGTTTCAACCCTGTCTGGCTGTCTAATTTAGGACCTGTCTAAAAAAGAGAATAATAAAGATGGTATTATGCCAGCATAATTCAAGAAGTGGACAAGAACAGATTTCAGTTTCTGCTAAATGAGGCAGTAAGTTTCGTATATTAACACTCATCTACTGTGGCCAAATTTCAGATTCTTTATTCGTGGTGATAACAGGAACACTGCCATCACAGGAACCTATCGCAAAAAGTTCTGATCTGCTGTCAGCTGTACAGCACTTCAAAATGGCACAAGCATAGTCTTTTAGGTTTTTGTTTCTCTAGGAAAGGAGCAGTGACATGCTGCATACCTTTGTCTGAACCCAAATTTTAAAGTAACAGATAGACTCTATTTCCACTTAGACACTATTTCCAAACTCTACTACACTATTAAATCAGTAAAGCCTTCTGGGACTCAATCTACTCAGCCTTCCTTTCCCCTCAAGCACGATAAAGCTCTCTTCTCAATTCTCAGCTGGTATCATCTAAGTACAAATAACTGACTTTCTGGTACCCAGAAAAATAGGTCCAGCAGCCATTTACATTGGAGAACATAATTATCACCTACCTAAAATAACAAGTTTGTGAAGAAAAAGCAGAAAAGCCAGAACTAAACCCCAAGTCAGCAACATGTTGGTTTTCCACAGCTAGAGGGCAGACTAATACCACTGGCAAGTTCCAAACACAGGCCTGCAACTTTTCCTTCAACTCCACACAAAATCCATTTCAAGTTTTCCCAGGTCAAGATTTTCTTGATTTGGCTTTCAGTGTGAACTGAACTCCCCACCTCAACACATGCTTTCCATCCCAAAATGCTGACACACTTCTGCACTGCCTCAAAGTGCACAATGAGAATGACTTTAAAATAGGACAGTCCATGAGCTCTGTGACTGAAACAAGAGCTCCCTCCAGCAGTCAATTTCCCAGACCTCTACACCCCTTCCATGACCAACCTGCAGAAGCAGTGCTGTGCTTCTCTCATTCAAGGGTGCACTTGGCTTTGGAACAGACAAGACCCCCAGAAAATCCCAAATAACCCTTAGAATGCCACTCAAGCCCTTGCTGACAACAAGGGTCCTTACCACTTTATTGTGCTTCTAAGGTTAGGCTGACTGACGGTGCTGTCATCTATAAATATTGTTGAGCATGAGCTGTATTTTTTCGTAAGCTGTCCAGGAGAAACCTTGGGGGGGAAAAAAAAGAAAAAAAGAACTGAAATACATTCAAGAAGAGGGATTCTGTAAGCTTTTGTTTAGCACGCTGAATACTGGCTTTACACCTCAAGTGGTGACTGCACAGGAGGTCCCTGTGGATGGCTGCTGCTGCAATGTAAACTACCCTGTAGCCATCTAGTTCCTTCGTGTAAAATACATTTATAAACCATCCCTTGAAATACACAACATGATTTTAGATAAAGCAGAAATAGCTGGGCTAAAGCAGCAAGTCCTCTGATTTTCTCAGTTCTCTCCTATTCCATTCTTGTCAGTTTGTGTCTCAGTCTTCCCTTTCTGTGATGTACTCTACTAGATTTCCCTGTGACCTTATAATCACCATCTCCCTTCTTTTACATCCTATACCTTTACAGTTCTGGTTATCCAGTTTTACATTTGGGGTTTTGTCATGTTACAGTTTCAACATAAAGAAAGCTTTTCGTGACACGGCTCCCTTCACACGTATCCTGTTTAGCATCTAGAATCTGGAAACAGTGTACTGCTATTACCCTTACTTTTACTCTTATTATCTAGAGCATGCAATATGCTCCATCGTCCAGCCTAATCCTGTACATTCTGTACTGTAAGAAATCTTCCAATATAACCCTGTCCAGGCTTCCCTGAACATTTTTAGGGAATGCCTTGCACTAGAGATAGGACATCGTAACTGAGGGAGGAATTTTAATCAAACAATTCAAAATTCATTAGTTTTCACCAGAATTTTTAAAAACTCCTTTCAAGTCTAAAACTTGAAAGTCTTCCATATGAAAATGTTGGTACCCTTCACAACTCAACAGCTGCCTGGGAATATCTTCCACTCCAGCTGAAGTTTGCCAGTAAAAACAAGCCAATCACACTTCACCTTGGTACTGGCAGACCAAAGCTGGAATTTTAACAAAAAAAGAGAAAGAAAGGGGAAAAGAATCACCCCCACTCCTTGCATAATCATGCTAAATGAGATACTTGAAATACCATTATCTTGCCAGTACTTTATCAGTAGACACTTTTGATAAACAATATTTTTTAAGCTTGATGTTACTAACTTCCATTCTTACCTTTACTAGTCAATGATTTTTTATCCACCTATTAATGACATTGCATCTTTTTTGTTTTGGCTGTTGTTTTTGGTAAGTGAAGTGTCCAAACCAACTAATATTTGTGGAAGAAGCTCAGAGCATATTTTCAGATTTTAAAACTAATGGATTATCACTTGTTTATCATACTGATGATACTTGCTCATTATTCTTTTTTCATACTGGATACACTTCTTAAAATAATTCTTGTAGCAACACTAGATCAGCAAGTCATTCAAGACTTGCCATCTTGGCTGAGAAATTAATACAGTTTTATTTCTGTTTAAAAAAAATACTGACAGGTTGGCTTATATCTTCTTTACTGTGCTGAAATGCTTAAGACTGACACACAAAAAATTTCATTTTTATTCTTTTAACATCAGCCATTCTATGCTTTGTGATATTGTGCCTGTTTATTTTTTAGAGACGGGCAAAGGTAATTCAGTTTCACCTCTCTAAGGAGGATTTGGAATATGTGTAAGACTACATACCTAGAACTACTATGGTTGTTTCCTTGAATTTGTCTTTGGCCGAATATCCTATTATTATTTATACAGAATCTGGTTTACTTACATGATTTATATGGTTACTCTTCCTCTTCTCTCGCACTAGAAAGAGGGAAAAAGAATGTGAACTGAAAGGTTTCCCAATTTACATTCAATAAAGTCATTCTATTAACCTAGTTTTCTAAAGTATGTGAGTATTAAAAGTTTCAAATTTTACTTTACGTCTCTGGAAAAGTAGTTTGAGGAAAAAATACCAACTTTTATCAAGCTAGGAAGCTACATACTACTTCTGTCTACCCACACGTACACTTAGGAACAACTACTTCCCATCACACTCAAGGGAAAAATGTCCCAGCTTTGAAAAGATGCTGTGTATCATGAAAATCGGGATGATTTCAGATAGTTCAAACAGACAATGTCCCACACCCTGAGCCTGCCAAAGGCACACAAGGAGGAAGTGAGATGCCCAGCATTATTTACGTGTTCTCTCTCCTCCTATTACGCAGCAGAAGGTAAAAGGGTATTTCACTCTACAGAAGATGCTGGCACAAGCTGTGCACCTATTTATCATATAACTGCAACCATGTCACTTGATCATTTTAAATTGTGTTAGTCTTTCAAAAGAGACTGCAAGGTTAAACTCCCAGCTGTGACAGCAGCAATACAACAGTGTGTTAGGGAGAGCTGAGAGCTGCACACATGCACAAATGTGACCAGCATGGACAGGCACCTCTCCAAAGTTCTAACCTCACATCATTACCACTCTTTAGCAGGACATATTCTCTTACATATTTAAAAAACTGACAATTGGAAAAGAGTATCCACATTTTTTGAGTCTTTTTGCAAAAATCAAAACTCATAATCCTGATAACATCTCACTGAGAGAGAACTTACAGATATTAATTCTACTAATTCTATGGAAGGTGAACTAAAGAAGAACAAGTAAAATTAGAAAATAAATTATTCTGCCTGACTGCTCCATAAACATCAATTCATTTAACACAAACTTCAGAGACTAGCTTAATAGTTACTACCTTACCTAGCAGAGCCTTTTTCTATGTGAACACAACTCTACAAAATTCAACACATTTCATTTGAAGAAAATCAAATAACGTTTAAAAGCAATACTGCCCCCAACAAGCCTGTTCACATAGCTTGAACATTTTATGCAGCAAGACTGCACAGGGACAGCATCCATGAACTCTGTCAGTGTGTGAGCTGCACCTTCAGCACTGCTCATCTCAGAGGTGTCTGAAATGAGCAGGTCAGACCCTCTGGCTGTTTGAAGACTGACCTTAGAGGCCCTGAAAAAAGAGGTCTTTACATTTCCGTGGTATCATCTCTTCTGGAGAACCAGGCTAGTGCTTGTTCCCACTGCTCACAGATTATCTGAGCACTGCAAAGTTGATACAACTGACAATTCTACCACTTGCCACAAGGCTGAACAGCAGGACAGCAACTGACAGACCTGTCAAAATAATTCTTTTCTGTGGCAAAACTGTGCCAAGTTAAAAGACACACTGCAGCTTTCCATCAACACATCCAACCTCAAGTGCATCACTTTCTTAGCAAAACAGTGCTTCAAGCAAGAACCAACTATAAAAGAAACAGAAGCATTTTAAAAACAGTATCTTAAACTTTTTTTTTAGTTGCAACTTCAAAATGTCCTGTTGTCACAATTTGGTTCTATTCGTGCAATATGAAAATGTCTCCGCTTTTTAACAGCATTTTGGTATGCACAAGCTATAGCAATTGTTCAAAATTGAGTTATTACATAAACAAAGGATCTGCAAAGAAATTGAAAATCCCAATATATCTATATAATTAAAACCAGGATTGGAGAATATTTATTCTCTGAAACTAATCAAACAGTTTAAAACAACATATTCAAAAGCAAGTGATATAGACTAATGGCTTAGGCTTATTATTTATTACAGAAAGCTTTTTTTTTTTAAACCTACATTTTTTTTATTTTTAAAACAATTTTTGAAACAGTCCTTGGTCATAAAAATCCCCACCATTGCTTGAAACTTGAATTACACTAATGAAGTAAGTCTTGCTCCTTCAGACTACTAAGATCTGCACTCTGAAATCTGATATTTAAGCATTTTGAAGAACAAGTGATTTTAAGTGTTAAGTAAAATTATCTACAAACACATTTCTGTGTAAATACATAACTTACTAATCCCAATGCTTTGAAAGAATTGAAGCACTGTGTTCTTGAGCTAGTACTTTTGGTTATTTTTCTAATTCTTCTCCCGTTTTTTGTTAAATTGGAAAAAACCTTAACTTACCATCTGTTTGTGACTTGCTCAGGAAAATTGTGCTTGCTCTGGGATGATCAGATGGATTAGATTCCAAGGCTAAATCTGAAATAGAAAGGACAAAAAAAGGAGACACTTTTAACAAAATATGGTAACGGCAACAATTCCCACCCAGCCTCAAAGTGCTCAAGCACAGTGATGGAAATAAGATCAAACCCACATGGAATGGGCTGTCTCTCTGAAACAAAGCCTTACTTTTGCCAAGATGAATAAAAATTTTACATTTTTCCCTCTGAAAAAAGAAGTCTGGACAGGGAGATCTCAAAAAACAACATTTATCTTCAGAAGTCAATCTGTGCCCCTGCATGTTAGAGTATCTGGGCTTGGGGCATGTGCTCAGTAGTGGGCAGAAAGCTAGAACTTTATCAAGAAAATAATTTTAAAAAAAATACCAAAACAACAAAAAATTATCACTGTTGATCTTTCCCTCTGTGGTCTTTCCCTCTATGTTTTATGTACCAAATACAGCAGGAAACAATCTCTGTGGTCTTACAAAAGAACCTAATAAGTAACATTTACAGTGCTGATAAATACCAAAACATGGAGCTATTCAGTTCTTTTGGAATTTCAAGTAAAACCACATAAACCTAAAATATAGTTACTGAAGAACAAAATGACTGCTTTAATCCTTTGCCACAACAGAGCAGTGATGGCATTAGAAGAGAATATATTACTCCCTTAGATTAAGATGGAAATGATCACAAAAGTTTGTTGATGAAACTGTGACCATCATGATGAAATTCTGAGCTGCCTCAGCTTTGACAGAAGAAACAGCTGTTCTGAGAAAGTCATGCTACAGACACAGTGACTTATGTGAACACATGAACAGAATAATCTAGGACTGTGGTCCTCTAAGTCCTTGAAAGAGCAATTTTGCATCCATTTATAGTTGTCATTCTTATGCCATGCCAGCCACACAGGCACACACACATGCATAAGCACTTGCACTTTTAGGTTTTCAAGGTGGGACACCAACACAGCTGCCACAACCCTAAAAAGCAAAGCCATCTAAGAATCACCATCAACTTTTATTTAAAAAACAACAAAAAAGAAACCATAATCTCTTATGCACCCAACCAACAGAACTCTTCCAAACCACAAACTGCCTGGGTGAAGTCTTAACTGTGTGAATGTTTGTGCTACTGCACCTCCCCACAGCACAGCCACAGCCCCCATGCTGACGCAAGGGAACGTAACTGCAAAAGTACACGAGTCCCCAGAACTTCTCATTCCAGATTCCCACTGGTGCACAGCACTGGTATCCAGACCTCCATGTTTTCCAAGTACTGGGCTTTACAACACTGCTGATTTTAGTCCAATCGTGTTGCTCTGGCACTGGTCCAGGATGTGGACCACTGTAATTCTGAATCTCTACTGTGTAAGTAATGTAGCCAACATGTGTTTAGGAACACCAAGACTGTTACAAAGGGAATTTCCCCCTTCTCTCCAAAAAAACAAGAGTCAGCCACGAAAGCAGACCATCTTGTGAAGATTTAAAAAGCTAATTTACAAAATCAGTATTTCTATTGTCGCCTTACTGTGTTCATTCAGAGCATACAGTGAACAGATATCTGAATTTATTCATGCAGTTAAAATGTAAAAAGTCCTGGCTTAGATGCCCTAGAATGGAATTTGTATCACAACTCATATCTCAAGTTCTACTGATACACAGTTGATTCTCTGAAAAAATAAAAATCTAGCATGCAATAGCATGCCATACTGCCACATTTTAAGTACCATTTGTAACATCTTAACAAAATAGTATAACTTGTTTAAAACTTGTCTACAAGTCTGACAAGTTTCTAACACTGATTTAACAAAATCACGTTTAAGGGGCAGTACATAGCTTCTAATGCTTGCACTGCGTTAACAAACAAACCCAACACAAACACTGATTCAGAAGTGGAAGTATTTTGCCAGCCTACCGAGCAACTGAAGTATCATCAACAGGCAGAACAAGACTGCAATATGCAGACTTAAAATACAGATTATTATCAGCAAGTTATGATGCAAACAGAGCAAACAACTCAGAACTTATTTATTTACAGTTCAGCAGCAACTTTTAGAATAACTGGGTAAGTCAGGTTAGAATGGATCTCAGAGGTCTCCAGTTCAACCTCTTGCTGAAAACAGAATCAGCTTTTGGTAGAACAGGGGGCTGCTCAAGGCTTTACTGAGCTGAGCCTCGAAAACTTCCAATGAGGGTGCACAGAGCCTAGATCACCTTTCCCATCAGGGGGACTAATGCCTAAGGCTATGAGACTCACTATGGAATGGTAAGGAAGATTTGGGCCATATTTAGGGAAAGACAGCAAGGAAAACTGGGGAAGAACAAACACAGGAAAACTGAAGGAAAAGGGCTGTTGAAGTCAGTAACTCCTAACACAGGACTCCATGTTTCTCCTTGCTGAATTTCATAGGGTAGGTGTTGGCCCAGCCCTGCCAAGGTCCCTCTGAATAGGGCGCCTCCAGCACATTGCCTGTTGGCTGTCATCTGCAATTTGGACATCCTCCATTGCCTCCTCCAGGTCACTGATAAATGTTAAACAGGACAGATGCTTTTTTTCCCAGGGAAGAGACAGTACAGGATAATATCCATCCCCCCTCACTTCATAAAAAAAATACACTACTATCTTGACTTCCCTATGGTTTTGATTTATTTTGAAACCATGTGACTTGTTAGTGCTCACTTCTTACATTGTTTCTGCCTCTTCTTGTGCTCTGCCAGTCTATATATCTATGCCTATCCATGCCTCTTACATGTTAGAAATTAGGAATAAAAGCACATGAATGAATATAACCAACTTTCACCCCGGACAAGAAGTGTCTGCAATGTCTTCTTGTCATTCCAGGCAAGATCCATAGCACTGCAGCATGCACTGAGTGACACAAAATTGACAAGGCCACACAAGTCAACCCCCTGAACCAAGCAGATGTACACATTTAAGGAGAGGAAGAGAACTGAAAGGATAATGGACTTCACTGCCTCCAGTTCCATAGTGGCTCTGCCAGACAAAAGGAGCTTTCTGCTGGATAAAGTCAGGAGTATCAGCACCCACAGCATATTAAATCCACAACACAGATTATACAACCAGAGTTAAGGTACTAATGAAGTCCAAGACACATCACACAGCTCTCGGTACAGAACTTCACCAGCAATGATCAAGACCAGCTGTTGCTGGGTTTGCTATGCCGGGATAACATGGCACAAGCAGACACAGTGCACCTGCTTTGGTCTAGCAAGAGACTGCAAAGAAAGATGCATTTAACAGACCACCTCCCTGTACCTGTCCCCTTGTGAGCTGCCAGAGAATTTTAACTATACTGCCAGTGCCATTTTCCCTGGACAAAGCTTTTTTCTAAGCAATGGAAAAATTAGTCATGTGATCTGCTTGTCCTAAACTGCCAGTGTTGCTCATGAAATACCAAAAAAGCAACAGCAATACAGCTGATGAAGGAAACATAAGGCAAGAGGCAGATAAGGGCATGAACAGAGGTAAAATGTAATGGGAAATAGCCAAAGAAAAGGCAGAGGAAGAGATAAATCTGTCTGCAAACAATTTGACTCAGAACCAAGCATAACTCCTAATACTTCATCTTGTAGCACTTGTGAGTCCAAAGCCAAGATACCAGCCCTGAAGGTAAGGGTAAGTCTTGAGTAGCAGCTGCATCAGAAGTTGCATGACAGAAAACTCAAGCTTCACAGAAAGCTAACAGAAAAAGAAAGCATGTATGCCACAGGATAAACAGGAATAATAGGAATTAAAACATACAGAAACAAGAATGAGAGAAATGAGAGGAACAACAGGATGATATAAAAAGCAAGAAAACATCTCCAGAACATTTTTGTTCTACAGGCTATTAACTCAATAGAAATCAAAACACTTTCTATCAGACCCTCATAATTAGTGATAAAGAGGTGAGAAGGGAAGATTCCCATCAGGAATTAAGTCTATGAGAGCAGGACAATAATGCTGCAACACAAGGGCCTTTTACCTGTCTGAGAACAGTGTATTATAAACAACCTTCCCCTTTTTTTCTCTGCATCTCTAAGAGCCATTTATTTGTGTACTACCCAGCTTGTCAGATCAACCCTGCCTCCAAGTGGAGCAGAGAGAAGCCTGAATTTGCTTCCCTCTGCCAACCTTCCCACTTCGAGGAATCCCTTGCAGCTCCCTTGCCTTTCAGACAATGTCAGCCACCTCTGCTGCTGCTGTGCATGCACAGTCACCCATAGGGCAGATCACATCAATTTTAAAAGCAATCCTCTGCCCTAGCTCAAGATTTTACATGCTTTCCACAACACAAAATCCACATGAAGACTTTACTTTTATCCATGCCATGTAAGAATGTGTGTAGGTTTTAGGAATTTATAATGCCAGCTACTTATCTATGGTGTACACACCTCCACGGGTGACTTCTAATCATTACAAACACATTTTACACATTGCATCGTGCTACATGTATTATCTTGTACTACATTTACTATCTTGTGAATAAAGCTGACAGTCAAAGATGTCACTAAGTAGCAGTCCTTTGATAATTTCACTACTTCAGAATAATAAAGCATTAGATTTCCTTTAGCAGTTTTAGCCCCATCCTTTGCTTTACGAGACAGCAGTAACATTGATACAGCACATACTTAAAGCATTAAATGATACAATAATCTCTTTGCTGTAAATTGAGTTTTTTCACTTGCTCAATGACTTACTAGATGTGACTAATGCTTGAGTTTCCCTCATATTTCATTACCTTATGCTGTAAAGATGTAAGTCACTTAAAACTCCCAATTAAGATGTAAAAATTACAACAAATTAGATGAGCAAATCTGCCAATCCATTTCAGAAAGTCTGTTATTCCTAAAATTATTTCTCCTTCAAATTCTATTTCTTTTCCCAAAACCTTTTAGGAAAGTTACAACTCTGGTTTCTAAATTTAACCTGCTTTATTTATTTGTCCCAGCCACTCCAAATGCAGCAGAGGCCAGAATGCACAGGCTGCTTTCCATTTGCAAATCTCATTGCTAAAAGATTATTTCTAAATATTGTGAGTTTACACAATACACACAGAAGGATGTTTTAAAGCTATTTAAAAGCTGTCAGTTGATCTTTATGGCACTACTACAGAAATAGTAATACCATTACCAATACCGAGCACATATCTAAGTGCACACTGATGTTTTGGAAGGATGCAGAAATTACTTCAATATACAACAAGCTCTCTTAATTAGAAAGGAATTATTTGCTCTTTTACACCACACTCTAGAGTTAGGCTGGAGAAACTGACACAGTAGACATTTCAAATTTGCTACTAAAATCAGAAGAATTTAGAAAGCAGAAGTGCAGAATATATATTAAATACTGGATACCACCTAGGGTTTAAGTAATTTATTAATTTCTGCGGCTTAAAAAAAAAATCAATACAGCATGAATACATGTTCTTTCATTTCTCAAAATGCAGGAGGATCCACACCACTCTCCGCAGCCTCCAAAGGACATCCCAACATGATCCTATTGCACCCCATACACAGCCCCTGTTGGTGGAACACAGCTCAGAGATCTGTTCCACACAGCACAACACCCACCCTTTCTGGGACCAGACAGAACCCAGGAGCCTTCCACATGTTTCCTGATATACCTGCCAGGGTTATAAGCACTTCTACAGATTTTACCCAAGGCAGGGTGTCAGGAGTGCCCCAAATTCCACAGCAAAAAAAGCAGGAAAAGTTAAAACAGTGGTAAACAAAATGCCCCTAAGATTTTATCTTTGAACTAGAAGAAAAACAGTAGCTCACAAGCTAGATCTTAGAAGTAACTAACATTTTGTTAGGGATGTGTTCCTGTACTGCATTTAATGTAGGACCACTTGAAGGACAAGGAGAAAGAATTAGTTCCATGCCATCACTTATTCCCCACATTGTGTCATGTGTGACCTTCACACATAACATAATTCACTATCACCAGAGGCTAAAGTAGAAGTCCACAGCTCTAATTTTCTAACTGATAAGCCAAAACAAAAATTTCCAACTGTACACATTAAAGAGCAACCAAATTTTAGAATCTTAGATCCATGCTGACAACAGCAAGCACAAGGAAAGCCTTCCTGTAACAATTCCCCACATATTCTCTGCCTTACTTACAAGCCATGGTTCAGAAAGCAGAACAGCTAAGTACCAGAAATTCTAGTCTCAGGTAGTGTCTGCAGGTGACCAAAGCAAGGCACACTGCAGTGTTTGCTGGTGTCACTTGCCACCTGATGGACTGGCACATGGTATGTTTTTCACCTCTTCCAATTGCTCACATTTGCAAACTTCAAATGAAGTCTGGGCCTCACCTGCAGTTTGTTCTGTAAAAGAAAAATAACTATCCATGTAACAAAACATGCCCAAGGGCTTTACAGAAAAGCTTTTCTCAGTCTTCGAAAGATAGTGGCATGCAGCAGTTTATTATCTGAGCCTGACTGACACATTTCATGACAAGCCAGTGTTAGTTTTCACACTGGAAGAAAATCAACAATATTTGATTACTGTAATGATTCAAGACCCTTTTAGAACTCCAAACAGAAGCAAAGCTGTGCTGTACACACACAGTTCATCAAACATTATAGAATGCTACCTAGCTGACGGGGATTTTTGTGTAAGCTGTTAAGGTAATCCTGCTATTTACATCACCTCCAAGAAGGATCTTCAATTTTATTCATTTGGCTTTACTACACATTGAAATAAATAGCACCAAGTTTTTTTTTAAGTCAGTACCTTCCTCACTTATCTCTTGAAATCAAAACTTTCAGAGTTTTCTTCTGAAAACATAATTTTTCTAGTAAGTGAAATAAAAGTGCACATTCAAACTCTAGATGTAATGAAGAAAAAAACAGCTAAGTTTAAAAATCTCAACATAAACTTGCTAGCAAGGATCTACAGATGCAAGCTCTGGGTTCTTAATGTTTGGTAGACTTTCCCTCCTAACTCCCACAGCAACTTCCTCCTTCTCCCTGTATGTGGAAGAAACATTGTTAGAAATGTTAATTTAATGTGCAATATGAATCTGGGAGGAGTAGGGTTTTGTGTTTTGTTGGCTGTGCAAGAGTTCCTTCCCCTGTTAGTCAGCTTTTTGGTATGACCTCACCACAATGATCACACTTGAGAGAACACACACTTCCAGCCACAGAACTTCTGTTGTTCTACATCTACCCTGCAGGTAGGAGGGAAAACAGCAAATCTCTTAAAGAAAGTCAGTAGAGGATAAGAATGCTGCAGGTAAGTCACAAGGAACCAGTTTTTTTAAAAAAAGTAAAGATGAAAATGAATTCAGTTTCCTTAGTTCTATAAGTTTCATCAAACCCTTCTGATTACATATTTCCTTTCAATACCTGTTATGCTGAAAGCCTGAAGAAACACACCAGAAACACAAATCAGTCTCCCTCCACATGAGCTTCATGTACATGTGTTCCATATCAACTACTCTTAAAAACCTAAAGTTTACTTGCTTGCTGCAAAAGTGTCCAAGACTTACTGAAGAGAGAAAAGGATAGAAGATTCTTTAGTTGCCAGCAGCATCCAAGCATAAGAACAGAAATATAAATACTATACTGCAGCGATGAATTATTTTCCTTCCAATTCCCAAATCTGTAAATCAATTTCATTGCTGCTTCTGGATGACTTTGTGATTCAGTCATTTCCACTACAGGTACTTCACAGATTGTTTCTAGAGGCCGTGGCATCAGGCTCCTTAAGACAACAACATGGAAGAAAGTCCAGCACTTCATATTTGTCAAGATCACAGACTATGTGCAACTGCTACAAATACCTTTGTAATGAACGTCTAGTCAGTTTTTGGGAAGGGATATTGACAGTTATAGGGAACCAAGAGTGAGTCTAAGTTAGGTGAAAAACTCAGTGACAACAAGGAAAAAAGGAGAGGGAACACTAGAAAAGGCACCAGAGCATAATTTCATTTTTAGCTCTGGCTTCATGTTTGTTCAAATAGACAACTGTATATGGCAACCTATGTAGCTACAGATCTTCAAATAGAGAGGCACAAAAACCAACACAAGATGGTTAAGCCTTCCCTGAAAACTGCTGGCATCAAAAAGCTGATTCCTCGCACCAAACTGTTTTAACTTAACTAACATTTTAATTAGGATTTAGAAAAAACCCCAACAACAAAAAACCCCCATAATAAAAAAAAACCAGGAAAAAACCTCCACCCACATGTCTGAAATAAGCTGAAATTATATAAGAGAAAAAAATTAACAGTATTTAGACCTTCTGCAAGGAGGTTTATAGACAAGCTGTTAGTGAAACCAGACCACAGACAGTCAATATATCCAAATATCTGTTCATCTTCAACATTGTTTAACAACTGCAGCACGCAGGCAACTTGAAGCTTTCAAGAGTTACTCTAGGCACTAGCCTGAGCCTGTTCAGGTAAACATCACTTACTACTATTAACTCTCCTCTTCAAAGTCCCCTTCCATTTGTCTTCTCATCTAACCTGTGTGTGATGACCACATCACACTCAGCATCTCTCCTGATCCCATTTGCTGTCCCCTCTCATCCCTTACTGTCTTTTCCCTTGTTATTCTCTACCCCCCAGGTTATTCAGGTGAGGGTACCAGGTCACTTTGTCCCACCACTTCAGTAGGGCAACACTCTTCCCCTTGGCTCAAGGGAATCAGGCAAACCTCTGCTCAAACCCAGCAAGCAGCAGCAATGCAGGGAGATATTTTCAAGTACAACTGAGAAACATCTGCCAAGAAAGGTCTCATTCTAGTTTTATCCAAGGATCAAAGAATTTTTGAAGAAGTAGATCTATGTTCAAACATAGGGATCTAGCAAGAAAGTGTCAGCTGTAAGAAGTTCTCCCTCAAATAACCAGAAAAAAAATCTCAGGAAAAAAAAGGAAACCCAAAATAAAAGATTAGCAGACAGTCATTTAGGGGGGAAAAACCCAAACAACCAAACAAACCCAAACCCCAGTAATCACCACAGCCCAAATGGCACACTAAGATCAAAGAGCTACCATTACAAAAACTAGATAGGAAAGCCTTTTTGGTCAATTCAAACTGTGTTGAACTGTTGATTTAAGGAAAACTTAATGCTCAGCTGAAAAGTCAACTAGCTGCTTTAGATTTATGGCAGACTTTGATATATAATATTAGCAGAAGGCATGAACCTGTCTGGAAGAAACTACTGTTTTTGAAGTTATGTTTATTCGCCTTTACTTAACCCAACTTGGCTTAGCATATCAAGCCACAAATACAGGCTTATTTCTCGTTCAGAGAAAGCGTGCACCAAACAGGTTATGGCTCAGGATCTTGAGAGCCATAAAATACAGTCATCCCTTAAACTCTCTTAGTAGTGGACCTGACAAACCTTTCCTGTTTGAATTTACTTTTGTTGAAACATCAGACTTTCTGTTTTACCTCCATTCCACCTACCACTCCTTTTTTGTCACACAAAAATACCACATTGTAATCTGCCCATTTTAAGAAAGTGAGATTTTTCTTGTTTCATTCTGATCCAACACAGACAATCTAAGCAGTGCTGACTGGAAAGTAGTGCCTGTTAAAGAGAGTGCTGGAGAAGCTACAGAATAATCCTTGCTTAAGAGCACAGACCTGCGAGAACACATTCCAGTTGCTACGAAAGAGCAACACAAAGCTATGAAACAACACAAAACAAAGAGTCCAAAGCTCAGCTGGTAACATCTGCATTCCTGATACAACCAAAACATTCAATTTCAGCAAAACAAGTGCAAAAGTACTCAAGACAGACTTAAGAACAACAAACAACGCAGAGGTAGAAATTTACGGAATGAAGCATCTCCATCCCATTTGGATGCTAGCTTTCTGATATATTTAGCTGTTTTCTTAGAAACTCCTAGAACTGAGCAGCATAGAACAAAAATAGCCAAAATGATCTTGACTTTTTTCCTTGCAGCTTTCTCTTTTCTCCCTGCCAAAGGATTCAAAAAAGGGCAGTCAGTAGGTTCTCAGCCTCCCATTATAGACTAAGTCTGCATCTTAGCTAGCCTATGATATTATACTTAAATAAATTACAGAAACACGCTTTATCCCCCAAATGAAAATAATGCTCTGCAGTAGTCAACAGCACAGAAACATGCAGGCTGTTTGCATGGTTTGGGTATGCCGACAGATTTTACATCCTACAGTTTCAGAGGAATAAGCATTGCTATCTGGTCTATTACAGATTTATTATTTCATAGAAGGTATTAAATTAAAAAGCCATCTCACTTCAAACTTCTCTATAAAGCCTGTTTTATAGCACTTGGTTTCAGACTTCACAAACAGTGCTTTACATTTTAAAGTTAACTGCTTCGATTTTATCCAGGCAGTGCTTTGTAACATTCAAAAATCAACACAAGAAGTTTTAGTTTTAAAAATGACTACCCAGAATTTTACTTTGATAAAGGTATCCAACATTGATACTTTCTGCATCCCTAAAGAGTTATATCAATCAGAAAACTTCAAATATCATCTATCACTTGCAGCAGATCTACTTTGGAGGGCAACAGTGAACCACTGTAAAAGTGATCTTTAAAATCATCTTAGACATATACTACTTATGCAGTTCTAATTTTAGGATTATCTTCTGCATCAAGACTGAAGTTTCCATAGCCACAAAAGTAAAATTTGTGATGGACAGCTACTATCTTATTCTTGGACTATACACTCTTATTCAGGCTTGCAAATTCAAAAAAATAAATACTTCCCTACTTCAAGGCCAGTTCTGAAATGTGGATGAATTCACAATTAAATCTGTTACTTAGCACAGCTGACATGATCACATACTAAGGATTCAAATACAACCCTTATTTCTGAGGAGATTTGTTCAGCTTAGGCATTTTTGCTTGGCTTATTACAATCTTTAGGGAGTTTAGCTCCTCCTCCCTTAATGAGTTGAGAGAGTTCTGTAATATCTTCCTGCAAAAATAAAGGTTTATTTCTCCTAGGCAGCAAACATGATTTCTACTACTGCACAGCTGTCTCAGAGGAGATCCAAGGGGCTGACTGTTCCATCTCATTTCTGGAACAGCTGCACCATATGGTGCTGTGCAAGTTTAATAATTCCATTTCTGAAGGTCTCCTTACACTCTTCTGCAGCCAGTCTGATAGCAAAAAAAATTTTCTTAAGTTCAAGAAGAGTATGGATTACAGTGATTATTGTTATTGTATGCACCGTACATTAAAGATGTCAGGCAGGCTATCTCTTTCCAAGTGAATATATTTGGCACAGGTGTGGTTATAATTGCGAAGAGGAATAGCAAGATGTTTGTTAATTAAGCTAAGTTTTGAATATCATGAGGTGCTAGACTGCACCGTGCGACTGCAGCTGCACCACGTGAGCGCCCGGCCAGACAGGAGCACCCCGGACCAGTTACATGGCTCAGGAATTCCCCCAGCACAGACCTGCAGCTCCCCCGGCTCAGGAAGAGATGTCTTACACAGCCAGTCGGTGAGGTACCAGTGCTCCGAGTGTAACTGCAAGGAATCTGAGCAGCACACACGTACTTTCCCATGAGTCCAAGGAAAGCAGAGTGGGAACGGCGACAGCTACGCGACAAGGAATGCCGATTTAATGAGTGCACAGTTACAACCCTGCACAGCCAGAGTATAAATTACCCACGTCCAGCCACGGTGATGTCATATGCTCACAATCTTTGTAATTCTTAATTCCCTTACTCCCCACACACCCTCTTCCTTCCTCCTGTTCAACAGAGACTGGAAATGTAGCAGCTTTTGCGATCTGCCCGAACCCTGCGACCGAGTCACGACTCCACAGTTAGGGAGAAACGAGCGGCCAGACTTTACGTCAGCCGGGAGCACCTGGGGGCTCTGGCCACGTTCCCTTCTTGTTCCCCGAGCCCTTCTCCGGGGCCGGGCAGGGCCGGGCGCTGTCGGGCAGGGGAGGCGCTCATGGCCCAGGCGGGGACTCGCCGAGCGGCCCCGGGCTTGTCTCGCGGGCGGAGGTCCCGGCCCGAACGCGGACCCGCCGGGGCTGTGCTGGCGCCGTGACAGCCGCGGGGAACTTTGCCTAGGGCGCGGCGCGGGCCGAGCCCCGCGGGGCCGGCGGGACCGC
>WEKY01037456.1:170566-216306 GCA_013390045.1 Picathartes gymnocephalus | reverse complement strand
GGCCCTGGACCTTTCCCTGCCCGCGACGCGGGGCAGCGCGGAGCTCGGGCAGGGCCGAGGCCGCGGTGAGCCGGAGCCTGGGGCTGCGGTCGCCGGCGGCGGGATGGCCTTGGTGCCCTACGAGGAGGGAGGCGGCTGGGCAGCGCGGCAGCTGCACAGCCCTTCGGCCACCTTCCACTTCGCCAGCCGCACCATCCGCCTCCAGCAGGACTGGCGGCGGCTGGGGGTGGCGGCCGTGGTCTGGGACGCGGTAGGTGTTCGTGGGCAAGCGCAGCTTTTCTGCACTCGGTGGCTTCCTTGTGGCTCTGCCGAGCTTTCAGATTCACCGTAGAAAATTATTTACCATTGACTTGTAAAGGGAAGGCTTTTAATTTTTCTTTTTCTTTTTTTTTTTTTTTCATGTTAGGAAAGAAAATGTTAAACTGTGCTTTACTTTTCCCTCTTCCCTCATAAGAGATCCTGTAGGAACGCAAGGGAGATGCACCACCTAAACCCTGCACGGCCCGTGCCCAATACAGGAAATATTTCGGATAACTCTCACCTATTTCTTTACAGTGGCTGGTGATGTTAGCTTGGCACCCTTTAGAGCACAGCATGGATCCCACTGCTTGTAGCCTCAAGCAGAACTGATGGTAGACGTTATCTCAGGGATAAGAACCGTCCAAAACAGAGGGGTTTGTGGTGGGTCCAAGGTTGCAGGGCAGTCGCTCACAGCATCTGTATCCAGGGGCTTCCCATCGGGTTGGATCTCAGCCCACACACAAATTGCACTTTTATCTCTAGTTTAAAAAGTGTAGCATTTTTAGCCAACTTCTCAAATGAATTGGTGTACAAGGATCTCTCTGGATATCAACTTTTACAGAACTTGCTGTTGGGAGAGGTCCTTATCAAGATTTATATAACATATAACATGCTAGATACAACCAGCTAGAAGTGTCATTAGTTTACTTTCCCTGTGTCCTTCCCGACGGCATGCCAGTGTTGTGCAGAAACCTTTTGAAATACCACACAAAATACTATGAAACTTTATTCTGGGCTTTTGCAATACTGTGTTCATTCACTAGTGTTTGAAAACCGCTCAGCTTTTCTTTTCCAAATACAACTCTTTCTACCTCCTGTTATGTTTGGGGATTCATGAAGCAGTTACCATATCCAAGCTGTAACCTCTGTGGTTCTTTTTTTCTTTTTGCCAACAGGAGTCTTCCATAAAACTATAAAAACTTCCATAAAACATAAAAAGACTACATATGCACACAGGAGGCAGAGAAGGGCTGAACAAAGTCTTGCTGCAGACCTGAAGCACCTGACCCTTCCCATAACCTCTTCTCTCAGGTTAAACCAGAAACCCTGTGTTCAGTATGACTGAAATGAGCCTTGTGCTTAATTGTCCTTGTCTCTTGGCTTAGGCTGTTGTCCTGTGTGCTTATCTGGAGATGGAAGACATTGATCTCAGGGATCGGTCTGTGATCGAGCTGGGAGCTGGAACTGGGTTGCTGGGAATAGTGGTCACATTACTAGGTAAGGGCTTTTTTGTTGCCTTGTTTACAGCAATTCACAACTGTAGCAAAACCAGCACTTTTACATGTACATGCCTGGTATAGAAGTGAGCACCAAAGCTGCATGTGTGAACTGGGAGGGTTCTTCTCTGAGTCATCTTCCTTCCTTTTTAGACTTGGGAGCTTGCTGCGATGTTTGTTGTAGTGATGGTGCCACTGCAGTTTACTTTATGGCGGGACCCTGTTGAGGCTGACGCCTGTTACCATGGCAGGCAGCTCAGCAGCGTTCAGCTCTGCAGCTATTCCCCCCCAGGGAACAAGTGTTATGCTTCCCGTCTGTCTCTTGTCCTCGGATGCAGATAAAGCTACAGACAGAAACCACTCTCCGAGCTTGCATAAGCCTTGCATTAGCCTGTCTTGCAGACAGGGCATGGAGAAATGAAGTGATTTGCTGCTGATCTGTCTGTGGCTGAAGCAGGAACTGGGTACTGTGTTAAAGTTGTGCTATCTTTCCCCAGTTAACTTTGTAATTCAAAGCTCTAGTGGCTGTGAAAGGTGCCTATTGAAATCATAGAAACAAAACAGTTTGACAAAATACAGTCGTGCCATGCAAAATCACACAGGCATAACTTTTGTCTGACCTGTGAAAGAGGCTCTCTAGCTGCCTCTCTCCTACAGAAAATTATGGAATTGGAGCAGGTTAATTGTAACAACCCCTGCAATTTATTATTTTGTCACATATGGAAAGGCCAAAAGTAACTCCTTGTCTTTCATGCATTAAGAAAAATCACCAGAAAACATGCTTTTTCCTTACCCAACTTAATCTTCACATAGAGTACACTTGATATTCTTAAGTGACTGGTGAAGGGTAGGATGTCTGTAGACAAGCAAGTTTGCTTGTTTTGTTGTTTTGTTTGTTTGTTTTTAATCAGGCAGCTCAAGGGAGCTGTTAATGTTTAACAGGAACTAAGGAGCCTGCTGGAGCTAGAGCATTGTATTCCACATGCTGCACTGAGGGACATGGAGTGTTAGTGTGAGCTGTGTCCTGTCCCCCTTAGGTGCCCGTGTTACCATCACAGACAGGGCAGCAGCACTGGAGTTCCTGGAGTCAAACGTGCAGGCGAACTTACCCCCTGAACTACGTCCCAGAGCTGTGGTGAAGGAGCTGACCTGGGGAAAAGACCTGGATAACTTCCCTCCAGGAGCATTTGACCTCGTCCTGGGTGCAGACATCGTTTATCTGGAAGAAACATTTGCAGAACTGCTTCAGACGCTGGAGCATCTGTGCTCAGAGCGAACGGTGATTCTCCTTTCCTGTCGTATCCGCTATGAGCGCGATCTCAAGTTCTTGAAGATGCTGAGAGACCGTTTCTCTGTATCCGAGGTCCATTATGACTCTAGTAAGGATGTTCATATCTACAAAGCACAGAGGAGCAGTCGAAAGGATGACTTTTGACTCTATGCTTTGGCAATAAGCCACTGATGCTGTTCAATTCTCCCCTTTGTTTCTACTCAATACACCCATTCCTAAGCATGAAGTTGCAGTTGTGTTATTTCACTGGCTTCTTGTTCTGATGGTCTTGTCTGATCACTGGGTCTGATACAGCAAGGATTGTACTTCTGTTCTGCATATTGAACCTCTGCTTCATTTGTGAATAGAGTCTTATAGGGTGTTCCACTGTCTTTTTATCAAATGTAATTTTTGAAACTGATTTAAGTTGTAGAAATCTCCAGCATCAAAATTGTTATATCAAAAGATTTGTTGTTTGAAATCAAACCACACAACTTCTGGGGGAAACCTAAAGAGATTACAGAGGTTCTTTTTCCCTTTATCACTTAACCCTCGAAAAGTAAGGATGGATGAAAGAAAAGCTAATGCTCCAGCTCTAAATGCTTTAACTCTTCAGGACTTTTGCATCTTAGAAGTCGTGATAAAAGAAACCACTTAAAGGGCAAAAAGAACCAAAGGCAGATGCTATAAAGTTGTTCTATTGCTGTCATTGCTGCATTGAAGAGGCACAGTGAAACAAAGAAAAAGATCTGGAGGGGCACTGGGAACAGAGATTGCCAAATAAGCCGGCTTAGAAATCAGTGTTATTTTTACCTGACTTGCAAGCTAGTGGGCTTGTACCGAAGCAGTTGTGGTTTCTGATTTGTCTCTAACAAGTTTCCCTCACACAGATCAAGGCTCCTTGGAGGAGATACACATGCACATGTGCCACCGGGAAAGTGCAACAAGGAGACTCAAGCTGTTCTTAAAATATCAAATCAGCCCTTGACTCTCAAAGTACCGCTAGATAATGTGCTACTTTGTACCTTTGTTTGTGCTCCCTCTGTCTCTGAGAGCTCTTATATAGGAAAGGAGGGTGCTCTGTAAAGTCTTTGTAGCAGGGGAAGTACTTACTCTGCATTACTTGGGACCTTGGGCAGTGTCTAGATTTCAGTGTGCTTTCTGTGCACAGTGCTAAGTAACAGATTTCATACCTTGAGCTTGTAAAACACATCTGTGTGTTTATCCCACAAGATCCAGGAGTCCAGCTCACACCAGCAGCAGACTTCCTTTTCTTTCTAGTGGTGGAAGAATGAAACTGATGAAAACAATGGGCTAACAAGACAGCTACACCTCTAAACACAGAAATTGCCTTGCTACCTTTTTTTTGTGTGTGTGTGTGGATGTGGAACTTTTTTTGCCTTAAATTCAAAAAGTCTCAGGTCAGGCTCAGACTTTGAGCCTGTGCTTGTCTTTGGCACTGGCAATAGCAAGCAGCTTTGCAGAACAAAGCAGCAGCTGCTTTGGACTATGGACATTTTGGAACTTTTTGTCACTTCTGCTCCCATCATACTTCCTGGTCGGTGGTCCACAAGTGCTGTGCTGACTGTAATGTGGAAATGACACATTTATCATTAAGGTTTGTGCTTCATCCCTGGCACATCTCTTGCATGTTTTCAGCGAAGTTCGTTGCTTACCTTCAGACCCCGTCTGGGAGTTGCTGCTCTGAAACACTTGCTGTAACAGTATCCTCAGAAGCCACATGGTGTCACTAAAACAGTACTTAGGCAGCTGGCTGGGAATTCACAGCCTGAAAATGGAGTTGAAGCCAGTTTGGGGGAAGGAAGACAGCACCTTTAACTGATAACAGATCATGAAATGAGCTCTCATGTGTTACATGTAGCTTCTTCTGGCCTATCAGCTGGGTGAGCAATAGTTGAAAAGAATGATGAGCTCTCCCCACTCACTCTGGCTCTAGTTTTCGGAGTGTGGCTGTAAGTTCTCGCTTCTTCTTTTTCCTCCCCACTAGTGCTTCCTTGTCTCCAAACTCATCTGGGATTAGGCATTAGGCTCAGCTGTAGCTCAGGCTCCCCTCGGGCTGGAACTGGCAGAAAGCAATGTGCTGGTGCCTGGGCTCCTGAGTGCCCAAAAGAACTTTTCTGTGGGAAAAACCTGGCAGTTTTTGGCCCTTGCAAGAGGCTGGAGCTTGCAGTACTGACAGCCGTAGCAGCTTGCACTGTTGCCATAGCAGGAACATGCTAAAAAGCCTGCTTAAATAGCACAGAATAAAGGCTGGTGCAGCAACCCGCACACTTCTAAGGGGACTGTGCCCCGAGCCTTGCTTTGACGATAGAAAGAGTTTTAAAACAAATCAGTTTAATTCCATCTCTAATTGTTTAGTTTAGTTTTCAGTGTCAGATTTCCTATTGCTGTTGTTACAGCCCACAGCCATCCTGCCAGAGCAGGATGTGCCAGTAGAGGCCAGGCTTGGCTTCTCTGACTATGCTGCTGTTACACAGCAGCTGTATGCGTGTAACACAAGGGAGTTATGTTTGAAGGCTGGAGAGATGCTACTGCCCATAAATTGTGGAGAAAAGCATGAGATGGCACTGGCAGCTCAGGTGAGTGCCTTGCCCCTGACCTGCAGAGCTCTTGGTGGCCCCTACCCAGCCCAGCAAGTGGCACCCCCCAAGGGGACACCTTCTCCTCTGACTGCTGCTGGGGTGCAGGTCATATTAGGTTAGGAGACCAGATCCAGGCATATTGCAGTTAGGCCACAACCATGGGCATGTCAGTTGTGGTTGCATTTAAAGCTATAGTGTTTAGGGGCAGCCATCAACCCTGAGAATGTCACTCAGCTGAAACCTGCAGTCCATCCCCCCATGGCAGTGCTGACACCCACGTGCACCAGGTAGTGAGTGCTGCCTTTTGTTGTCCCAGGTTGGGCTTCACAAGTTTTTTGTATTCCCATCACACTTACCTTCAGGGAGAGGTCAGGAGTGAGTCAGGCCATGAGTGAATCACACCAGGCGTTCAGGACAAGTAGCAGAGGTGTAACTGCTGGTGAGGGAGCACAGGGAGCAGCTCTCTGCAGTGACACCTGCAAACTCTGGTGTCCCAACCCACGGGTCCCACGGGAGCTCCTGCTCTAGTGTGAGATGATGTGTGACAAGTGTTGCCAGCAGCTGTTTGGCAATTAAACCAACACCCTGCCCAAGCACTTTCTGTCACCCTGTACCTCCCAGCACTAGAGAATTCCACTCTCCTTTGCGTGGTTCCATTGCACTGGGCCTGTTTTGTAACGGGTGATCTGAGCTCATCTGTAGGAAGGATGTGTTCCTGAGTAGTTGGACAATGCATAAATCGTCTCTTGAGAAATTCACTCACTCTAGGGAGTGGGTCCAAGCCACAGGAAAGTGACCAGGTAAGACACAACCATGCTGTGATACTGAGAAACCATCCCTGAAACATGCCATTTTGCAAGAGAACAAACTTTTCTGAAATGCCATTGCAACCAAGGTAATGTTTGATTGATATTAAGATACACAGTGTGAGATTCAGCTCTGAGTCTTATGAACAAAGAGCTTAGAGGCACAGCAGTCAGAAGAATCAGGTTTACCAGCTGACTACACAGGGATCTGTGTTACCCAGCTCTTTTCAGTGCAAAATTCAAGCCAAATGCATTTTTATCTCAGAGACTAACCCCTGTTTGGGATTCTCCCTCATTACTGTAGATTTTTCTGAGCAAGGACGTGCATGGCATTATAAAAACTAGAAAAGCCCAATTGTAATGAGCTGACCTTACTGCCTCCCCTTGATTTCACTGGAGGTGTGTTTACCTCAGTGCTGAATTTGTTCTCCTGGCTTTCATCCCAGTGTTTGGATCCAGCCTTGCAGATTACATAATAGGGTTGTGATCCTTGCAGTGTTTGCTGCCTTCTGTTTCTGTTCTGTTCTAAAGATCAGTAGTACATGGTTTACAGGAATGCTTAAAAGTGATACATGCAGCACATTTAAACTATGAAAGGTGTAAGCCTTTCAAACATTATTAAACAACAGAACTGCCACCAGAATGGATACTGGAAAGCAGGTTTAAAAATATCAGGAGGAAGAGCAACTTTGTTTTTCAGGACTTAATCTCTGACTATCTAATTAAATTAAGATTAAAACAGCCTTCTCTTTGCGGAGAATACCTTATGAATACTTAGGGCAGGGCACAGATTGAGAGGACACCACAGACTGCTCAAAATATGCCTTTTCCCATATTCCTCTGGCTGCCATTTGCCACTAAATTAAATTAGTGTAAATGGAACACTCTGCTCAAAGAAGAGACTTTGTAGAGTTTTTAAAAGCATGTTTATGTGACTGCACATAAATGTTTGTGTAAAAAGGGAGTTATGACAGTTTATACCACAAAGGTTACAGTAAGAAAAAGCACTTCTTTATGACAATAATTCACAAATTCACAAGAATCACTTTAATATACAAAGCAATTACTACCATTCTGAAACACAAAGCAGCTAGTATGTACATAGTGTTAATAAAATGCATTATAACCCAGTACAATTTTTAAAAACACAGATAAAGCACAAAAAAAAAAAAAAAAAAAAAAACCCCAAAAAAAAAAAAAAAAAAAAAAAAAAAAAAAAAAAAAACAAAACCCCAAAAACAAAAAAACAAACAGAACACAACAGGGATGTTTCTAGATTTTTGGGGAGATGTAAAAAAGAATTTATTTTCCCCCAGTGATGGATTTTCATTTAGTCTTTTAACTTCCACAAGTATGTGGGAGTCAAGCTCAAATACCCTGTTCTGTGCTGACATGGTTTGGGTAAAGAATCAGAAATGCAGATGAGGTGAACATACTCTTTCCAGCTTACACTACAAAGGGAGAATAATAACCCTCAGTCTGGAAGCTTCCCTGAAAACACTGTTTCAAAACAATTTCAAATTATAAATCCAGAGTAGAAACAATCCATTTTTGAAGTGAACAACCAATCTGTGGACAAAAGTCTGTGGAGGGGATGGCTGCCAGTTAGCACCTCTTATTGCCCTGTTCCCATCCCAAGAAGTCCATTATAAGCAGCAGTGTTTCAAATCTCATATAAACTTGAAGTTGTAGAACTTTTTAAAATTAATGTTTCAATATAAATAAATGTAATTAAACACACAAAAAAATGGAGTGGCACCTGGATAAAACAACTTGTGGAGAGCACCCAAACATCCTTAGTTCTTAAGAGTGGCCATTCCCAGATAAGTGACTGGCTGAAGGCCTGCCTTCCCCATGCTCTCACTCAGCTATCCCCTAATTTAGAGAAACACACAGCTGAGGCTGGGTGAACCAACTGCTTGAGTCCTGAGTGCACACTCAGCTCACCGAGTGTGCCAGCCATGGGTCATTCCGGCCTGGCCCTGGCCCCTTCCCTGCCAGCACACAGCTCCTGAGGACAGCTGACTGCTCTGCCTCTCGGGCTGAAAGCAAGCCCTGAACTGACCACAGAGCAGGTCACAAACCTGCACTTGCAGTGCCAGAAAGCAAACAGGTTACTCTCTTCAGTATGTGCTGTGCAAACTAGCCCAAGCACATCTTTTTGCAGGCCACAGCTTAGATACATTTAAATTACACATTCCAAGGCAAAACACTTGAAATGCAAACCCTCTTTACCACCTGAATCTGGTCCCTTTTCCCCAAGGATTCAGACTTAAATCTGTCTATCCACAGACCTGAACCTGTCACAAGCACACAGTAGGTAGATTGCAGCACCCTCTCTTCCACCAGTCTGGTTCCTTCCAGACCAACTGAGCTTCAGGATACATTCAGGCTTTTGTAAAATCAATGTCTTTTACAGTTAGCAAATTACACAGCTCAGAAAAATGAGTTCCCAGGCAGACGACAGAGAACCATTAATGTACTGTATGCTTTTTAAAACCTGCTTACAGTGACAGACTTTAGGGTTATAGTTAAATTATTATCATTCCTGCAAAAGAAAGGTGCTTGTGCTTTTCTTTTCAAGCAGGGTGACACATTGTCAGTGTACCTTTACTTATTGGTGTCAAATTATTGGAAAGCCTTTCAATTTATTTTCTTGGAATGCAGCTTGTAAAATCCACATACAAATCTCAAATGAAGAAAATGGGAATAAAGTGGCTGAAAAATAGTTTAGCTTTCCTTCCAAATTAACCTCCCTTTCCCACATGGGATCACTGAACTAGTTCTACTCTAAAAATAATTTCACATCCATCCTCTACGTACTGCTCCAAGACACCACACGCTTGATTCTTGCCCCTTCAGCTCTCCTGCCCTTCTGAAGCAGTGCCTGCTGGGCACCAGGTGCTGATCTGCAAGTTCAATTAGCCAAGGAGTCAACTGCTGTGGAGAGGAGTGAATTGTGTGCAGGCAGCCGGATCACAACAATTATGCCAGAAATCTTCTCATGCAAACCCAATTTACCTTAATTTTTTTGTTCTCTGTGTTTTGTTTGGGTTTTTTTTTTTGTTGTTTTCTTTTCTTTTTTTTTAAAAAAGTGCACATTTTAATTAAACATTTACAAAGAACATAGCGTAACAAAAATAAATACATGACCTTTTGGTTGGATCATTGGCAAATGTTACATCACTAACCAGGCTCCAAGGTGAAAAAAATTACAGTAAAAACAAGGTCTTAGAAAATCAATTAAATCCTCTATGAACTGTCGTATATTTGCAACCACTGATATTGAACTTGCTTTGATGGGTGGACTTGTCTTTAAACCACAATAAGCACTGTCTGCTATAAAAGAAAAAAACCCAAAAAAGCAGGTGCCAGTTTTCACTAACAGATGACTACTTGCTGCTACAGTTTACTGGAAGCCCAGATTTAAAAAAAAGCAACCTGTGGTACAAATTTAGGTCAGAAACTATTGGGGTTGTTTTTCCTTATTAAATCTTTTTTTTTTTTTTTTTCCTGAGCCTCTTAATGATTCCAAACACCCCACCAATTTTCTGACCAATGTACAAGTACCAGAGAAGACAATGATCTACAATGCAGATGCCAATTCCAGGCTAGCCAGAACTACCAGTGTTTGAGCAGTCCTGATGAGCACGACAGGCTAAAATTGTGCTTTCGGATACAAGCAATGGTGCTGGCAACTACCCAGTGCTGGTGAAACTGCTGCCTAAGAAAGAATGCACTGCCACTACCCCAGGAGGAAAACAGAAGTCTTACCAGTGGTTCCTTTAGAAAATAACACCTTAACAACCCTTCCAAATGTTTTGCCTTTGATATATAGCTGCCAAAGAGAAAAAGCACAAAAGTGAATTACTCTGGGTGGTGGTGGTGGTGGTTGTAAAACAACTATTCACGTAATTTCAAAAATCTTCATCAATAAAAAACAAACCTCACAAAACCCACAAAAGATGAAATAAAATTCTTGAAAATGGGTAACTGAGAGACAGCACAAAACAAATCAGTAATAAGCGCTAGAATAATGCAGCCCAGAGCTACTGGGGTGAGGGGAAGCTTTCACACACACACACATCCACATCCACACACACCCAGACACACACAGAAAAGTAAAAATTCTTTTTCTGACCTCCATATAGTATAATACTCAGCATTCCTGACTTAAAAGCTCTCAGAGCTGTAGATTATATACTGTGTGTATATATATATATATATGTACATATATTATACATATGTATTTTCCAAGAATATCTAAATTAAAAGAGCACCTTTGACAATATCTTTACTGCCTGACTGGTGCTGTTGTTTTGCAAAATAATGACATTACAAAAATTATATTTCAAACCAATTCGTGTTTATTATGAACATAATGGATCTAGCCCTTTCTAACCCTCTCTTCAGGTAAAACAGGCTATCAGTTCTTGAAAACTCACAACTGTGAGATATAAAACTAATCCTCCTTCCCCCCTGTCAGCGTAATTCCCATCCTACTTCCAAATGACCTTAGTTTATAGAAGCTTATTACCCCAACCTCACTACTTGGTAAGTAACATAGGAATGGATTCCTGTGTCATATTCTTTCCCTTTTTGGGTCAATATGAATAGTAAAGCATGTATGGGTAGCCTAGCCAGCCCTGTACTTGGTCTAATACATATTCTATTATTGTAATTTATAATTTTCATTAAATAAATTTGTGTCCCTAAATCCTCAGTGCAGCATAAATAAAGATTCTTGCAGACATCTATGTACTTTAAATTACATTCTTTTTCTTAGTGAAACTTCATTTGCTAATGAAGTCTAGGCTAAAACCACTACAGGCCACTTGCAGACCACACACAGACAAACTGGTAACACAGGTCTCTCACTGCCACACAAATTTGCACCAACTCTGTATTAGGAGAACCTCACCTGGGCACTGTTTTAGGCTCCCATGCCCATTCGGCCCCCAGGCTTTGTGCCCAGTGACTATCAGCACGCTCTAGACAGTGTTCATTCCGCACTAGACACAGCTCTCAGAGCCCGGCTTGCCTTGCTCAGGTTCACAGTAAAACCTTACATTTTTGCAAACAGATGTTCTACAAAAGAAACAGCCTTCATGTGGGCATATACAGCCTTTTCTGTGTTTCTCAAAGCTGGAGGAACCATCCCATCTAATTCCAAATGAGGCCACCATGAGCTTCATGTTTTACAAGCATGAATCCTGCATTATCAACATTTCAACTTCAGTACTCGTTCTGGGAAATGTAACCATTTTATGTATTTATATTCGCTGATTTTAAGAATCAGATCATTTTTATAAAAGCACTGCTGAGAACTTAGGGTCTTCTTTAAATCTGCATTGCTAAACTAATAGATTAATCTCCCATTAAATAAAACAAAAATCAACTCTCTATGGCAGGTAAAAATTGACCATTTATAAACCTCCACAAAACTTGTGAAAGTGAGTTATTTTATATTTCTGACACTTATGTTCTCTTCTTGAAATACAAGTGTAATTTGAAATTCTTGATAACTCTAGATTTAACAATAATGCTGTAAGTTTAACCCTGCTCCTTTGAAATTAAGTCTCTTGGAAACTGAATGCCCTCTCAAATGAGAAATCTAGAACTTTTAATACTGCTTAGGTGTTTGAGACTCAACTGCCCAGAGTCTTCCAAGTATTTTTCTTATAACATCACACTGATTGTATAACCTTTTAGAAGCTTGTGTGTGAAATTTATCTTAAAAACAGATAGAGTGAATGGGAAAAAATATTAGCTAATACTCTGCTAGGCAAGGCATTAGTACAGACCAGAGCCTTATCCACATGTTTCTATAGATAAAAGCTTGACCAGAAGCCCAAAGTAAACTTACTCCATCAAATGACCCAAATTAACACAGTGAGAGGCTGGCTCCAGAGGGCCAGCACACAAACTGTAAGTGATTCTTCTGGACACATTATTTTTGACAACTTGATGTTCTTTTTTGGTTCCTTTTGAGCATGATTCTTTTGAAGTCCTAATGCTTTAGTACAGAGTTTTTTAAAATATGAACTACCTTTTTTAACATCATAAATCTGGGAAAGATCACAGTTCCTCAGTGCACAGAAAAAAAATTTATCTTGCAAACATCTGAGGCATGTGAGTAATTTTACTTGCAGGAATAGATTACTCAGTAAATCTGACCCTTTCCATGAAGAAATGCCCCAAATAAATTAAGAGTTTAGCTAACCTGGCCAGGTTCAAATAACCAGTATTGCCCCTTGCGATGCAGGAGTTGGAATATTTGTGTTTGAAGTCCTCTTTAATATTTGAGGTTGTCCTAGTAGTTGCCATACTGCAACTTAATTTATGTATAGAAGGCAGCCTCAAAGTTTGAAAAAGAATTTAGCAAACTGGGCTGATATTTCTATTGAGTACAATAATTTCCATTGCATAAGACAGTGGTAGGGAAATAAAAACAACCTCATTGCTTGAGAGGACTTGGGACAAAGACCATACTGTCACCAGGGAGTACTTAAGTGGAGTTGGCCATGCTTCAACTGCTTAGTTGTTCTGCATACAAACAGGTAGTGCTTTCATGTGTTACCCCTGCTTACTATGACTGTTCTCAGAACATCATGATTGCATCTTTTTTTAAAATTTTCTTTCCCATCCAAATATCACTTCCCAACCTATATCCTATGAAGTTGCTGTCTGTTTTCTGTGCATCCAGAATGCTGAACACACTTGCACACATAAGCTATGAGAAGCAACAACTGACCAGTGAAGCTCATTTCAATGCATTTGTGTCTGAGGTATGGAGAAGGTTTTACTAGTCCAGGAGAGGTTAGTACAGATTGCAAATCAACCCCCCTCCTGTGCTAGTTTGAGAAAGGTCTGTTATCTCCACACCAAGAACATGACAGTGAACTGCCCTTGGTCTGGCATGCTGCTCAGCCATGTATTTGTACAGCTCAGCATGAATGCGTGAAACCCGTTTGGCAACCATTGCTTCTTCATTGTACCATGCATGCTCCACCTATTCAGCCCACAGTTCTCTGGGCCAAGAGGCTGGGGTGGTTCTGTCTCTAAGGCAATGGAAAGAGCTCAGCACAAATTCTTGACATCTTTACAAAAGGACCCTCCCCACAGTAACTTCCCAAGTGACCACTGTTACTCCTTGAAGAGGATCAGGAGATGAGAAAAAAGCCTGTTCTTCACGCTGAGATTGATGATGAAATTCATCTTGTAAGGGGAGAAGTGGAGGCAAGTACTTGAACATTCACAGTTTGATGCAAAGCACAGATGAAGTATATTCTGTAGTTGCTTCAGGCAGTTTTGCGCATAGAAAAAAAGAAATGTTTAGAAAATAAAAAGTTTACTTTGTCTTTCTGGGTATAGCCAGAACCAGTCTCTATCCCACCTGGACAAGTGAAAATGAGAATCCAAAATTAATCTGATTTGTGGCAGTAAAGGTCCTTAAGTGCTTTCAACTCCTCAATCAGTGTCTTGTTTTGGTTTTCAAGCACAGCCACTCGATTTTCTAGACACTTCACATACTCCTTTTTCTTCCTGCGACATTCACGTGCTGCCTCTCTGCAAAGCAAAAAAGGCCATTAAAATCCAGAACAATCATTTGCAGACATGGGCTACCTGCTTTCAGGCAAACCTTTACCAGTACTGCCATTTTCAGAACATGGAGGTATGGTTAAGAAATGCAAGTGAGGAAAAAACACTGAGTTCATAACAATTGCTCCTCACAAATCACACACATGCAAGATCCACATATCATTTCAACATACAGATCCCAGTAAGACAGCATCAATAAAATTATGTTTCTGTGAGCAAAGGATCCTACTCAGTGATAAAATTTGCTTGCAGGATTTACATTAGAGCCTTTAGGCTGAGTCAAATGCTGCTGCAATAATTTGACTTTATTATCATCTATTATTCTTTTTACAGTCTTTAACTTTTCTCTTTGCTGCAGTCCAACAAGATGATCAACTCGTGTAAGAAAGTGCTGTATTTAGAGCATTCATGTATTTGGTCTTGAGCAATGCTTTCATTTTAATAATGATGTCTGCATCACTGCTACGATAATGTTAACGACTCAAAAATATCACAAACAGTCACCAGGAACCATATAATTTTTAGTTCCTGTTGGTTATGCCAAAAACATAGCAGTGGTAATGTGCTGCAACAGACCTCAAGACAGTCAAACTTCTAAGTCTTGCTTGTAAAGAGTGAGGTGCCTGTAGGTAACTTGGTAACATACCAAGAACACCAGTGAAAAATACCAGAAAGTGCTGCTGAGCATCCTGAAGGCAGGAACACCAAGGCAGAAACTACCCTGCACAGCAATACAATGGCACCAACGTGCATGGTAAGCACAAGGCTAAATGCCACGGGCAGATGGGAGCCCAGGCAGAGGCCTTTCCTCCTGCAGTGCAACTTGTCCAAGCAGCACTCTGCAGACACATGGAAATAAACACACTTACTTGCCCTGAACCTTTAGGTGTAAAGCAGAACAGCTTCAAAAATAAGAGTCTGTGTGTGCCCCTTCACTGCAAACACTACACAGACTGGAAAGACAGTCAGTGTTTTGGAAAATGAGAGGACGAATCAGAACCCAGTTCCTCCCCTTATCAGATAAAGAGTAGCTGTAAAAAAAGAGTGCATTCCAGGACCTAACTGATAAGAAGCTTCAAAAGTAATTTATGAAATTCAGCTCCACAAATGAGACAGGATGAAGAAAACACAGCCTGTAAGCCCTGAAAGGACTCAGATATCCATTTGTCACTCCCACAAATATAATTTCACATGTCTGCGGTGCTTCAGTAAACCACTTGTAACATTTAGAATTTAAGTAATTTTGGGCTGTTACCAAAAGATTAAGTACTACTGGATCAGGAAGTGCCTCCCAGTGCGAATTACTAACACATCTCCTTGAGTGACAACATTTTCTTTCTGCGATTTCTTCCCACCTTAGGCTGTGTATATTAAGCCACCTCAAGTCTGTGTGTGCTAGTTGTTCATTACGAACAGCCAGAGTTACACTGAATTACAAGAGAGCTTTAAAAATGTAAAATTTATACAGAAAATTTGCACAATAATATCTATGAATATTTACACTATAATCCTCCAGCAAGTACCACCTTACCATCTGCCTCTCTATCCTTTTTCCCCATCTTGCTATGGAGCTTAGATTTGCAAATATCTATTAAGCAGACAGGCTAAAAGCACCACATGCAACATGATACTGTTGCAAAAGCTGTCAATTTAACTCAAGTGGGGTAATTCCCCATTGTTTTTCTTGGCTTTCACAAACACAAAAGCTTTCTTTTACTGGAATAAGACTGGTGACTAAATGAGGGTATTCTGTGATTCTAATTAAATTTTTTTTCAAATGCAGAGCCTGAAAGGGTGGTATCTACCATTCACTGGTATGAGAAAACTATATAAAAAGGAAGATGGGTGCCATTCTGTACAAAACCTTTTTTAAAAGTGAACTCTGCTGTTCAGCATTATTTACTTCATTAAAACCCCTCGTATAAGCACTGGGTCTGCTCAAGTTAGTTTCTATTGTGTTCACAGCACAGCAACCTAGAGAAGATAAATGAACCTGTATAACAACAGTTTTTTCAGACTGACAGATGAAGTTAACGAGGCTTTCAGGGCGCTTCCCCGGCTCAGAAGGGCGGGAAGCACTGTGTTCTCAGTGTCACAGTGTAACACACAGGCTCCAATCTGTGGCCTGTAGATAAGAGTTCAAGCTTGGCGTGATGGGTCAGTTCAAGCTCACCCCTTCCCACTCCCTCACCAACAGACTTCAGGAGCATCCTTCTCAACTTTGCCCTGTTGCTGCTTCCACCCACTCCCACCTCTGTAAGCTTAGCTGCTCCTCCTCACACACTGTATCCTGCAGGATCAAGTCTTCTCTATCTTTCTTTCAGCCCCTCTGTTGACACTACTGGCTCCACAAGACTTCAATCAAAAGGAACAGCTGCTTGTTTAACCTTTGCTTGAGCCTTTCTGCCCCCAGAGGAGAAAACCCAAAGCAGCTAAAAGAACAAGTGAGACAATCAAGAAAGTACTCACAAAGAGCACACGTGGGCCAGCAGCAAGGAAAATGCATGCAGAAGGCTAAGGGAAAGAATCTAGGAAAGGCAACTACATGACGGGAGTAACTCAAAGCAACTCATCTTGGTGTTTGTAAGAACGCATCTGTAGTCATACGAGTATCTCACAGATTACTTTTCGCCTTACTGCAACAACCAAACTTACACACCTCACAGAATGCCTGACACTTTACTCAAGGTTTCACAGTCACGACACACAGCATTAGTAGATGTGCATCTTTGCTTTGCATCTTTAAATAAAGACAAATTCTTCACAAAGGATTTCATAACACGACTAGGAAGATCAGGACTCTTAGTGCTTGCCACTCTAGGCCTATGCAGAGCTGACTGGGAAAAAAACAAGTGATCAGACTGTACATGCCTGTTCTTCATTAGACGCACTTCTCTCTTCCGCGCGGCCTCTTCTGCTGGCTGGGTGGGAAGTGCTGGAGAGGATGCCATGACTACTCCTGGTGCAATGGTGCTGGTTGGGGCCGTGCGGATCTGGTAGGTCTGCACGTCTCCTGAGGCAGCTGAAGGGACACACGGGAACATGACATCAGTCTGGTGACAGGGCTGTCACACCTGCTGTGGAGAGCACCTACTCATCCCTCTAACGTAGGCACCTCTCTGACCCAGTCATCTCTCCAACCGTGCACCTCGGGCCACAGCTCAGGAGGGACAGCCACCAACCATGTGGGTCATCACTGCTACCTCAGGCTTAGTTTATTAATATATGCAAGGTTTTGGGCATTGCTGCTGAAGAAGTCTTCATTTGTGCTTGATAACTTGATTTGTCGTGCAGTATAGCTGTGCTTCTTCCTCCCTTAGTATATTTTTTTTTATTTCTCTGGTTTTTGGGCAGTTCTAGAGAAGGACGGGGTCAACACTATCTTTAGCTATGCTCCAAATGTCTATCTGCAAAAGGAGGAACTGCATGTGTAAGCATCTAGCATAGAAAAAAAGGTGTAAAAATGTAGCATTGACTCCCGCAAAAGAGAGGCAGCGCACTCTACTGCTTCTCTAGAATGAGCAAGGTCTTGGCTTTCTTTTATTTTATTTATGGTAATCTAGGAGAGTGCTCACTTTGCCTGAGCTCATAAATAACCACAATACCACCTAAAGAAATTGTATGTCCTGAAGAACAAAAAAACCCGAAGATCAATGCAACAACAGTACTCTTCTCTGCTATGCATTTTTACAGATGCCTGGTAAACTCTTCACTGGATAACTTTCAAAAGTAGTAAAGTAGTTGCAAAGTAGTTGCACTTTACAATCAAGAAGCAGGGGTACACTTATGTTATTTTCCATAAAAAATTTGTAATACCTCTCAATTTTTAATAAACCAAAATATGTATTTTAATACAATAGCTCCCCACAACTTATTCTAAGTGAAAATAGCTCTGCCAAATTGACAGCTAGACCAAATAACCACTTAAGGCACTCTCCTAAATCGTTCTATGATTCCAAGACTCACTGACTGAGTGAGTCACTCACTCAGCGACTAGTTACAAAAGTCACAGTAGGAAGAAATTATGGCTTGCAATTGAAAAGGAGAAAAATTACTAATAAATTAAAGTGGCCCTTTAGAAAGAATCAAATATCCTTCTCTCCTACCTTTAATGCTTGCTGTAAATTTTCTATTGTTGCACGTATGGAAGAACTCAGAACTCTAAAGTGGTATTAGTTTTTGCAGAACATATAAAAAAAAATTGTGTGGACAAAATGCAGGAAATACAGCATGGAAAAGCAAAAATAAGTATATATTAAACCACAAATATCCACAATTTTACTGATCTAAAGGGAGAAGCCTTAAGAAAATGTGACAAATAGCTTTGTCCATAATTTCAGTAGTTCTATGGACCTATCTGTGCCAAAGGTGTTAATTCTGTTTCCTGACACATTTGAAGGAGTCAGGTTGGCAACTTGTATCTGCATGGAGAAAATGTTACACAGAATGATTGGCTGTGAAGTTTCTCACCTTGTACAACAACTTGGTTGCTGGGTACAAGTATCTGCTGTCCATCTGTGGTCTGTGCGTACTGTAAAATGGTGGTGCCAGGTTGGGTTGCAGCTGCATTGGTCATTGTCAATGTCTGGAGACCTTGTACTCCATCTGTGCCATTGTTAGACAACTGTATTGCTCCCCCTTGGGTGATAGCAACTGCAGACAAAAAAAAAAAATCAACCCAGCATTTAAGACACTAATTTACTCATTAACTTACAGTATTAAACCTAGGTATGGAAAAATACTGATCTGAGCTAAATCTTTGAAACCTTACACATTCCCAAATCAAACATGTGGCTTCAATATACATGAAAGAAATCATCCTCTGAAAGCTAAGTTTTCAAATGTTTGTGAGGGCCAAAACCACAGCCTAAAATACAAATTAGTTTCTCTAATAAAACAGAGTCACGCTGAGGAGCTACAATCCATCCCCAGGGAATACTTTTTAATTTGTTAAGATTTTCTTCTTGGTTGGTTTAGGTATTTTTCTTAGTCCTTACTTTTTCTTCTCATCTGAAATTCCTCTCATCTTCTGTGCTTTAAGCCCTTCAGTCTCCTCTGCTGCTAGTGCTATCCATCTTGTGCTTCACTTTCTTCTTGATTTGGCATTATTTTCCTTCTGATTGTATCCCCCCTTCTCTACAACTTCCTCAAACACTTCCTAGCAGTTTTTTCATTCATAAAGGTGCAGTTTGGTTCAGGCAGTCTTAACTTTGCTGGTTTTTTTTCCTTTCTTTCCCTCAGTCCTGTCACACAGGTATACTGGGACATCACCCCTTCTGTGACTGCACAGAACTTCACTGTGATCCTGTATACAGACACACCAAAATCTCAAGTGTCTGAACAAGCAATTATTTTGCAGTTATAATAGGAATCAGAATTAACCACATCCGTTTCAATAAAATTAAGGAGGGTACAAGGCAAAGGGGTAGAGGATTAAACAGAGATACAAAATTTTAAAGAGATTTTAAGAGACAGATGTAAACAAGTAGTTCTTTCTCCCTTTTTATGTTTAATACTGTGTTTGTGTGAGAAAGCATGTGTCTTCTATCTTTACTGCCATATCCTCAATCATTCTTCAAGTCAAAGCACCATATCTATAATATCTAACAAATAAAGAAAACACAGAAACATATACTTATGACATAATATTAAAGTTGTTGACATCCTTATTTTTTCAGGACTTTATAACTGTAATGTTTTTTTCTAATGACGAGGTTACAGTTTCGTGAACAAGTGTTAATAATCTGACAAGAAAACAAGGAATTCCCCCATCTAGTTCCTGAATTGAAGACGTTTATAATAGCATTATGGTTAGTTCCTGTTTTGCCTCAGGATGCATTAGCTGCACCAAGTGGCAAGCAGTCCCAGAATGTTAATCAAGCATTGTGTGTTTCAAACACAATAGAAATGTGTTTAAAATGCTTGGTTATCAGTCAAAATCAGGTAATCTTTTTTTCACCTCCTGCTTTGTCCTAGTCCAAACAACTGTTATAGAAATAGTAGTTCTTCATCTTCTTATCCCCACTTACTAGCACCACTGAGAAATTCAGACTACATACTGTACTGCCCACTGCTGGTTTGGTAAATGGGAGTTGGCACCGTAACAGTGGCGATGGCAGGTGCTGCTGTTTCCTCTTCAGACTTTTCTTCTTCAATCCTTGGCACTCCTGGGGCGTCTGAGGACAAGTCATTCAAAATTTTTCTGGCAAAGACAGTGTGTTGTAGAGATTTTAATAAAAATTGGGGGAGAAAAATAGTCTGATACACAATGCTGGGGAAAACTCTGAGATGCAGCAAGCCAGCAAGGAAAATATGAGTGCAGAATGGAAACCACACGCTATATTCAAACTCTTATTGGAGAGGATTGTTCAAAATGCCAAGCACTGATGGCCAAGGGAGCTAGCACAGAACAGCTGTGCTTGTCAAAACCCACGATACAGCTATTACAACTTTGCGTTTTTCTTCAGAGCATGTTTCTCTCATCCATTTTTATGTTTCCTGCTTTCAGCTATATAAATATTTGAAAAAAAAAAGTCAGAACCTGTCTCCTCACTTACATTGGGGGAACTGCTCCATTTCGAAGACTATAAACACCTCAGCCAGAGAGCTGAATACCAAGGGAGTTAGCAGGAATGCTTGCAGAGAGCAACCAGTTCATAATTTAACACCTGCCTGGGAGACAATACTCAGTGTTTGAGAACAGTCTTGCAGTTATGTTCACAGGTGCCCTGCCTGAGAAAGTTCATGGGTAAAGGAAAGAACAGATTGTTTCATTATTTCCATGAGCTAATTATCCAAAGGCAAAACTTCTAAAACATCACTGCTACAGGTCCCACTGAACATGACTGTAGACTGGCCACAGCACACACTGCAATTTGCATCACTGAGATCAAACACTGTCCTTCCTCAGAGGACTGTCAAGCCCTTTCCACTTCTGGCTTATTCTGTCACTGCAAAATGCAGTAAATGCCATTAGGTAAAGGGCAATATTTTTTGTAATTCTCCTCCTATGTTTTCCAGTGGATTGGCACTAGAACTCACAGTGGGATGAAGCAAACACAGCTGTAGATCCCAAGCTCCAAGACAACACTAATTTCTTATACAAGTGTCCTAAGTCTGTGGGAGGCAGAACACCTGTAGGAAGCTATCTGGAGAGAGCAGTCATTCTGCTTAGCAGCTTGACCAACAGAGCTTTGTTGTTGCTTTTCTGCCTTTGTGTGCATGCAAGAATCCCACCACTGCACAGCATTGTGCGAAGAACCACTTGGAAAAATAAAAAATTCCCATCCAAACAGTTTGCAATCTAGGTGTTAGACCAGAAACTAGGTGAATGAAACAGATGAAAAAATATGGAGAGCAGGGGTGATGAATAACAAAATCCAAGGAGATAAAAAAACCACTTTTTAATCTCATGTCATTATGACATGGTGGTTAAAACCTACCTTTGCCATCATAAAGATGGATTTAAGGTAAAAGACAAAGTGGCAGCTTCACCAATACAGGAGCTATGAACTGACATGTGGAATACATGATATACTTTAGTAGCAGAATCACAGAGGAGTTTTTGTGGAAGAGGCATAGCTTTCAATTCTGTGAACATATCTGCACCTATCTTGTTTCTGGGGCCAGTTACAGCAGGTTGAACAATGCCAGCTTGGATGTCACTAAAGACAGCAGTGGTCTGGCTCAGCCTTTCTGATGTAACCAACACCATCCCAGAGTCTGAGCTGCATATACAAGTTTTACAGCTACCAAGTGTTGCTGAATCACCATGATCTGGTTTGAAGATAGAGGCTGTGTTGTGGCACCAGTGCATGGAAAGGAGTCCATCTCAATGAGAAGTCAGCATGCACAAGCACCCTCTTCTCAGTTTTGCTGCTTGTTTACTTAGTTCTGTTTTCTCACCATATACAGCCACTCTTCCATATATAGTAAAATCAAGTGTCTTGCTGCAGAAGCAGACTGAAGGGAGTCTGTGGCAGCCTTGAAGTTAACACTGCTCCTCACAAATAAAAGTATTTTCCCAGATCTATTATGGCAAGAGATCTTCAGCAATGATTTTCACTATCTTCAGCAGAACAGCCTTGAAGGCTGCTGGACAAGGCAGAGAATAATCTCCCAAGCGCTAAAAAAGTATCGTGGTTAAGATATGCTCAGGCCTACAGTCCAGCTTCTATTTCCAAGGCTGTGCTCATGAAGAAAAAAGGAGCATCTGAATTTTCTAAACCAGCAGGAACTCACAGGTCACTTAAAACCTACTGAACCCCAGAGTTCCTTAATGCTATTTTAGCATATTTTAAGAATGAAAGTGGGATTTAGTAAACACAAAAAGCTGTACAAAGGCTTAATTAATAAAGTACCAGGACACATCATGGGAAGGAGAACCTCAGCTGGTTTTGCCAGAGGTATTTGCCATGAGAAATAGAGATGCCTTTCACCACATTCAACTCATACACTCACTTAAACTTTAAACACAAACAATTTTGTTTAAGCAGAAATTCTCTCTAAGCTATCGAACATCATAACTTCATTAAGTCTCATGGGAGAAAAGAAGTAAGTTTGATTGCTGCTAGCATTCCAACAATGACGAAAACCAGCAGAATTGATTTTTTGCAGACTACAGATTACACAGAAGTCACTTTTTGCAAAGCTTCAGTGTATTTTGTGTATTAAGTATTCATTAAAGCTATTTCTAAGGCATCTAGCACAATGATACCTCAATTTTCTGAAATGTGGCAATTAGCATACTCTTAGCTCACTTCTGTCTTAAGTGAGTGTAACTGCTGAGGTTTCTTCCTCCTCCTATTTGCTTATCTCTTTATATCCTATTCCACAGACATATTCCATATTCCAACTCCAAGACACTATAGAAGAGAGATTTCAGTTAAGTGGAAAATCTAAAAATAGTAAGAATACAATCCCTGTACTGTTTGTATCTCCATGTGAATGCAACCAGCCCTCAAGCAAGATGCTTTTTGTTTAACCTCCATACCTGTAGGAGGGTCGTCTGGACAGAATTTCTCTTCGTTTCTGTGAGTCTGTGACACTGTCCACTGATTCCTGTGAATCTTCACTTTCTGCTATAGTGGAGATCTGTAAGTAAAAACAGCAACCAAATTTAACAAAACACTTCCAATGTCTTTATTTTAAGGAAATGTTGACATCCTGTGAAAAACACCACAATGCAAGTATTCTATCTAGACAATGAACAGAAAGTTACTGCTTAGTAACAGATCCAGGAAAGAATGACCACAGTCAGTGATCTATCAGTCAGAATGTTCTTTATAATTTAAATACTCCAATAAGAAAACATAAACATTAATACCATACAGTTTTTGCCTTCCATGATGTTTTGTTTTCATCAATTGCAGGGAAACAAAGATTTTTTTAGTAAAATTTAGGGAGAGGAATAACTAAATCAAATTAAGGTAGCAGAAACGTTTGGAAACAAAGAATAAAATACTGAATAAACATCAATTTGTAAATAATGAGGTAGATATGTTAAAGAGAAACTGTCTTTTATGAGGGAAATTTCCAGGAAAATGTCATACATGAAGATATTAAAAAATAATGTAGTGCTGCAATTCTGAATAGCTGTGCTAAAAAAAGAGAAAAGTTTATGCAGGAAAACTAAAATAAAAATAATATTAAAATAATTTAGATAATTTTAAATTCGAAATGTGCATGAAAAAATATATAAAAGTGAGAAACAGAGCCCACATCCTGACATTTTATGCACTGTAGAGAAGATTCCTAAAGGCTCAAAAATCTTGCTGCCATCCACATGTCACAATCATCAGACAGAGGGCCTGAATACATCCAGGGCTGACTGTGCTCTGAATAGCAAAACACAATGGATCTGCATTGAACCAAGTGAATTCCAAGCATGGCTTCATTGTCAGTCTCTTCTCTTCTACCTCCAGGCTAGTAACTTGTGCACTTATCTCAAAACTGCTCAGCTCTGACAGATTAAAACTCTAAACTTTTGACTGCAGTGGCTGAGGACGGTAGAGCCTGCCACAAACTCAGCACTGAAGCTGAGAAGGAAAAAAACAAAGCTTATTATCAGAATGGCCTATTTTAAATTATGCATGCCTTATTATTTAAAATAATATCCAGTTAAATATCTGTATCAAAATGTCATAATACCTACTTTTTGAAATTAAACATTTTTGAGCTCAGTGTTCTAACAGCAAATGAATAATGTACAGTCCTTGTCCTGTGTAGCTGCTGTACACCAAACAATTTCTGCATTCAGCAACACTGAACTTCAAGTGGATAAAAAGCAAGTTAGAGGTTTCAAAGATTTCATATTACTTGTCTCCTCTATCTTCAAGCTACCTCACCATATTGCATTACCTGTCTTGCTTTACAGAAGAGAAAATACTAAGGCTTTACAAAGCATACAACAGTCAACTGGCACATTTTAAAATCATTTCTATGTAAGGACTGATAGGTTTATTTTAAGAACCAGTAACATAGAGAGACCTGTTTTGTAACCAATACAAGTATTTCTTATGGAGCAAAGACTCTCACCCAGAATACTGACCTCATTAATTATTAAAAATTACATTATTAAAAAAAGTTCATCCTTTAGCTCACTTCAGAATAGTATGAACTCTTACTCAATAAAAATGTATGGAAATACAGTAGAGAGAAAAAGTAGAGTATTACTGTAAGAAAAACCATAAAGCTGTTAAACTCACCAAACAAATTCTAGAGGGAAATGAAACTCAGCAATGTTTGAAAATGAAAAGTGGTTAAGCCAAAACAGAAAAAAAATCAGAGTAGCAAATACTGTACAGATTTGCAAAAACAGAATTCAGGACACAAATGCATTAAAATCAGTGCAATGACAGGCCTATTTCAAAGGCCCAATTCACATATTAGGAATTTCTTCAGTCAGTACCTGAACTGTCTGGACCTGTGGAGACTGAATAACTGATGGCTGGGCAGCCTGAATTACTCCATGCACTTGAACCGTCTGCCCATTGGGCAGCTGAACTAAGGTCACCGTGGGTGCAGAAGATGTTGCGTGAGCTGCTGGCATAGATACCTGCAAAGAAGAGACAGTGAGCATAAATTAGGTTATTGCAAAATCTCCTTAGTTCAGTATTTGTTTTGGTGAAAGAACTGTCTCTTCTAGACCCCAGTTAGATAACCCAAATGTTTGAGCATAATATAAAACCCCCTGAACTGCCTGAGCCCACCACCTGACCTACTTCACAAAATAATCTAATGCAGAATTTCTGCAGGCTCAAACATAACGTGTAAAATCACTGACAAGAATAAGAAAACCACAACTGCCTTTATTTTGAGGTAACCTGATACAAACACATCGTTACCTTTCACTTACTTCACTTGGATACTGCTCAGACTCGGGTGTACTCCTACAGACACTGCTGAGTCAGAGGCAGAAACATATGGGAGTGAAGCTATTTTTGTTCTCACTCAATAAAATGCAGTTTGCCAGACGTAAGAACATGTTTAGGGAATCATACCTTTCACTTTCTACAGATTAAGCCGTATGAATAGCTGGCGATGTGCATGTAAATGAAGAAAACTGACCATGTGTTCAGACAGAAAACCCCCATGAGTTTGCAGTGGAAATCAGTATTTTGTAGGCAGACAACACAAACTCTAGTTTCAAGAGTTATTTCTATGAGGGAAAATTGCCCATGTTTTAAACACAACTGTGTTTCTCCAGCACAGACCTGCAGGCACAGCAGCTATGCCAACAGAGACACACTGATGACCTCAGCCTAGCACATCAGGGCTCAGGCTTTGGGGCCAGCAGTAGCCACACGAAGCTGTTCATGCTGCACGGGGCATCTCACCCTGGCAGGCCACAGCAACTGCTCTGCGTAGCTGAAGTGCCATGTGCCAAGGCTGCTCCATGGCTGGGCCAGTGCACAGTGCACATCCAGAACTCACAGATGTCTGCTGATACGATGTGTGGAGCTGGGGGCTCCTGAAGCCTGCAGGGTGCCAGGGTGCTGTGCCAGCACACCCTGCCCTCAGTCTGTGTCCATCTCACATGTCCTGGCCCTAAGGGAAGGACTGCAGCAAGCTGAGCTGCTCCGGCAGACCTCAGCCAGGTCATGGGTCACTGACTAGCCAGCCTTCTTCTTGACACCCAGGTCTGGAAAACCTAACAATCCTCCAGGGTTCAACAGCATTTTAAAAAAATTCAATCCACATAGCTGCAGTGCAAGAAAGGGCTGCACTGCTGTCCTACCTAATCTCAAAGGGCTGCTATGTAGTGGATGCAGAAGGAAATCCTCTGCTATCCCCGTGAACACATGATTCTCAAAAAGCTGCAATAGCTGATCTCTGAATTTCCATAAATATCCACCACTTACAATGAAATCTTGCTTAACAACAAAATTAAAGGGAATTACACATAGACGTCTCTCCTCCACAGCTGTCTCTCCCTAATCCACCAATTTGCATTTGCTTTTACCTTCGTTTTTCAGGAAAGCAGCTGCAGCATTACATGGTGCTACTTAACTCACATCTGAGAGAAACTGGGGCTGAGATTAACATGAGAGCACTTTCCTCCGGCAAATTATATTCCTTTACCAAGCAACCTTTCTTAATAATGCATGTCTGACTAAACAGTCCTTGGCAATGACAGTAAAACTGATCAACTGGAGTGCAGTGGTTGGATTAAGCCCACAGCAGAGTGTAACTTCCGCAGATGTCTCTGACTCATACCTTGTGGAACTGGGACAAGTTTCCTTTTGACTCTGAAAACTACCCTGAACTCACTAAAAATGCAGCAATTAAACTAGGCTTGCAAGAAGGATGACCCTACAAGAGATAATACAAGAGATAATGAAAGAATTAAACTGATATAATTAGTTATTTAGATTTGGCTACGCTTCTGAGAGCACTCCCTAATGTCAAACACTGCCACTTCACTTATTAAAAATATCATAGTAACGTAATACTGATGTGAACAACACAAGAAATTATGTTTAGACTGTTGTATCACCTCCACAAACTATGTACAGGCTGGTGAAAAACCAAGGTGCAAATAATATAGTGAAAGACAACATGGTGGTTCACATGGATTTTAACCACACCTGTAAAGTGTTTTCTTAGTTGGGAAAAAGTTTAATTCAAGTACTGGAGTAATTATGTCCGAGTAAAATGCATTCTACCCTCCATATACTTGTAAGTTCGGCTCCCTGGAGGTTAGTATGTTAGCACATAAATGTGAAACATTCTTGATTCTCTGAACTAAACCTCAAAGCACATCAAGTGAGAAGCAGTTAACTGGTTTTGCAAGAGAAATAAACTACTTCCACTCAGTTCACACTGAAGTGTTATTCACACCACCTACATCCTGTGCCTAAGTTAGACAGTGAGAAAACTGCCCGCAGAGGCAAGTTGGTGTAGGGCAGCTGGTGGCTTGTAAATTACACTATGGCTTCACCCAACAAAATCACCCTGGGCATTTAAACAACTCCAATCCCTACACTATCACTTCAATGGAAGTGTATGGACTAGCAAGGGCAGGACATGTTTGGAAGTCTCTGGACTACCAAAAGGTGTAATGACTTTAAAAAGATAGTAATAATTTATAAAATATTAAGTGATTTAACACTTGTGCCACTTAAAAGACACTCAATTCCATAAACTATGAGATAAAAACCACCTGTTTGTTCTTTGCAGACTACAAATAGTTTTAAAATTAAATTATTACAGAAGAGAGCCAAACAGATTCTGTAGTCATTTATACAACAGGGTTGCTTCTGCCAACCATCAGTGTATTCGCAAATGAAACTCAGTTCCAAAATCAGAGATGTAGCTGGGATTGCATTTCTTGTCCCTCCAAATCAATTTGGGGATAACAAATGATCTACTTCTGTCTCTCTAACTCACCAACAATCCTGTGAAACTCTGGAGACACAGGGTAACAGAGCTGTCAAGTGCCAGATTGTTTCACTTGATTATAAAACTTATAATATTAATCTCGTCTGATAGGATGCTGTATTTGCTGCATTATTTATCTAGATATTCAGTTTGTTTTCTTCAGTATTAAACTGACTACTACAGACAAGTTTTTAACAGAAAACACAAAAGCAAGACAATCCGGTCAATATAAAAAAGGCAGGAGATTATATGTACTGAAAAAATACCTTTAAGTGGTATGGTTGTGGTAAAGAATGCTAGAAATATTTTCATTAATTACTGAGTTAACATTACACAATTTACACACATACAGTTCTTCAGAACTAACACAGCCTAATGTGATGGAAGTGAAAACTCTCTGCTGCTTTAAAAATGTGAAGACAAATATTAAAAGAACTATACATCACAAGTGCTTCAGAATAGTATCAATGGAATCTTCTCTCAGGCCTGTGAGCAGACATTACCCCTCTTAAAAATATTAACCATAAGTAAAACCACCATATGATTTTTATACCTGGGCTAACGTTGCAATCTGTGGTTGTGCCTGTACTGTCATCTGTTGGGTTTCTGCCTCTGTACCGGCTGCATCTCCACTCTGCTGGTTCTCTGCTCCAGATTCCATGGTCATTTAGTTACCTACAATCACAATATTTGTCGTAAGTCTGTGTTGGTATGCAAGTCCATTACTCTTGGTGGATCTGGCAGTAATCACTGCAGCTGAATTCCCATTACTACATACTGTTTTAATTTTCTTATTAAATGTTGCCAAATTATTAGTATTCAGGCAAATTCTTCCCATGCCAGGTGTTTGCCTCAGGTTGATTTTTCTGTGTGTAATGGTTCTGAAAAACAAGTACGGTCTCCTCCAACAATGAGAACAGAAAAAATGTGTTTTGCTCATCCTAAAAAAACTGAGCAATTGAACTGTGATGACCTAGCACCTCTGAAATTTTGAATAAAGACCTGTCAGTATGTCAGGAAGGGCACTCCTTCACTGCCAAGGTGACAACATGCCCTGTTTACAGCCCTCCCTCTCCCCCCAGCTGCAGTCTGCAGATATCCAACAGCAATTGTTTCTGTGGTAGGTGCTCAGCTCTCAGTCTTCTTTGCCTAACTAAATATGCAACATCTCCATGCGAATTCTTTCCACACTGTGTATGGCTCTACATCACAGCAACTTGGCCTCTTCCACCCAGTAATTTAAAGCCAGTATACAAAATGATGGAAGCCATTTCTACTTGAAACTTCAAGCAAATATTTTTATATTTAAAGGGACAAACTAGTTTGCCATGACCTAAGTTTTCTATCATATATAGCTCCTAATACACTTATATTTTGAAGCACTAACTGAGCAAACCTAGATCACCAGAACACATAACTCTATAAAAAGAGGTTGCATAACTTCCAAATCCATGCATGTAGGCAGAGTGCAATGCCTGTTAAATTCTGCACTGATCTGACAAAATCACTTTTCAGTTCTTCTTTAAGTACTGACATGAAAATAATTGATATAAAAAAGAACTTCAAAATACAAGGAAATTATATAGCAATGCTACTGTATTATACAGAACTCCAAGTACCAAATATTAAGAATGGGTATTGCCTCCATAGCCACACCACTAATTCTGTGTACCACCCTGTGCTGCCCAATCTGTTCAGGCCTTCGGCTACCCTCGGGCAGCACACCTCTCTTCAGAGCTGGTCTGAAACAACCACTAGAGCATTTCTGCTTTGGGAAGGGGCCTGGAGGCAGAAGGTGCTCGGAGCAGAAGAAAGGTAGAAGGAAGCAGAAATGCCCCTCTCCTTCCTCAGCTTAACTGGGCCCCTGAGGAAATGACTAAGAAGCATCAATACAGATGGTGGTACCGTGTCCAGACTCCAGACATTTCATTTTAAACACAAAGTCAGGGAAACTTCCATTACAATGCAAAATACACCTCCGTGTTACAGGATAGAGAGTACCTTTTATACTAAAACAGCAGTCACACTTCAACCCTGGATATGAATGTCTTACAGTAAGCAATCAATAATCAAGAAAGATAAAACGGCTTTCCACAGTAGTAACTGCATCCTACATCGAAAGAAAGCAAGTCAATGTATACAAATCAGAATCTGTATATTTACTATTGAAAGTGTCCACTCAAATGAGCATGTGTGTGTGAACACTGGAATGTAAAGTATCAAATATTTACTTCTAACATCAGTAAAGAAGGAAAAGAATTAAACCTGATTTTCCTTGAAAATTAACAATAAAACATACAATTTTTAAAAGAAAGCAAATTAAATTATTCTATGCAGTGGAATTTTGTTATGCCTCTCTCTCTAGTCAAGATTTCTGTGCTATAAACCAAGTCTTTCATATTTCAAAAAGCACACAAGAAAACCCATGCACAATTACCATTTACAATATACGTTACCAAACAGCTTTTAAAGACTTAATTGCAACATTTTAAGTGGTTTTCTATCCCAACTTTAATGCACGTTATATTTTAACACTTAGTCCTCCATGCTATATGCCCATTTTTCTGAGTACTCTGTATTTTGAAAACGACAAACCAGACCACCATAGGTTTCCCTTTTGATTTTTACCTTTTCCATTACCATTTTACTATTTGTCCAAGATAAGCAAATCATCAACTTTTTCCCAATTCTACGCATGTATCACAGTGACTCCAGCCAAAAAACCACCTCATTGGTACCATTTCAGGAGCAGATCTTTTACATCAGCAACATCTACCAGCCAAGTATCTCCAAAGAACTTTAAAACACAACTTCCCAGCTATAAATCCAAGTATATTGCAAAACTAATATGCTTTTGTTTGCTGATAGAAATTGTGACTGCAGCATGGAGTCAATTGGGACTAGATCTGGATGAAATGTACATGTATCAGGTATTTAGCAATGTTCACAAAGGTAAATGTGTTGCCAAATTCCTGCTGATAAATGCAATGTTTTCCTAGGAAGAATTTCTAATCCTCTCAAACACTATTCAGCAAAGGTCCTCTGTCTTTACAAGCTTGGCTTCCACACTTGCATCATCTTTAGCATATGTAATCAGCAAAAGGATTAACTGTTTGAGATACTCCCTCTTCTACAACATCAACATTTCAGAAATCAAATTCTTAACACGAATTGCAAACACCTAAAAGCAACTTCCTCATTTCATACTGTAAGCACCAAGCAATGCAGGAAGCTGCCTGCAAGATTTACATCTTGACACATGCAGTTTGAGTTTCCAACGACCTGTAGTTTTTTGACAAGCTCTCAAGTCTCATGTTATTTACAGGTTCTAAGGACTCTGGTTCAATTTACCCTGCACTTATACATCACAGTATTTGAATTCTAACAGCTTTATTACTACCTTTTACAGTAATTTGTGACAAAAAAGGAGGAATCAGATTTTTGAGCATCAAGGCATCATATTCCAGAGACCCTGGTCACTACATTGTTTAATGTTTGGGTATGATCAAGATTACCAAGATGTACAGGACATGCACACAGAACATCAACACTTACTAAGATGTGTGTACAGGTAAGGCCATGATGGCTAAAATTATGGTTGTCAATTCCTATTCTTGCAATTTACAGTGTAACAGATGAAAATATGTTTGGTTTGAAACCTTAACCTCCCAACATATATAAATAAATGCCAATCTGTACATCTCCCTTCTAAGCTTTCTTACCCCTAGTCCAGCTTTTTGTCTTTTCTAAACAAGCTTTGCTAACCACTATCCCAGCATCTTTCTGTTCCTGTGGGTGCCACCCCCTCCTTTTATTCCCCCTGCCCTGTTCACAGTGGCCCACCCTGCTCCCTGGCACTGATTTCCCTGGCAGGCACCACACCAGGACTTCTCAACTGGAGACAGGGATCTGAAAGTGTCCTAGCGGGGAACAGGTCTCCAGGGTATGGACAACATATGGGAGCCAAGGGAGCACACTTCTCATTTTTCCTTGTTTCCAGGCTACTTTCCAACTTGTCAGGAGAGGACACCCCCACACACATACTTTGATTGAAAAAAGATTTGTAACTGCAAACAAAGTTAGTTCAGTTAGTTTCATTTAGAACCAACTATTCTAAATGAAACTAACTGAAAACAACAGCTATTAACAACCAGAGTTGGAAAACCAGAGACTACTTGCCTAAAACATCCTGGGTATGAACTCTGAACACCAGATAACTGATGAGACTACCTGGTTAGAGATGGTTTAACTCTTGTAAAACTGTTGTAATACACAGCTTTCTTTGTTAGTTCAAAAATGGCAGCAGTATTATATTTACTAATACTTTTAATTAATAACTTACTTACTAATGATCTCAAACTCTGGAAGTGAAGAGCCAAACAGTGAAACATTCAGCTGACAGATGGGCATTTATTTGAGCTAAATCAAGACTGGGAGAAAGGAGTTCAGCGGAGGATAACTAACTGTCCCAGCTGAATTTACACTATGACCACAGAAGACAGATGCTACTAAAAACAAACAGCTGCAGAGTGCAACTGGACTACACAAACTGAAGAAAAAATCCAAATAAACCTGTCTCTTTAGTTGCATAAACCTGGAAAGGGCACTTAGCTAAGGACTGTTGCAGAGAGATCACTTCAGATTTCTCCTCGATAGACATTTATGACAAGAAAGGTAGAGAGTTAAGACTGCAACATTAACAAGAAACAGGGTAAACTTTAACTATATTTGTATATTACTATATTTGCATAGCTGGACTCTATATATCAGCTGGATTACAGTGCAGAGGCTGGGAGCGTGTATTAAAAATGGGTTCTGTGGAATTTGGGTGTTCAGAGAAAGCAAGTATTTAGGGCAATGAAAATCTGTTTTATGAAGAGACTAGATGGATTTTTATTATTTATCCGAGGAAGGATAAAAATGTTTCAAAAACTAGAAAATATATTTAAATTACTAACAGGGTAAGTAAACTAGAAACATGCACTGCCTGATTATAAAACCAGGAAAGCTTAAAGATGTCAAATTTTAAAGTATAAAAATGAAAAATCAAAAAATATATTAAAAATTATGAAAATTGATACTTTATGTATTGCATAAATGGAGCAGTGATACTGATGATAAGAAATCTATCAGGACTTAAACATGGGTTAGACAGACACTTGGGTAAAAAGAATATCCAAGAATATCCTCAATTAGTACAGTTTTTTCATGCGAAAAAAAGTGCCGAACCAAAAGGAAGAGACGAACCTAATGAGTTGGGATTTAAATTGATTTCTAATCTTTAAAAATTCAAATAAATGCTTTCGTGAGGGGAAGATTATGTCCCATGTAATTTTTGCAGGTTCCAGTAGTCTTTTGAGGCACCTACTGATCTTCACTATCTTAAAGACAGGATGCTGAACAAGGTAATGCTAGCTGCTGTAATCCCTGTTAATTAAAGTGAGCATCAATGCTGTGTATTCAGAGCACGCGCTGTTAGTTACATCCCCTTCCACCTGCACAGAGTCAGGATAAAATATAATTGTCTTCCCACAGCTCTCATCTCTTCTTCACTATCCTCCCCTTGGTATGGCTGTGGTCTGCCTGCTCTATTTTGCTTCCCTACATCTTTTTCTAGCTCTTGTCTGACTTAGCCCCATGAATTTTAGCATGTCTCCTAAAGATTAGGCTCTGCTGTGTGGTTTCCCCTTGCTCACACAAGCTGTGGAGCATTCCTGCTTTGCAGACAGGCTGCTTTTCGTCTCCCAAGGCAGACTGGAGAAAAGAAAGGTGGAGGTCCTTTCCCCAAACACCATTAAATCCAAGAACCAAAGTACCACACTGTGGCTGTTACAGCAGATAAAACTTCCCATCCACTTTCGTATGTCAAAGTCCTTAATACCCCAAAGCTTTCTGAGTTTTTCAGTTGGACAGCTGGCACAGTAAAACAGGCACCTCTCCCTGCAAGCCTTTCTCTTCTCTCTTTATTAGCACTGTTGTAATAATTCACTGTCAGAAGTTCAAGCTTACACTGACAGTTACTGCCCATATGACAGAACTGCACCTCCAGGCAACCTGGTTTGCTTTACACCTTGGAGGTTCTGTCACACCTGCTCCCCAGCAAGCACAGCTTTACCGAGTGACACACTGTGAAGAATCCTCCTCTGACTTCTGGATTTATTTTATTAAAGTATACACACAGATTTTGAAGAAAAACGACAGCCTCCAGAAAGAGTGCAGAGCAGAGACCCAACAGACTCATGCCCCTTCTGAGCCTGACTTGTACCACACCCAGTCATTTGCTCACCCAAGGCCTTGAGCGGTCACTCTGCTGCCGCATTAGGCTCCTGATCCACAGCAATATCCAGTCACTCAGCTGCTCAGGGCAGTGAAGGACCAGAGCAGCTGAGGGAAGGGAAATTGAGGCAATGCCTGTTTCTCAAGCCCTGTATTCACAGCAGGTGTGCCAGTACAGTTGTTCAGGAAGCAAGCACAGCTCCAGTATCCAAAGTTCCAGGAATCTGACTCATTCCGTATTTAATGCATATGGCTTTATAAAGCCACAGACCCACCATGAAAGTACTGAGAAGATCATCAAACACCACTCTGGTACACAACTGTTTTCACATTTCCAGCATAAGTACTGAGAACATTGACTTGCAATCTGTAAACATTTCCACTGTCACCTTGCAGAGTGGCAGCCCTTTCAGCCACAGCTCAACAGCCACTTTATGAACTCCATTCAGCAGCTGCCAGACTGAAAATGTTCAGAGAAAAATAATTTTATTCACAGCTAACATATGGGACTTCAAATAACCAGTAATACATGCTTAACAGGACAAGACAGGCCCATAATTATCTCTGTCACTAATGACTATAGTGGGTTGGCACAAGAATTGCAATTTATACCACAGCTTGTCATCCCAAGCTGGCACTGCCACTGCTCCTGGGTATTTGCTCCCCATGTCCTTTCCCTTGGGTGACCAGTCTGTGTGTCATACTGTGAACACAACCTAAGTTTGCTGCTTCATCTACCTTTTACCACTACACTGAATGGGTTCTCCACAAAGCCATTCGATGATCACACCAGCTTCCGGGTCAGGGAAGCCCAAAGGCCGGGCAAAACAAGTGGAAGTAGAAATAAAAGAATGGCTGCAACAACTGACGCCACTAAAAATGCCAAAAATGAGGAAGAGTCTTCAGATTGTGTTCTGCAAATAATCTGCAATAAGCTACCTGCCAGGCAAACCAAAGAATAAAAAGCTGGAAAAATTCTTCTTGTCACTGAAGTTGAGTATTTCATCTTGAACATACAAGAAAAATTTAATCTCACTGTAAAAATATCTTGCACAAAGCAGTATCATTCCATCAGCAGAATGTAGTATCTGTAGTCCCACCCTCTGTCTCCATCAATATGACACTCAAAGCGGTGTCTAAAAACTCTCTGCTGACTGAATACAGGCTGTAACAGCCACAGCAAGAGATCTGAACAAGGTAGTATTTTCATACAGAACACAGAAGAAATGCAACCAGGACTCTCAATTAAAATTAACACACTTTTCTGGCTCATGACTTTTTCAACAAAACTTTTAATTCACTTCTAAAGTCAGTGAAAATCTCTCATACCAGATTTAGATAAATGAGTGATCAAAGTATTGGAAATTATTTGTGTTGCATACTCAACCTCCCTTTCACTAAAGAAAAAGCAGTGGCAGACTTTAAAACAAGGGCAGAAGACCAAAAACGTAACCTCACAGCTACAGTGGTGAGCACCCAAACCAGCAATCTCCTCTAGATGTTGTTCTCTGTTAGCATAACTCAACCAAGCTGACATTTACCAGGCAGGTGGTGAACCAGTAGGCACAGGCAAGGTGTTATGAGCGAAAGTGACTTAAACACTTTCACTGCTGTATTTTTGTGATATGACTCCACACTCTTAGCATTGTACTAGTATCTAGTGTTTCTGCCTTCAAACTTTTTAAAAGGAAAAAAGGCTCTGACAGCTATTAATTGCAATTAGTTTCTTATATCACAAATTACATTAATAAACACAAAAGCATCCATCAATCATTTGGTAGACACACATAATTTAATTCAAGTTTAACCTATCCTGCTTTTGTTCAATATAAATTATAAATAAATAAATAAATAAATAAATAACCCCCTTTTTACTAACCTTATCTAATAGTTGGGATAGGTTTTATGTGAATACATGAGTTTTGCAGAGCCTAGTAGAAGCTCCCAACAGGAGACATCAGAGTAAGCATTTCCTAAGGCATTAACAGTGAAAAGCAAACAAATGACTGCACTGTCTTATCCCCTCCCCATTCAGAAATGCCCCCAAAATATTGCCAGACTTCACTTAGACAAAACAAAATGTCAAAACAAATCCCAGGAAGGTTACAAAGTCATTAGGTAACTATTATTATTATTGAAAACATAATCCATAAATATGTTCTATTTATAAACGCTCTGTGCTCCTACTGAAGGCACTTAGGGTATTAAAAGACTAATTCACATGCTTTAAGTCTGTGATCCTCAACATGCAGAACAGAATTGTGGTAAACACCTTTATATGTGCAGTAAAAAAATCCAAAACCCACCAAATGATATCTGCAAACTGAATTTTAGAGAAGCAAGACATTTTTAAGAATGTCCTGGCCAACATATTCAATCTATTCACAGAGACTTCTGAGAACTCTGCTTATTTTGTCATTCTTAACACATTCATTGCCAGTATCATATTCATGCATTTCACTTACTTACAAACTGACAGCACTTTACTACAGCTTACCATGTGTTCTCTGACATTATTGTTAGGACATAAAAATCACCTGATTTTCAATCTATGCAGATTTCTTGCAACTCCTACCAACTGTAAAAGCATTCCTTTTTCCAAAATGAAACCACATGAAATTGCCAAAATACAGGCCTCTTTTCTCCCTGTGGCTGCTGAAAGTACTGTGGCTCACCTCATCATGTGTAGATGCTGGTTGCTTAATAAAATGCATCTCAACATTGTATCTGAACGGCACCATTTGTAGGCAAAAATCTTTAAAACAACATAAAATACAGGCACCAAATGATTTATCATGCTGAATACACCACAACTCCAGGCTCTTTGCAATTAGTACAGGCCTTGCAAGTCAATAACCGGCACAGCCTAATCAAATTCTCATTTTACCTCTGACTGACGCAGCTGTGGGTGGAGAAGACAGGGATCCATGATTCCATGGGATCTGAAGCAGACCTCAGCCCAACTGAGGGCAGCTACCTGAAGCCAGCCACTTCTCATATTTGCCCTGCTCACTCCAGTGCTGAACTGTGACCGCACACCAGTCTGATGGCAGTTTTTATTTTAAAAGGATGACATGATTACATCTGTACTATGACAAGTGAGGGAGTTCTGCTCAGCCCAGGGTGGAAGCATGCTGGATGGAAACAGCACCCATCTGAAAGCCTGTTAATGCAGCCTGACCCCAGGCTGCTTGGGGGAGTACCGAGATGGGTACAACAAACTAACATCTTTTCTGCTAAGGAGGCCCTGAGCCCGAGCTGGCACACTCTGCTCTCAGCACAGGCTGTTAGCTTGGGCTCTGTGCCACACTGAAGCAGCTCCATGACCCCTCATAAGGGGGCAAGTTGTACCTGGCTGGCACAGTCAGCAATTCAGAAACAGTTCTCTCCTACCACTCAGATATGTAGATATGCCAAATAAATAAATAATCTACCTTGCCATCCTGGTCAACCAGCAGAACATTTTGAGCCACTTCCTTTCACAGCAAACACTGGCATGTGAAGGTGTTTCAGCAGAAGAGCTAAGGCATCCCAGAGTGACAGAAAGGAGAGCTAATTCTGCAAGCAGCGACCTTCTTTCCCACTGACAGGGAGAAAAGAGGACTGTGTCACTACAACAATTAAAGGAGTATTCAGAGCAGAAAACGATGCCAAGTTAGCAAGGCTAAGATCTATCTAAAAGAAGGTGCACTTCTACTGGGCAGAGCTGTCAGAACTTGAGACTTCCACCTGACCTGCCAGAGTCATTCAGATGAATATTATATTTGTTCTCCTCCATATGCATTTCTATGTTTTATGGTCTTTCACTGCCTCACCATTCATTCTAGCAGAATAAGAACCACCTAAATGCTGCATGACATATTTTGACAACCTTTTGACATGTAAGGATCTTTTTGCCAAGCAACCTTCAAACATTCCAGGTCTGAGGCATCAGCTGGAAGACCTGTTGCAATTCCAAGCCTGGGGCAGCCTGCAACTCTGTAGGGAGAGCCTCTACATGCTTTTATTAAATAAAGGGTTATCTCTGAGGTGAGGGAACTACTGAAACTTGTTCTTGGCAAACAACTAGAGCAGTGATGACTGACTGCTCAGCAGAGTCACTCTCCTAAACTGAAGAAGAACTATGTTGTTAGGACAAGGGTATTTAACGTGACTGCCTCCTGCACAGGCTTCACTCTATAGATGTGCCAAGGAAATCCACAGTCTCAGTCACTGGGTCTGTGACGAATGCTTATGTGAAAAAAGCTAAAGCTACTCTGAAATCATACAGATCACCCAGATGTCTTCTGGTGGTCTGAGCAGATCAGGAACAACTTACAAAAAGATACAAATAAAAACCAGAGCATTGCACAGGCCTCCATTGGTGGTTAACCTGAGTGCTCCAAGCCCAAGGGCTAAAAATACGACATGCAGGAATCTCAGACCTGTAACAGAAAAAGAGATCGTCTCCATATAGGTGTTTCCTTAATTGTATTAATTTAAATTACACAACAGGTATGATTTAATGGAATAATGTGATAAAGCCAGAGAACCACATAAACGTGTTTATTATTACCTGAAATCTTTCTATTCCAAAGAAATGTTTTCAGAGTCTCTGTTAATTTTACAGTGTGAAAATATTAATAGATGCATGTAATTTATCAGACTAGAGTACTGTAAGACTGGACCAAAGTGTCTTAGAGATTCCACTGATTAAATATGACATTCTAAAGTAATATGAATGTAAATTTATATTCTGAAACTCAAGTCTTCTGGAAAGTCCCAGATATTCAGGGGACTTGCCCATAAATAATGTAAATGTTTCTTTTACCCCCCTATAATGAAGTAGAGCAACTGTCAGTATTTAAAGTTCTTTGTAAGGTCTCAAATGTTAAATTAGATACCTGAATTTTATCATCCATTTGTAATAATAATAATAGTAATAATAATAATAAGCCTGAGGTTTAAATAATGTAGGTCACCTCAGCAAAATACTGTACACTGAAAAGGGTCAGATACCGGAATCTCAAAGTGACACATATCACACTTGTTTTCACATCACTCTTTTGTTGCAGAGAACTATCAAATCTGTTAGGGAACTTAGGGCAAGCGTGGAGTTTCAGGTATTTATAAGCTGCACAGTTAAACTTGACGTGAAAATTTTAGGTAGAATTTAGGTCTGCCGAGATTTTGTCTGTTGGTGAGAAGGGACAGCTCTATGGCTAATGTTTCTAACTCACGTCTGAATGTCAGTGGTTAAAGCATCAATTAATAAAAACTGTTACTTCAGATATTTATGCTGCAAGCTTGACAGACATGAACTATTAAACAGTACTCATTCTGTTTGATGCTTGGAATGTATGTGGTATTTCTAGAGTTCAACCCATAGTATAAAAGCATGAAGTTATGTAACTTGGTAAATATTGGAAAGTCTTGTTTAAAAAAACCAGAACACTTGTAATAAATTCAGAAAGAAAACACAACAAAATGGATGTTTCAGACCAATGCTTTCACTGTTTTATTAATAAGTATCTTCGGAAATGGTCACCTGAAAGTAAGACTTAGTTATTCATACAAAGCTGACAATTACCAAATATCAAGTCAAATGTCTGAAAAAAAAAAAAAAAAATAACCTGTATCTGTAAAAGCAACATTGGTTGGTTTGTTGGTTTTCTGGGTTTTTAAAAATGATTTAACAGCTATGTTTCATTTTTAACAGGCAGTATAGGATATTTTTCGCTTCAATGCTCTCCAGGAAGTGAAAACCTTTGAATTCTTTCCGAGGCTGGAGTGCTAGAGTAGAGTATGCCCAAGTATGCACAAGAAAAACATCACTTCCTTACAAACCTTGCCCTTGTCCAACTTCTGAATGTATCCTATTCACAAAATTAATTGCAACATTAAAACCAAAAGATCTAGGTCTTAAACCACAGCTGAAACTTGGAAATACTTTTAAATCCTAAAACTGCTCTGGCTTTACTAGTTTTACTGAGAACATCATTGCTTGGTCAATTAGCACTACTCATCAGACTATGTTGCTTAATGCACCAAAATTAAATCTGTGACCCAGCCTCTCTCTAAAAACCAATGGAAATGGAACAGACTTGGTAGTAAAATAATTCTGACTAATGTTATCAACCAAGTGGATTCTGGTTTATTTTTCATGTATTTTTAAATTTGCCTGGGCAGTGCAGGAGAGCCTTTTAAAGGAGAAAGATCACTCATATCCCTGCCATGCAAATCTATTCTGCAAAAGCATCATGTCCAAACAGAGAATAATGTTTCTCAAACACTTAACTGGAGTTTTAAGATCTGCATTACCTGTGGACAACATGACTATCCCCATGGAACAGGGGTGTGATTTGCTGGTAACGCTGAAAGTCTGCAATGACCTGCAATAAGCAATGGGACCCACTGATGAACCAGAAAGAGCAAGAGAAAGAAACAGAATCTGTTTTACATGAGTGTGTTGCACACAAAAGAAAATCTCCGTTTTGCTTTCTGCAACTACAGTCTTGCAAGCATTTCTGCTGGCAGCACTGCCAGCTCAGGCTCTGGCTTCCTTTAAATTCTTTCTTATTTACACCTTTACACTTGTCTGTAAAGCTGTCTAGTAAATGGGACTGGGCAACCAACTTACACTACAGACAAGGAAACAACAAATTTCTAGCCTGGAACAGTTCTCTGATCCGTTCACAGGCAGCAATACTGGTGCTACTGGCACAGGAGCAGGAAGAAGGAAGGTGGAGCAGAGTCTACCCTGCTGCAGCCAGGCCTGTCAATGAAAGCAAAAGTAGATCAAATCATAGGTATAGGTGTCACAAGACTGTGGAAAACCAACAAAGATGCTGCAAAAAAGACCTATATCCTGTAATTTGATTATTGTTGCGACGACTCTGCTTAAGAGTAGAAGGCTGGAAACAGGATGAGTTATTTTTTATATAATCAACATTAGCCTTCTGAGGGTTGGGCAGAGGTGCATTTTTCAAACAGCCACGTTGCTGACAAAGTTACCTGCAGCAGCAGGTAACATACTCCTTCCTCTCCCCAGTCCAGAGTAATGTGCACTGGTTACACATGCTACATTACCTCTACACTACAACTTCCAGGCCAGTAGTTTAAGCCACCATTAATTATTTTACAACCTGGAAGATAGGCCAAGGCATTTATCAGTTTGTATCAACAGTGAAACTACAGTGAGCTCAACACCCAGGTGCCTTGGGCCAATTGACAGGATCGGCACCCAAGCGCTGGACCCCTTCTGGAGCTTTGTATTTCAACTTGGGCTTCATTAAAGATATGTTATGGATAAATCTCCCCCCCAATTGGGCTCCCCATAATGCAAAGTACCTAGGAAGTATACTGATCTAACCTCTTGAGAAGACTGAAATCTGCCTCTGATAAGGAGCACTTAGTTCAAACACACAGGTATCACCAGGCTTTTGAAAGAAGGAGACTTTCCTCGTTTGGTTTTTTTTTCTTCGACTTACTGTGTTCTTAGCTTTCCTAGCTACAAACTCATGTGGCTCTGATCACTATGGACAGAGTCCAACTCTTCCTTCTTTCACTCCAAGTCATGGCTATGCTGCCATTCCCCAAGATGGGTGTGCTGACACAGCTCTTTGCTGCTGAAGGGAGAAAGTTCTGTCCCACCACTTCCTTGCCCTACAGTCACCGCAAATCTGCACTGGTGTTTGTGCTAACAGTATCTCAAATCACCAACCAATTCAGCTCACTCATGCAGGAGAAAATTCATCTACTAAAAAAGTGCAGTTCTTTCCTGGGTTAGTGATCTGAACTGGGTTATTACATTTTATATACAATCATCACCGCAGCCAATATAAAGGGATGGTCAAACATCACACAATCAGGAGCAGGAGAGGAGAGCAAGTTCTCTGTCTCTTGAGAGCCACATAGAGTTGTATCCACTCAGACAAAATCACAGCAACAGATTACTTTTGTTGCTATGCTGTTGGTTATACTGTGGCATTAGTACACAGTACCCTTTTTCACATCCTCCCTCCCTTTTTATCTCCCAGAATTTTTCTATCAGCACATAAGGAAAATTTGGATGAGTTTCACAAAGAGGGCAGGGGTGCAGGGGTCACACACCTACAGTAACACCCTAAGCTTTTTTTTTTTTTTTTTTCCAAGAGAAAGCAAGCTCACTACAATCTAAAAAGGTGTAAATTTACAAATCCTGCTCATACTGTATGCTGCTTGCAGGAATGGACAGGCACCAGTGGATTTTGAGGCCAGGCCAGCTACACACAAGCCAGATGATGTGTCATCAGAAAAAAAAGGCAAGAAAATAACACTTCCCATCCATTATTTAATGAGGTATAAAAGATGATGGGAGAGATTTTACAGATGAGGAGAGATTTGACATTCAAGCCTCAGGAAAGGTGCAAGTGAAAGTAAAATCCAATTGATACTGGAACAGCATAGAGACTGAGAGATTTAGGGTAGCACCTATAAGAAAAGTGCATGTAATGTTGGACCCAAAATGTCACAGAGGTTGTAGAGTTTCTGAAGAGATGATTAAAGAATTGCAGCAAAGAGCTGCAGAGAACAGCAACTGGAGGACTTAAAATAAAATACAAAGAATTATAAAAAAGGAAGTGCACAGAAAACTTGCTTAAAAAGCACACAAAAGGTGTTTAAGCCAAGTAAATAAGTAGCACAACAATCAGTTTAGTACATGATATTGAAGTTTAGGAACTGCTGTTGTGCATGTTCATTTTCTCATGGTTAGCACATGTAAGAACTTAAACTTAGCTGAATGATCCAGCTCTGTGGCAAGAAGAACCCCATCAGGATCTACATCATCAAGCTTAGTTATAAACACAGCAATAATTTAAATTTTTTTATGCAGGCTGCATTTCCTCATTTAGCAGCATAGCTGCTTGAGCTGCCCTTATCTCCCTGTTCATTCCAACCCCATCCCTTCCCCTGATTACGCTGGTACAGCTACTGTGCAGCCATGCAACAATCAGGGGAGGGAATGATCCAGGTGGAAAAGAACCAGGCTCCACACCTCTGAACGAGCTGGATCATTTCCTCATGCAGTAGCCCAAGCATTTGTGCAAGTGCAATGGAAAAGACACAGAAGATGCTTTGGCCAGTATTACTACCAAAAAATGCTATGAGGAACTATGGTTTCATCAGCCAGTAGATAAGCTACAAGAATTCCTGGATTTCTTGGGCTACCAGCTCTTTTGTAAGTTTAGGAATCTACCTGAAAAAGTTTCTGCCTAAAGAGGAAAATACAACCCAGCTTTCTTCCATGTGCAGGGAAAAGGAGTGTTCCTGATAACCTCCTCATTGACTAAACAGGCTATCACTGAACAACACTTAGAAGATCAGAGATTTTTACACATCACTTTAACTCTCCCCTCCAAAACCCGTGAAAGCATCAAGGATAGATTTTTATTTCAGTTTCCTGCACTAAGGTTGCTTCAAAATAGTTCATTGTAAGGCTTCCTGCAACTGTGTCTCACGTAGCCAGTGTAGTCTCCTTTCAGAGAACAACTGAAAAGTAACAAAATCCAGAACAGCGATTGGCAGGACTCTCCTATCTTCAGAACTATTTTTCCATCTTCCACGCAATGGTCTTATTACAAATATCAAATCTCACCATATTGTCAGAAGAAAAATAGGAATGCTTATTATCTTAGGTTAATATCCTATACCTCTCTGCACTCTACTTAAAATTACTGTAACGAACAAGTATCAGTGCTGCTTTAAACTTGTGTGTATGTACATGTGCCAGGTACACCATATACATGCATCCAAACAGGAACACACTTCCTCTAAATTCTTTATCCTCTCACCTTAAAGTGGCTCTTCCAACATTGAGTTTTCTATTCTTTCCACTTGATACATAATACTATAAACCCAGCACTGCCAGACAAAAACACCAGCAGAGAATCCTTGGCTGTTTTCAAGTGCTTTTTATACCTGAAAGGCCAACTAGAGCCTGGCACATTTTCACCTCCCACACAGCTGACAAGGCTGTTTTAGAAAGATGGAAAACTGGAAGCTGCTGTATTTGTTCTCACTCACCTTTTTTAATTGTGGTACAATCAAGTGATCCAAAAGCTTTGAAGAACAAAACAGTTATCAATGCCTTCATGCTGGGAGATGTACATAGATCATTAATGGCAGGCTGCTCAGGTTTTCATAATCACTATGAAATATGACCTCACAGACTGCAGATGAGGCAATGCAATTTTTGATCCAGTTAAAAAAAAAAATCACTGCCTTGTCATGAAACTGCAACTGTCTGCAGGTAGGGTACCAGAGAGCTCAAACCAAAATGAGTAGGGTTGTTTCTGTAGATGAGGATTGCTGCCATCTCCCATGAAACTAACTTTAGTTAGATTAGTGGCAGAAAGCTAACACGGCCTTCTCACTGCACACAAGCCTTGAGAAGTGTGGCCTGAGCAACTGAGCTCCACTTGCTTCCAGATATCCAAAAATAGAGGAAGTGTGAATATCCCATTTGTTTCAAAACGGTGCCAACAGAAATTCCGAGCAGGGGCCTTGTCTCCTATCAAAATATGCACCTACAGAGCTGTAGCTGCACTTAGGCAAGAGGAGGCTGCTTCTTAGTGCAGAACAGCTACTCTGCAGAGCCAGATCTACAGAAGATTTTGTATAGCAATAGCTGTGCTGGTGCAGTTTCCAAGAAACAGCCAGATTGATGACTTGACAGTTTAAATGAGATGTTTCTAAATTTTCTATATGAGCAAACCCCTCTCTCCCTTTCAGACCTTTGGGGTGTTTTTTCGTGTTGGGTTTTTTTTTGTTTGACTCCTTCTTTACTTTTTAACCCAGAGTAGTAGACACACCTATCCCCAAACCTATGAGAAAAAAAAATAAATAAGATGGAAACTGTTCAGTGCAGATCCAAACACCATACTGAGAGTACTAATCTGAATACTGGTGTCCTCTCAACTAAATGAAAGCATTAAAAATTATTACACTCTTCTTTGCTACATGCAACTATCTCATTTTAGGTCACCTGTAAATGATGCTTAACAAATATACAACCACCTCTCTGTTCTCTTTTCTCTGTGACCTGTGAGGGGCAAAGCTGGTGAGGAAATGCAGAGATCTGTGTTTGAAAATATGGATCTGAGAGTCTTCCACTCTATTATGAAATAGAATAAAATAAAACGTTTCTCTAAAACTACAAAGAGACAACAAGCAAGGATTTTCTGTCCCATTTTTGTATTTAAAATGTAGTGCGTATTCCATCAAACCAAGAATGAATGAAATACACCAACAATTAAACTCTCTTTAATCACTATCAACAGCAACATTGCTTACTGAAGTCCTCAGATGTCTAATAATCAAGTAAAACTTTAGAAAACCTCTTCTCATGTTGGTATTATTCAGTGAAGTGATGTAGAGCATCTTTGGCCTTCATTTCAAAAGAAGTGGTGAAAGTGACAAAACAAATTCACATACAAGGAAGTATACATGTAAATCACAAATATCCATTTTCAACAAAACCTATTTCAGTGCCTTCATATTTTACCTTGTAAATCCACATTTGTTGACACAAGGAAGAAAGGATGCAAGTAGAGTCTCAAAATTCCTGTATTCTAAAATAGTGTTTAGTGGTGGTCAGAATGGGACTAAACAGAGATACATGGTATTTCTAAGAAGTCTCTGGTCTTTTATTTAAGAAATAGGACACATGTTTCTAACCCCAGGAAAAAAGAAAAAAAAAAAAAGAAAAAAAAAAAAAAAAAAAAAAAAAAAAAAAAAAGGGGTTTTTCAAAAAAAACTGGGGCAG
>WEKY01037456.1:111375-169414 GCA_013390045.1 Picathartes gymnocephalus | reverse complement strand
CGGGCGGTGCGCGGCCGGGCCCCCGCGTCCTGCCGCCCGGCGGCTCCCCTGGTCCCCGCCGGGCTCCATTTCCTTCCCTCCCCCCCGCCCCTGTTTGCTGGGCGCCGTCCTCCTCTTACCGGTTACCAGGCTGCTCCGTCACTGCTTTCGTTCGCGCCTGGGATCTCGCCGCAGTTTTATTCTCTCCCCCACGTAACACACCGCGTCAAACTACACCTCCGCCGCGTCACTCACACACACAGGCGCTCCCAGCCCGGCGACAGGCAGGCAGCGGCCGACTGAGGAGCGCCAGCCAGGGAGCAAGCGCCGAGCGCGCCCGGCCCCGCACGGAAACCGCCGAGCGCTCACGGAAACCGCCGAGCGCCCGGCAGACGGCGGGAACGGCCGAGCGCGCCGCCGTCCCGCGCGGAAAGAGCCGAGCGGCCGCGGAAACGAACGAAGCTCCCCAGAGGGGGAGGCGGAAAGAGCCGAGCGGGCGGCGGGAAGGCGCGAGCGGCGCTTCCGCCCCGGAGTGGCCCGCGCGGGAAGCACCGAGTGGGGCTGCGGAGAGGAGGGCGGGGGGAGGGGGCGCGCGCTCCCCCCCCGCTCCGCCCGCTCCCGCCGTGCGCGCGGCCGAGGCGGCCGGAAACTCGCGAGCGCTCACGGAAGCGGCTGAGAGGAGCTGGAGGCGCGTGCCCGAGCGCGGGCCCGGTTGCCCTCAGACACCCGCGCCCCCCTCTCCCCGCCCCTGTTTCACCACAGAGTCGGTCAGATTGGAAAAGAGCTGTGACTGAACACCACCATGTCATCTAGATCATAGCACTAAACGTTAAAGTTCCTTAAACACTTCCAGGGACGGTGGCTCCACCACCTCCCTGGGCAGTCCATTCCAATATCTACTCACCTTTTCTGTGCAGAACTACTCCCTGATGTCCAACCTAAACCTCCCCAGTCTCAGCTTAAGACTGTATCCTCTTGTCCTGTTGCTGGTTGTCTGGGAAAGAAACCGACCCCCATCTGGTTACACCCTCCTTTCAGGCTGCTGTTGAGAGCGAGATGGTCCCCCCTGAGCCTCGTTTTCTCCAGGCTAGACCCCAGCTCCCTCAGCCTCTCCTCACAGGACTTGTGCTCCAGCCTCTTCACCAGCTCCATTGCCCTTCTCTGGACACACTCTAGCACCCCAGTGCCTTTCCTGAATAGAAGGGCCCAGAACTGGACACAGGACTCGAAGTGTGGCCTTAACAGTGCTGAGTACAGGGGCACAATCCCTGCCCTGGTCCTGCTGGCCACGCTATTCCTGATATAGGCCAGGCTGCCACTGGCCTTCCTGGCCACCTAGGCACACACTGGCTCATGTTCAGCCGCTGTCAACCATCACCCCACGTACTTTTGTGCTGAGCTGCTTTTCAGCCATTCTGCCCCAGCGTGTAAAGCTGCATGGGGTTGTTGTGACCCAAGGGCAGGACCTGGCACTTGGTCTTGTTGAACCTCATGCCACTGGTCACACCATTGATCCAGCCTGTCCAGATTACTCTGCAGAGCCTTTCTGCCCTCCAGCAGATCAGCGCTCTCACCCAACTTGATGCTGTCTGCTAATTTGCTAATGGTAGACTCAAATCCTCATCCGGATCATCAATAAAGATCTTGAATCAAACTGAGCCCTATGCTGTCCTTGGGGAACACTGCTAGTGACTGGATCCCAACCAAATGCAGCACCATTCACCACCACTCTCTGGGCCCACCCATCCAGCCAGTTCTTAGCCCAGTGAAGAGTGCACCTGTCCACATCATCGGCTGCCAGCTTTTCCAGGAATATGCCATGGGAGGTGGTATCAAAGGACCAGCTATGTCCCCACTAACACACTGGTGCCATGGAGGACCTGCTACCCCCAGCTCCACAGGGCTGTATCCCTCTATGGGCATCCCCTCCCTGTGTGCCCCACTGCTGGGGCTGCTGCCCAGACCCCCTTCCTCAGCCCCTAGTGTCACCCCAAGACCCAGCCACCTTTCCCTTTGCAGGCACAGCATGGCAGGTGAGGTGCCGTGGCCAGGCCATGCTGCCCCTCAATGCGCCTTGGCTTCCTGGTGTCTCTACTGTCCCCTCTCCACATAGTCCTTCAGGTTATTCCTCTAAACTTTCCTCTGCTGCCTTGTTTTTACTCCAGCCTGCGACTCCCATCCTGCTGCCTGCCCTCTCTGGCCCTGTGGCCTGCCCTTGCAGCCCAAAACCAGGCACAGGGTGACTGCTGCTCCATCATGACAAAATATCCCCATGGAAAACCCCAGCCCTGAACCACTGGCCCCACGGGTGCTGGCATCACTGGAGGTAGCAGAGGTGTGGCTACCAGGCACCTAAGCTATCAAACCACCATGTTTAGAGTAGCTGTGGGCAAGGTGGGGGTTTGCACACATGGCACCCACTTCCTGCTTTGCCACCTCTCAGGAGGGACAAAACTTGGCACCACAGGGCAGAGGACCAGGTGTGTGCTTGTGCCTTGTCAGAGAAGAGGAGCAGCCATGTGCTGTGGTCCTCAATCTCATCTGCAGTGCCAGCGTGGTGTCTGTTGCTGGGGGTTTTGAATGCTGGATAGGTGAACTGTGTAGTGGGTTTACCAAAAGTCAATTCAATGCAAAACCAGGACAAACTGTTTCTGGGAAAGGTGTTTCAAAGAGTTGGTTCCACCAGGGAGCACAGAAAGAGCCAGTGGTGCTCCAGCCAGGTGAGACTATCCCCGTTTTCTGTTCACCAATCCAGCTGAATGCACTTGCTCATACACCCTGAAGAACGGGTCTGCTCCAACTACAACCGGATAAAAACTATCTGTGCACACAAAAGCTGCTTTTCATTTCCCAAGACCTCAAGATGGCACTACATAACAAGATTTGAAGCTCCAAAGGTGGTTCATTTTTGCAGCTGGCCTGGCACGACATCACTGCCAGGTGCACTGCATCGCATGGCTCTGGTGTGCCATTTAGTTCAGTTCATCTCAAGTCTTGTTTTCTCAAAAAGGTTGAACTAGTTTTACTTATGCTGAGGTTCATCTAACTCCCCCAAAAATTGCAAGAGATGGTGTGAGGAGCGATTACAGCTGCCTTAGATTTCGTTGATTACAGTTATTCTAAAATAAATCTTTGATATTTAAAAAGAAAAAAAGGTAGCTCAGGTTAAACAGCTAACCCATTGTTTCATTGGCAACACGTACTATGGCTTGGGCCACAGCTCATTTTCTGCTTCTGCTGCACTTTTTCCCTCTGCCCTGCCTGCAGACAGGAGCTCCCAGGCTGCAGGACAACGTAGCCTTGGCTGCAGCCCATTTTTGCCCCAGTTGTTGTGGACCTCTGCTGTGCCTTTGGCTCATACCTGTTCCTGTCTGCAGTGTATGACTGATGTAATTTCTGGAAATTATTTTTCCTTTTTAGAGTCTGCTAGGATATGAAAATCTCCATGCACTAAATAGGTCTTTTACAACTCCTTTTGGGAGGAGAATGTTTCTTTCACTTAAAACTTTTGACACAAGCAAGAAATCTAAACTCAGTGTTCTTGATTCGGTCCATTCATTGCCAGTGAATGGAAATGCTTCTCACTCCGAATCACCAACAGAGGTGCAAAAGGCTTGTCTTACCATCATGTCCTTCTCATTTCACAGGATACTGAGGTAGAGGGTTCTTCTTGATAATGTTTTGACATTTGAACTCTAGCCCCATTGCACAAAGTTTTAATATTTTAACGTGTGTTTAATAAAGTATCTTCTCTGCATTTTATTATCATATACACATGTAAATCAAACCAGGTAATTAAAAATATGTTTTAATTCATCTAAAACATTAACATTTTTACATTTTGCTAGAACTTCTGCATTTCCAGAAGTGATTCTGAGATCAAAGTCTTCAGCCTTTGTGCTCCTTTTAGTAGTCAAGTACTTTGTGTGAGAAAATATTTATGATGAACAGAACAAATGTAGCCATCTGAGGGTCTCTTTGTTGACTTATGGATTTCTTTAACTGTTTTCTAATCCTTCTCTTTGCCCTTTATGTTAATGTTTGTGTTTCATCAGCTTTTTTTGCTCACACAAGTGACAAAAATCACATACATTTATCACCCCTACATGTTTCCCAGAACTGAATTTCCTGCCCCTGTGCAGCAAGCCTAAAGCATCACAGCAATCAGAATTTAAGGGAATAAATTCTGGTCCTTGAAAGGCAAATAAAGTGTAATAATCAGATCTCAGCATATGTCTCCCATCAGAAACCTGGGCAACACTCCCAGCCTGAGTGATGAGGGTGCCACTGGTGGCCCTCCAGACAAGGCAGGACTGCACAGTTCCTTGTGTGGCTCTGATCCTGCTGCCCAAAGCTGCCCTGGCACCCTGCTGACTCTGCCAGTCCTGCTCTCGCTCACAGCTCCCTGGCAGCTCCTCAGCACTTCCCTGAGAGTCTGGCAGCTCACTGATGAGTTTGCACAGGGCATCTTGAGCAGTGGCTACTTCTCTGCCAGCCAGTGTAGGCTCCCCGTATAACAGACAGCTCAAGAGAGCAATTGATCTCAAACTTAAACAAATGTCTCCGATAGGCCAGATGCCTGAAAGGCATTGGCATTACACCCAGTGTTGTGTATCTTCATCTCTTGTGCCATCACAGGGGTTAAACCAAGGATGGATGGGAGCTGGAGTCATACTGGTTCAGTGGCAGGGCTGTGTGGACATCTCATACACATGGAACTGCTGTGGAACCTTCTGAGAGCTGTTTTGCACATTTCTCCTTCCCTTCTGAGCAAAATTGGGGCACGAAGCAAACTTGGAACTTCTTTGGGAGAGGGAGCAAAAGTCTGAGCTGCAAAACTCCCTCCTCTTCCTCACATCTACATCTTCCTTTCTTGGGGAATCTGTAGAAAATAGGATAGCAATGATGTGCCAATTACTGTTGGACTGCAAAGTCCAACAGGGAGAGGCTGACTTGGAGAGTGAATTGGAATGCTCAGCAGTTTTCTTCTTCATCAGCAAAAGTTTGCCTGACAATGAGTGAAACCCAGCAAGATTAATTACTTTTCTTACAATTAAACCTCAGAGGCAAATTCATTAGATTTCAGCTTCCAGGTTGGTTACCCTGGGCACTGGACTCCTTGCACACAGCATTGCAATTGATTGCCCATGGCCCAGGGTCCATTGAGGCTAACAAGTGACATGTAGATCAAGAAAGGTTTGTGCTTGGCTGTGTGGTGTGGCAGAGTCACAATGCACACAATGTCACCTGGGGCAGTCAATGCTGCTGCACTGGTAGCATGAAAGACAATATTTATTGTGGAAACATAGAAGAACATGTGTTTTCAGTCTACACACAGCTGTAAAGACAGCAACACAAAAGTATTTTTTACAGGTCACAGCCATCTTTGGGAGTGATTTATAACAAAATAATCTTTCAGCATTAAACACTCACTGACAATTTCTAGAGGATCACCATGCTCTGGCAGCGCAGAAACAGAGGCAAAGAAGGAGGGGTGTGGTCTGGGGCTTTGCAGCTGTATACACTAATGGATATTCTCCCAAGGAAAGGGAGAGTATATGCAAAAAATGAATGTGGAGGGGAACAGAAGTTACATTAGACAGTAAAACATCCAGCACTTTTCACTGTACAGAGTATTGCATCACAATTTCCAGCCTATACAAACTGAGAAACTGATTTTAAAGCAGATGTAAGAGAAGGCAGGGGGTGCATCCATACCCCTGTGATGGACATGGCCATTCAGTAGCACAGACAAAGCTCTGAATTGCTGCTGACTTTCTGAGGACGATGAAGATAATAAAGAGGTGTTATCCTGAAATCCAATGACAAAGGCATGCCAGTCCTCCATTTTGGCCTCTGCTTCTGAGATAGATGGAGGCTTAACTTCTAACTCCCACACAGAGCAGTCTTCTATCATTTCATAGCCTCTCAGGATCAGCTAAAACTGCTTACTCATCAGGATATGGACAAAACCCTACAGGTTTAGTTATCTGCCACAGAGAACAAGATTCACTGGACTCCCTGAGCACTTTATTACAGAACTAGGTCTAAATTCACAGTTAACTCAGAACAAAGTAACCAATAATAGAAATGGTTTTTCACCATCATTCCACTTAAAGTTAATGATCTGCAGCTCAGGTCTGCCCTTACTGCTCTTGGACATTCATCATTGCTAATAGTAATAAATCTTCCTGGCCAAATACAGGCTTTACAAGCAGGCAGATTGCATGCTCAATTAGCCCAAGGAAATTGGTCACTTTGCTTAACCCCCGCTGTTTGAAATATAGAGCCCCACTGCTGCACCATCGTGCTGGAGCAGCATCATGTCTCTTCCACTGATGGAGCAGCCGGGGAGGGGAAATCCTCTGCCCTGAGCCAAGGATTCAGCCATTCTCCACCACACATCTTGTGTGGAGCAGAGGACCTTCCCAGCTCACAGGCTGCTGCAGTAGGGTTTGCCTGCTCTGGCCAGTGTAGCCATTACTTAAAGAGCTCTGAGTGCTTTGGTTACATTCTGGGCTAAATAACAGCCCATTTCTGAATTATCAAATATCACCTCTCCCAGAAACAGAGGGGATGTTTCAAGGGCTGGAGTGTGGGAACAGATAAGTGCAAGCAGCTTTTTGACACTTTGATAGTGTGCTGTGTTTTCTAAGGCTAGTCAGAAAAATAAATCTTCTGGCTTTTTGAGCACACTGCAAAAAGCCCAGCCTAGCCTACTGTCTGAACTCCATGCAGAGTAGGAAAAAGTCTCAGCTTTCCCTTCAATCCATGAAAAATGCCTCCTGAAAGTCATTGTTTTCTTCCCATTATAGCTTCACTTTGACTTCCTCATTAAGGTGAATTTTTCTTACTTTGCTTGAGGCCTGTTTAATGATTTCTCATTTTGGTTACTTTCTTCTGAGAATTTAGACCAGATTCTTCATAGAGTGTCTTCTCATTGCAGAGACATCCTAGCTTATGTACCCCAGGCTTCTGGGAACTCCCCTTCCTTATCCAAAGATAAATGATAAATTGTGTTCTCACTAAACCCCCTTCTCCCCAGCTGCCTCCTTTGCCCCTATCTCTCTCCCCTCTGACTTGGTGAAGGTGTGACTTAGGCTCAGCCTTGCAGTGCCAGCTCAGGTACAACCTGTCAGCCTCCCTCTTCTGAGCTGCTTTCCCTGCCTTGGGATCGACAGATGCTGGCCCTGCAGAAGCACAGTTGTTGTTGTTATCCCATCTTATGGCAAGTTCTTCATGTGCCAGATGTCAGCAAAACTGCTTTGGGCTGAACCTCTAAAGGTCACGTAAGCTTTAAAGAGCATCCTGTGTTTTCGTGTGTGACGGATTGTCACACAGAAGGGAGAATTGAAATGAATTGGTGACCGGGGAGGGGCTTAGACATGCTGTAAGTACCTGGTACCTCTCCAAACAATGGTGAGTGTTTTCTTGTCTATTAAGCCCTTTTATCACATACTTCATGGCTTGTGGGCCTGGGCAAGCTCAAAAACTTTCTGTTGCTTCAAGAGCTAGAAGAAGCTATGATTGGTATAATTAGCATTCAATAAACTACCAGGCATGGCAAATACAGTATGAATGGGATGCTGGCCTGGGACCCTGCATGCCATGAAGCAATTGCTGTCATGAGGCCACATCGGCCCTGCACATGAGGGAGAAGGAGTTGGGGCTTCTCAGTAATACAGCAGTTGGAAACCTTTTCCTTTCAAAGAGGAATGGGATTTCATCTGCTGCACTTGAAGGAAAAAGCTGTTGGATGAGACATAGTGGAAGTGAAAGCTGAAATGAGAAACCAGACAAAACAGGTTAAATTCTGTCAGGGTGAAAAGGGAAGAGAAGGGGAAATTAGGGAATAATTCCTGGAAATACCCTCAGCTTTGGCTCTGAGTGCCTACATTTTAACTCAGAGGTGGCTGTTGAGGGTGGTATATTCTATATCACTCTGATGTCAAATACCCCATTTCTATCTGCACAGCCTGCTGGTTTTGAGACAGTTCCTATCACACAGAAAATACTATTTAGACTGACTGCACAATTTGAAAAAAATAAATCTTACCCCTCAAAAAGCTAGCAAACACTAATTTGGTGAATAATTTTGGTTCTGGAAGAAAGAGAAGAGCCTGTGTGTGGTGTTTGGTTTCAGGATCACTCACTCAGTCTTGGTTAAACAAAAGCAGCTTTTACCTTGGTTAAACAAAAGCACCATGTACATTCAGCAGCTCCATTTCTTAGCATGTCCATTTAGTATAAACTCAGGTTGCAGGAGTTAGGGGAAGGAGGCAGAGGTTGTTTAGAAAAGAAAAATACAGTGAAAACACTTAAAAAGTAGTGCAGGTTGATCTGAAGCAAAATGCAGGCAAAAAAGAGGGTTGGTGGAAGAAAAGAATGATTACCATTAGCCCTCTTTGGTTTCCATAACAGGCGTGTGCTATCTATTACTAATTTAGTTGATGAGAGAGCCACAATTTCTTTAAAACATGCCAGGACTCCAGTCTGTCTCTCAGCCTGTAATATCCAAACAACAAATTGGGTCCCAGCTGGGATGTGTTTATCAGCATAAAAAGAACTGATTTTCTCTTCCACAGTCAGAAGGAAAGCGTTGTCTGACAGCATGAACCACATCAATGCTCTCTCCCAAACTCCCTGCAAATGGGCGATTTTGGCTATTGGATTGTCCAGATACTGATTCTGGCTCTGCAGCTTGAACTCTGCCCTGTTTCTGGCAGCCCATCGCCATTGTCTATCCCCATTCCCATCATCCATCCCACCAGCAGGGTCCATCAGCACCTTTTATCCACCTCCCACATCTTCTGCAGAACTAATTACGCTTTGACCTCTCTGCCCAGAGGCACTGGCTTAAGTGAAAATGAGTCTAAGCTGCTTTGAATCGGAAACAGGCAAGCAGGAACTCTTGGTCCAGATAACTGGGTTTAGCCTTTTTGTGTGTGTGTGCTTGTTCTTGCCTATTGTCTTTCAGGTTGGTTTTTATGGACTGCTAACTATTAAAGCACAGCGATTTGTACAATACTTCCATTAGCCTTGCTATTATGTGTAGGTAAGAACGAGATACTGTATCTAATCACAAGTATTTATTTATCCAATGATACAACATATTTACTTGTGTGGCTATATAACATACAATTTAATTTGTTCTATCAAAATAGTGAGCCTTCCTTACTAGATTTGTGTCAAAGCATCTGAACATAAATTGGAATTCAAATAAAAAATCACATTACTTTAAAGTATTCTTATTTAACTATTGATAAAATAGCTCAGATGAGCACAGTGTAAATGACAGTAAAATTGGCATTTACAACAGTCCTATTAGACAAAAGGGAATTGGACTGAGAGAAGAAAATCGATTTTTTTCTACACTGTGCTTGAAGCAAAAACTGTGTATAGAGAGGAACCTACTAATTTAGAAAATCTTAGTTAATTGAGGTACAAATGTTTGCTTTCTCCCTCTGTCTCTCCTTCTGGGGGTGATCTCCCTGGGGTGTAGGTGAGGGCTGTAGTGGAAAGTGGCCTCTAGCCCTCCCAATGACCCTGTCTGACCTGGTGTCCCCTCTTTGGGATGATGTTCCTCAGTTCCAGTGAAGTAACCCTCACATGCCACTGCTGGGAACATGCTCAGCAGCATTTTCAGCCCTGCCTGGGGCTCCTGGTGCTGCACCTTCCTTGTCTGGTGCTCTCAGGCAGCCCCAGTGAACCACTGCTGAGGGCTGGAGAAATGGCCCTGGGATGTCTGCATGAAAATCTGCACAAGAAATCAGTACCCAAAAAGCAGTTCCTCACCTCAATTTATATGTAAAGCATCTTTTTTTTTTTTTTTGGACAGCCCCTACTCATATCATACAGCTGTGGAAATGCTTGCTTCCCTCCCATTCTGTTGTTCCCTCAAGCCCCAAGGGTACAAAGGCTTTGTGTTTCCAAGTCCCCAGCCACAACCTGGCTGTGAGGTGCTCCATAGGTGCCCTTGTACCTGCTGTGGGTGTGGAACCATGGGATTCATAGCACCATCCTGGCTGGGCAGCAGCAAGCTGGGAGCTGGCCCTGTGTGCAGGAGAAGTGCAGGCTACTGACTGCAGATTCCCTTGGAAAGATAACTATTGATTGCCCCCCTTTCCCCCCTCCCTTAATGGTAAGGTTTGATATAAATGAGTTGCCATGCAGAGCTATGTACAAAAGGGTATTATACGATGGGGAAAAGGCAAAGCCAAGCATTTGGCTGAGTTTAGGCTGTTCTGTGCCTTTCCAAGCACGATAAAATTAACAGAATTATCTCTGTGTGTGCTAGTGCTTGTAGAAGGCTAATGGTGTCAAAATGGCAAAAGAAAATGAGAACAGGTTTGGGAAGGCAGCAGAGTGTTGTCCCTAGATGAGAAGATTTGTGGTTTAATTTGAATAGCTTCACCTTGGAAAGCCTCTGCTCTGAATGGAGAGTAATTTATTCTGGGAGAGGAACTGCCCATTTCTATCAGTAGGAAGAGATTAAGAAGAACAGCGGGAGGGATGCTGCTGTATCTGGTTGCAGCATGTGGAGAGCTGACATTGCTTAGCAGAGAATATTTCCTTACTTTTACTTAGCTCTGGGGCATGGGTGATCTCTAGCCCTATGCCCATCACACCTGTCTCAATCTGCCAAATACATTTAGCTCTTTTGGGAGCATAAATAAACAAGTGAAACCAATTTAAAGATCCAGTTTGGTTTCATTCATGGATGTTTTTAGCAGAGAAGGAACAAATTGGGCACTGCCTATCCAGGTTTCTTGCCTCAGTTTGGAGTTTTTGCTGAACCCCATCTGGATGAATCTTGATTTCTGCAAAATGGAAATGCAGTAGGAACTTTGTAGTTTGCAAAGCTGTAGTCAGGTCTGAGCTTGCTCCTGATGTCTCCCACCACTGATTCCCATGGTGGACATGAGACCTGCCCTGAGTTACAGCAGTTTTTGTGTTCCTAAGCTCTGAATTTCATCCTCCTCTCATTCTCTGGGTTTGCCTTCTCTGTCACTTCGATTGTGGTGACATCAACTACATGTCCAACAAGAAGGTGGGATAAATATCCCAAAGTTGCTTTTGTCTTTGAGGCTTGGCAGCCCGTATTGTAACTGTGATTTGAGAGGAACAGGAGGGATCATGAACTGTAGAGTGAGAAAACAATGCAACACAGCACTAGTTCAGTGCCAAATTTCCATGAGTTGGCTGACACAAACATCTCAGCAAGGCAGAAGCATGGGAGCCACAGGAACCTGAAAATGCAAGAGAAAGCACCATGCTACAGCACTAACTCCTGGTGAACAGACACAAGCTGTTTCTGTAAGCACAGTGCCAAAGCTCTATTAGAGTGTGCCAACCCCAGTCTGCGAGGAATAACCTCAGGTTAAACAGCTGCACAGGCCAGATAACCTGGGGTTGGCTTCATCTGCAGAGGGCAGTGGGCTGGGTGCCAGTTACTTAACCAAGTTAAAATTTGGGTGATGGTGTCTACTTTGTTAGGCAAGCTCACATGAACTACCCCAGGTCAGACATCTTCAGGGAGGAAGCCTGGTTTTTCCCAGCACTGATTTCTGTGTGCAGGATCCCTGCTTATTAAGGACATCCCACTTAGTATGGGCTGCTATGCAGCCATGGGCCATCAGTGTTCCAGAGCAGTGTCTGCCATGTCTACATCTGGAATGATATCACAGCTGCCAAAAATCCTGATAATAGTGTTCTTTGGTCATTCCTTTCCCCATCATTTCTCTCATGTCATCTCTGTGAGGAGGTATCTCAGGTGATGAAAGGTTTCTAGGGAGAGGCGGTTTTTCTGATCTGAACAAAGAATACAGTTGGAGAAACCAGGCAGGCTTTGGTGAAGCTCTCCTCTGTGCTCTGTGCAGTGTGGGGCAGGGGTGGATGCTGAGTGGTCTGTGGGAGACCAGCAGTTCCAAAACTCCTCCATCAGCTTTTGCCACAGCAGAGTGTCTAACAGAGGATATCACCTTTCCCTGCAGATCTGGTCTTGCTTTTGGGATGGAAGACTGGGTTTGCATGGCAAAGTCTTGGTAATGGGGGACTACAAGGGCAGTTACTCTGAGAAGGTGCCAGAAGCTTCTCTTATGTCCAATGGAGACAATGCCAGCCAGCTCCAAGATGGCCTCTGGCCAAAGCTGAGCCCATCAGCAAAGGCTGGTAGTGCCTCTGGGATTACATATTTAATAGCTGTAGAAACATGGGTGTTACTGCTACAGGGAAAAAAAGCTACTACGGAAAAAGGTTTGGCTGATCATTAGATTTTCCTGTAACTACCTGCATGCAAAATCAAACTCTTGGAGTCCTGTTTAAGATGGGCTTAATGCAAGAAATATTGGAGTGCCATGCCCAGATGTAGGATGACATAGGTATCTGGGGTTTTGGAGCACTACCATGAGAAGCTATGTGTATACCTTGAGTTACTCTGATAATTCTCTTTGAGTCTGTCACCCTGCTGGGACACCAGCACAATTTCTCTCCCCAGTCTGAGACTGCTTCTGGGAAATCAAGATTGTTATTTTTTTTCCTCCTTTTAAATCTTCTGAACAAGAACTTATGTGCAGCCTAAGCAAAAAGTCCTGAGGCTGCAAATAGAAGAGAAAGGAGCTATAATGACCATATATATTTAATAGCAGGTTGTAAATGTGTCAGCTGGAGGTCTTCAGCAGTGGAAGACTTGATCTCAGAGTGGTAGCTGCCACCCATTATCTGCAATGAACAAATGGAAAGACTTCTGTGTCTTTGCTTGACATCTTTTTTATGTCCCAGGTTTGGAGATTTCCCTTGTTCCCGTGAAGCAGACTGTGCTGACAAGAAGGAAAAATGGCTTGCAGCTGGCTTCAGTGTGGGAGTCACGCTGCTAGTGCAGCCTGCATGCTCCCAGACTGTTCTCTGGGGCCTAGCTTCTGCTCCCCTGCTCTCATTGCAGTCAGGAAAGACAGAGCCAAGCTCCTTCCCCGCTTGCTCCTTCCTAATTCCTTCTGTGGACAGTCCTGTCCCAAGGGGATGCCACTGACCAACTGCTTCAACCAAATGTGGGTGGTGCTGATAGCATCTGCTGTAACCTCGGTCACACCAGGTCATATCTGTTCCCTTTATCTGCCTTCCTATCTTTGACCTTCTCCACATGGATTTGTGCTCATAAAGAAAACAGCAATTTCTTACTGTGATTTTTTTCCATGCAGTCTGTGGAGTCACACAATTTCTAACCAAGTCAGGAAAAAGATATAGTTCAGATCAGTCTGAATTATTTAGCTGGTACAGATCCCCATGGAGTTATTTCACCCTTTCTAAAATATTCTGTTTACATCCAGTGCAACAGCAAAAAAATCTGTTTTGAAGAAAAAGCAAAATATTTTGATGCCTTGCTCTGTCACTGTGAATGCTTTATGAGGGACATACTTCTTGGGACTTCAAATGATTTGTGTCTTGAGTGTTAATTTTGGTCTGGTGTCCATCCAGTGCAGCTCCCTGGCTTGGCAGCCCTCAGCCACTCCCGACAGTGCCAGGTGCTCTTCCTGTGAGCAACCAGGACAGGGGTCTGCCTGTGGGAGTTCTGGGGGCTGTGGGTTACCCAGCGTGCTGCCCCTGCACAGCCCTGCTGCAATGCATTATCAGGGCAGAGCTGAAGATGGCAGCAGGAATTTGGTTTCTCTTCCTGTGTTTTGTCTCCTTGGGAAGCGCAGCACAGGGCTGCAGCAAACGGGGCTGTGATATGGGTTTAATGACATTGTTCCTGGGGTCACTGCAGAGAAAGAAACTTTTCTTCCCTTTCATTTAACCCTATTTCATGCACAAAGGACTCTGAAGAAACCCAGATATCTCCATGTGGGTCTTGAACTAAGGTGACTGCATTCTGTAAGTATCCTGCATTTGATGTGGGGACACAGGCTGGACCCCCAGAGCCATGAGCTGCCTGCACGCCTGTACTCCTGGACAGACTGACACCTCCATGCTATCTCCAGTGGATTTCAGGAATGGGCACCATGTGGGATTGCAGTGCACATCTAGAAAAAGAAAAAAATTCAAGACAAAATTGCATTTGCATGCTGGATGCCTCGTGTCCCCACAGGGCTGATGGCTGAGGACCTGGCAGCAGGTGGCTGGGGAGAGGGCACTGCCAGGGGTACTGGGGACTGGGGCTTTGCCTGCTCTACCAAGGGGGAATCACAGCATAAGATCTGCTTGTATTGTAGCAGTAGGCAAAGGAGGGATGCCTGGTGCTCTGCCAAGTTTGCAGTCATGAGCACTTGACTCTCAAGCCAACAAGAGAGAGGCCAAGGAAAACAGCAGGAACTTTACTCTACATCTTAATTTATTGATGTTTCCTTAATCCTCTCACAGACCTCATCTGTTTGAGAAATCAGGTTCATATGTCACCTATAATGTCTCCTTCCAGACAAATAGCACCACAGCATCTGCAATTTTCATAAGTGTGTTGCACTTTGAAGACGAAGATACATGGGACACTTCAGCACAGACTGCTTTTAAGTGCTGCAGGATTTACCTCATCAACATGAAGGTCTATTCACTGTACAGTGCATGCTGATATTAGTTTCAGGTTGCTCGGATGCATCAAAAGGAGAAGAGCCCATTGCTCCAGGCAGGCACTGTCAGCTGATGCATCACCCAGATCCTCATTTAGAAGGCAGAAATTGAGAGGAAGCCTCAAAAAAGGAAGGAAAAAAAAAGGAAAAAAAAGAAAAAAAGATAGCAACCGTGTAAACTTTACATAATTTCCTGGGTTTCATTCATTTTACTGTAATTTTACACATGTCTTCACATTAAGAGCTTATATTGTCAGAGGAGCACTCAGGATAAGTAATGTCACTCAACGAGTCGCAAATGGAAGCCATGTCGGCTGGCATTGCAAAATGGATCTATAACTGGCTCTTTGTCCCTCAATTTGACATGATTTAATTCGATTTCTGTGATTTATGGCTGGGAGGAGGATGCTTGCTGTTCCCCCGTTCCCTCCATGCACCCAGGCCTGATGTCTTCTCCTCTTCTGAATATCCTGGCTTTTGGAGGTAATGAGTGTCTGAAAGGGCAATGCATATATTTCCTGCCTGAACTGATTTGTAAAGCAGTAACTAGGAGAGGGAATTTTTTTACCTGTCCTTGCTGACATCCCAGGATAACACGTATCACTCATGCCAGCCCTGAATTTGGAGATCATGGCGAAACTGCATTTGTAAGAAAAATGAGTGAGGTGTTTGGAGTGAGTTATGGAGACCTGCAAAAATTTACTGCCACGACACCGAGCTGCCAGTGACAGCAGCAGCACCCGGTGCCACTCCAGGCTGCTGCTGCTTGGAAGCCTCCTCTCTGCATGTTTATTTAGTCACTTAGCTCTGACACAAGACCTGCCATGTCAGTGAATTTCCGTGGGCTTCAGTGGGATCAAAGCTGTGATGTATAACAATAAACCATCTGTAAAATCTCACAAGCTGCTACCTGGGTGAAGAAAGAACCATCGCTGATTTAGCAAGAGGTGTTGCATCCCAGTATCAAATACAATTAAATTCAAGATAATCATGCAGGTACAGCAGAGGGCCAACACATTCACCTTTGTGGATGCAGTGTATTAGGGTCCCCACAGCCAGCTGAGGCACTCCTGCTCTTGCTGCCAGTGCAGAGGCTGCAGCCTCGATACACCATGTGCAAGTGTGAGCTGGGGCTCTTTGCACCTCACCCTGACTAGAGGCCGGAGCATCAATGTATGAAATCCATTTGCTCTCACATCACCTCTTCCCCTGTGCCCATGCTGGCCACTGCAATTTCCACTACATGTGCACACGGGTGCATGCAAGCACCGCTGCTCCACTGATCCCGGCTGACAGCACTGGCAAGGGAAATCCACGCTACCAATCTAACACCTCTCTTCCTGCTCACCACATGCAGTGCTCTCCCTCTCTTGTGCTGTGACAGGGTGTGGGTATGAGCTGCTGACTAGCTGCGGGCCCCAGCCATGGTGGTTTTGGCATGCAAGGAGCTCCCAGAGCCGCTGGGGTGGAAGGCACCCCATGAAAGGAGAGACAATCATCCCCCATCTTGCTCATCCCACAGACACTCCTGTTGCTAGCTCTGTCAACAGCCCCAGGTAAGCTCCATCCTGACCTTGCCAGTCAGGATTTTAGGCAGAAAACATTTAGGGCTACCACTGTGCACCCTGTACCCAGGCCACCCACCAGACTCCCACACTACGCACCTGTAAAATCTGGGCAAAATTTACTGCTGGCTATGGCAGTAGTAGGACAGAGAGACTCCTGCCATGACCCTGGTGGGTCATTCATAGCTTCCTGGTACCCTCTTTCCTTGCTGCATTATGCTTGAGTCATGAATATATGTATTAACTACAGAATAGTCTTAAGCAAACATTTATCTTGAGGAGTAATGGCTGTTGTTAAAGACACTGGGAATGGATGTCTAGAAAAACAAGCCCATTCGAGCACAGCACTGGAAATAAGAACGTCCTCACAATAATTTTTTCCTTGGGTTAACAGTTTCCAAATAAGCAGGTGAAGTGGTCTGAGGTGATTAAAGCAATAGAGAAGATTAGTTTTGTTATATGTAATCACCTTTGCTTCTCTTTTATGTGTGGAGTGATTTTCTCAGCAGGATGTGTTATCTATTTTAGGGAATGCTAGTCTTTTTGTTATTCCTTCCCCCCCCCCTTTTTAAAATGTAAATCAGCTTTTTAATCTTTTTGTGTCAGTTTGATAGACTGTAATAGCAACTCTGTTTGGTAGTAGATTTCCCCCTTCCCCAAGCACTTCTTTGCCTTTAATTGCCTTAATTGTTCTAATTTGAATAAATCTGGGATCACACCTTGGCTTGTGGAAATTTCCTGCAGATCTGTGGTGTTCTGGATGGAGGCACTCCTTCAGATTTCTCTGTCAGTTCTCTCAGGTGGGGTGGCAGGGGTGGGGGAAAGGTGGAAAACCCAGGTGGTGCCTGATCTTGGCAACAAGAGGGTACAAGTGCTCCTCTAGGCTGCGCTACATCTTCATCTCAACTCTATTTCACTCTTGCTTCTACAGTGAGTGGACACTTCATCCTGCTCCCTGGCTGCCCCCATCTTCTCAAAGATATGAAGTTTTGGGCTAAATGAGGCAAACCTCAACACACACGTGCATTTTTTAACTGTTGCAACTTCTTCTAGCAGTACACGGAGTGCTGAGGCACTCGTTTCTGCAGGATTTCCTCTCCCTGTGCCTTGGAGGAAGGCATGGATTTAAAGGGCTTATTTTAAGTGACACAAAGCAGTAGTGGTCTTTTTCAACAGTGCTTAGCTCTGCTGCCCCCAGCACTCTCCTGATTTTGGAGTGAGGGTGCTCTCAGGGGACCTTCCTGTGTGAACCCTTGTGCTGCTCATTGCCTTGGGAAGCTGCAGACCTTGAGCTGTCGCTCCACTTTGGAGCACAGACAGAAAGAAGGGAAAGGTGTAATTTGGCATCCTTGTGCACTTCATTGGTGAGCTGAGATAATTTCACCCTGGCAAAAACACATATCTCCATCAATCCCTAGACCTTGGTGAGGCATCCTCACCGAAAGATACAATAAGCATGGGATCTGTTCATGGTGGCATGTGAGCTGCTACAGCCTGTCAGGTACATGACAGGGTAGAGAAGAGCCTGAGAAATTATTTCTTATAGATCACTTGGAAAACAGGAGCAGCCCAGATGAGAAGGGCTCCCTGGGGAAGCACTGGGAAATGAGCACTCATCTGTCAGGGGTGTCTTCAAGAGGTGGAGACGGCTGTGGGGCTCCTCCTGCTCTCCCTGACCCAGACAGAGGGACCTGCTGATGGTGACAGGTCCCTGCATGTGGGGTATCACCTGCACTGGGAAGCTCCAAAATCAGTGAGGAGGTAGAGAGGGGCTTTATTTTTGAGGAAATTGTGCCCAGAAGGTACAGGGCAGCACAGAGGAGTCAGTCCTCCTCATTCAGTCTGTCCAACCCGAAAAGCTGCTGGGACTGTGGGGAAGTGCTCTTTGGATTAAGCTGCCATGGGGGCACTCGCCAGCTCTGGAGTCACTGCCTGCTTGCATAGAGTAGTTAAATGTTATTGGGAAGTAAAGAAGGAAAACGCTATAGATGATTACTGCAGAGGAAAAAAGGTTACAGTAGAGAAAGGAATTAAGAGAAAAATAACAAGTTGACCATTATTAGGGAGGGAGATGCAAAGAGATAACGGGGGGAACAAACATCCAGTACAGTATATTAGACTTGGGTGCGGATGTAAGTATAAAATGCTCCACAAGTCCTGTAATTGAGAAAATCCATCAAATGTCCTGACAGCTGTTCCAGCATTTCCAGAAGCGATAAAACTTGAATTTATTTCACTTCTGGAAAGGGGGCAGCATCACCTTCTGGCGGCTCTAATGAAATGCCATAAAATTTGAGGAAAAACTGTGCTGTAAAGTAATAAAAAGGGGCAGTCGGCAGCGAGTTGTTTGCTGAAACTGTCGTGGGCGATGTGGCGGGGCAGACCTGCTCCCACTGGTCACAGCACCCGAGCTGGGGGGATGCTCTGGGCCCCGGCCCCGTCCCCTGCAGCCACCGTGCTTGCAAGTGGCTACAGCAGAGCTGAGCACGGCTGGGTCTTGGCCCCGGTCGGGAGGCACGGGGGTTACAGAATAACCATTAACATGTGCCAAGGCTCAGGCAGGGCTGCAGAGGGGCTGGGAGAGGTTTGTGCGGCATCTACCCACCCACCGCTGGCCAGCCCCAGCACCCGGGCCGATTCAGAGCACAGGAGGGCTGCAGGGTGCAAGCACTGAGGAAATTTTCTTAATTTGGGTTTTTTATTAACTGTGTCATTTGGTGACAGGAGAGAAGGTCATTGCTGTTTACCTCCTATGGTAGCTGCTAGGCAATAAACTTGTTTTCCTATTTAATTAGTTAATTAAAACTAAATTTTTAATACAACGTTTAAGTTATTTGAAGCCTCTTGGACTCTGTAATTTAACCCTAATTTGTTGGCAGGAGAGCACACCTTTTACATGCATTTTTCTTTTTGGCTCACCATTATCTCTCACATAATTGCTGAGACGGTACTCTTCCATTGCCTAATTTTGTGTAAATGCCGCAGGCACCTTGGGAGCCAGTATTACTACCCCCAGCTGGCAAATATTAGGGAGCTAGGTAATATATTTAAACAAGAGTGGGAGGAGACATCTAAAAATAGAAGGGAAGGAAGAGCAGTGCTGGCTGTGCATAGGAACCCCTCTCCTCCTTCTCACCACTGTCAGGGGTTGGGCACAAGGGTGACCAGTCACACCTTGTCTTCCCTGAGTGACACAAGGGGAAAGTGGCCAGGAAAGCAGAGCAAGAGCCACCAATTTGCTCCCATTTAAAGGTTAGCAATGTAAAATCCTTCATGCCAGATGAAAAGCTTTGGATGAGGCCATAAGGATGACCAGGCTAACATGTCCTGGTCGTTAGGAGCAGAAAGCACTGTGTGCTGCTGGTTTCTGCTCTGTGAGACCCTGTGCCCAGGCACTGTGACCATGGTCAGTGCTGGTTTCCACCAGCATCTCCCACTCTCGGACTCATCCTGTGCCTGATGGATCTTTTTGGGGGTAATTGGGACAACTGTATGGGGTGAGAAGTCTGTACTTTAGTCAGACTGTGGTTCCCAGTAGCTCAGCTGGAGGATGAATTATGGGAGTTGTGTGGGAGTAGGAGTCTGCTGGAGGGGGCTCAGGCTGAGGGAAGCATCTCATTGCCATTGTGCAGGAGGTGCAGCTGCTCGTGCCATGCAGCACACTGAGCACTTTACACCACAAACCAGAAAATAAAAAAAGACAAAAAAGGTGATCTGTGAAAGGATTGTGAAATTCCTAGGTGGGTTTGTCCTTTCACACACACTGGTGTATATTGACCAAATTGGAGAGGCTGAGCTCTGCTGGTAACGTGTGTGCTTTATTCTGTGTTCTCAGCCCAAGTCCCTGCTGCTTACAGAGGTGTTGAAATGAGCAAGGGAATGATTGTCTTCAGCCCATCGTGAGAATTCAGAGCCCTTTCTCCCAGCAGGTGCTCATGGTCTCTGTTCTCTTGCTTGGCAATGTGTGCAGTGGGAACCAGAGCTGTCCTGTGGTGTCCGACCAGGTGCCACAGACATTTCCTAGACTGCTTGTTGAAAAGAGCTTTCTCCACAATGAGTACTCTGGTGCAGCCCAGGACTTCCAGTAGGAATTACCTGAATGGTAGGGAGAGGACTTCCCAAAGCTTAGGTGGCAGTGTAGTAGAGGCTGATACTAGAATACCCTCTAGCAGGGCAGAGTGAATCCCTTCACAAGGAGCAGTGCTGGCACTGCACAGGAGGGAAGCCCTGCTCCTGCCCAGCCGTGGGAAGGATCCTTCTGATAAACCCAAAGTCCAGATTTCTACACGAGGGTTCCCATGGCAACCAGGCTGCATAGATTAAATATTTAAACATATAGAAGTGATGCTGGTGTGCAAGGCGAATGCAAGAACTTTAGCGCAAGTGGTGTCTCTCTATTCCATCCACATGGATGGGTTGTGGCCCACGCCGTTGTCCTGCAGCCCAGCCACTGCCATCTCACCTGGCAAGGCTTCTCCAGGCTGGGAGCAGCCACCCTGCCCATCATCCTGCCCATCAGCATTGCTGCCCAGAGCCTCCGTGGGACATCCCCTCTCTCCAAATGATTTTCCACACCAAAAACTTCAGGACATGAGGCCAGCCCCTTTCGGCAGTTTCTTCCTTTGCTACCAGTGCTCTTTAGAAAAGAAAGGTGGAAAATGCAATTTAAGTGCTGAACAAACCTCCCCCAGGCTTCTGCCCAGTGAAACATCATTTGTGGAGAACTTCAAAGTGGTTGCCAATAATTTGGGCGGGGGCAGTGGGGGAAAGGGGAGCAAACCAAAGAACACTGCTGATTTGCCTTCATTGTACAGCTGTTGGAAAGTGCTGGCTAGTGAAAAGCAAATGCTCTGTGGGAAGTGATCAGTTTAATGATATTTTGATGGAAAATTTCTAATCCAGTAGAAAGGAGTAATCTGCTTTGACCTTGTTTTGTTTCTGACATACTGTTTCACACAAAGCACGGGTCTTAGGTGGCACTGGCCCTGCTCACTGTGCTAAGATTATTCTGCCAACTCCAGCAGGTTTACCCATGCTGTGGTAAACCAAAAAATACCACTTACAGCAACACAGGCTCTTCACTGGGAGTTGCACATTTTAAGCTCAGGGTAGTCCTGTCTTTTCCCACCAATCAACGTTAATTTATTGATCCAGCAATTGAGTAATAGTGGTAATACTAAAGGAAGGGGGTGCCAGCACTGCGGCATCCGCAGGGAGGTATAGATGGCCTCTCCAGACACAGCAGAGGTTTAATGGCACCACAATTTCAGCTCCCCTCTTTGGAAAAGAGATATCTCATCTCTGAAATGACTGGAAAGTTAGGGAAGTTGAGTTTTTAATGGCACCCACCATACCTATATCCACTTCTAACATTTCAGCCTTGTCTCTAAGGTAAAGAAGAGAGAGGCTCATTAGAGCCCTTTTCCTAATTAGCTGCTGCAAACAGATTTTATTTTATAAATGCCTGAATGTAAAGTTATTTGTGTACCTAATTTCTTTTTTATGTTACATTTATTTTTAAGTGTAATTCACAAAGGCTTCACATTTATAATTCTTTCAGGGGCATTACAACCAGCGATGCACATTTATTACAACCCCTTAATTTGCTGCATTTTATTTCCATATGCTTTTGAATTGCTATTGAGCTTGTTTCATGCTCTTCCCATTGTTAAATTGTATTTTTTTATTGTACATAAATGGTAAATAATTGATACCTGCCATCTGGTGCTAATCATCCTGCCAGCCCTATGTCTCCACCCTGTCCTTTCATTCCTTGCTAGCTCTCCCCATCAGTTCTTCCCCTTTCTTTCCCAATTTTCTCTGCATCTTCACCCCTTTGCTCCCTGGAGGTTCTTGCAGTGATGTGGTGCCAAGAAATGCCCCACCCTTCATCTCTGCTCAGTCCAAATACTCCTGACACCTTTCAGGGGAGGCAGTTTCCCTAGGGATTCTCAATCTGCCATCCCTGCCCAAGCTCCTCTCATCCTCATGGTCTGTCCAGTGCCATCACCCAGGGATCACTGCAGACCCCTCAGTTGGAGCCACCCTGCCCCAATAGCGCTGGGCTTTGCAGCACATCTCCTGTGGTGCCCATGTGCCTCATTCCTTCCTTGCCAGCATTTCCTCCTGGGTTAGACCCTCGAGAGATGAACACTGAACTGCAGGGCTGGGCTTCTCTTAGTATGGACTGGGGTGGAAAAAAAGCAGACAGACATTAGAGCTTAATGGCAGCAAACCTCTAGGGCTGGTGGCTTCAGAGAGAAGCAGCGAGCCAGAAGCCACGATGCTGTGACCACCTCCTGCCCTGTCGCAAAATTCCTCTGACTCCTGAGATTGCTCAGCACTGAGTTACGTTGGCTGTGTACTTTAAAAACTACATTTGCGAAGTATCCAGTTGCCAAAGTAGGAAAAGCCCAGAGCTGCCTAAAACCAGAGAGTGCTTTCCATGAGCAAAGCCATTTCTTTGTCTTAGTCTGAATGAAATCTTTCTAGACATAAACAAAACCTCCTTGTAGGCAGATTCTTGGGATGGAGAATGTCTGTCTAAATGGTTAAAAGTTTGGCAACACTGTGATTAACCAAAAGCAAGGCTTTAAGATAGGGAATACTTGGGAAAATTAGAAGCCAGCATTATTACCAGCCCAGCTGATAATAACAGCTGGCGCTGTGCAGATATGTGACCATCCGTGCTGAGCTAATTGTTGATAAAATCCTAGGAGTTATAATTAGCCCCTGTGGGACTCCTGGTGCCGCTGAAATGAAGCACATGCCTCCCTGTTTGCAGGGCAGAGCTGCAGGGCACGGGGTGGCCCAGCACCTTCAGGGTACGGGTCGCAACCTGGCAGTGCAGACCCTGCTGGGCAGTGCTGCCCCCAAAGGACGGAAGGCTGGGGGTATTTAAGGGGATTGGGAACAAATAAACCAGTGCCTCCCACCTTTCCACATGATGGCCAAAATGGGCTGTTACAGGAAAATCTTTCCCTTGCCAGAGCACAAGCCCTCATGCTGCTTCTACTGCTGCAGGACAAAGAGGTTTTGGGATGCCGTACCTGAGTGTCCATCTGTCCGTCTGTCCCCAGTACTGTATGCCCAGGTGTGCAACGCTCCTCTCTGCTCTGTGCAGCATCCTGAGTGCAGGGGTGCAGCTGCCCAGCCCCTCCAGCAGCCCCCGGCACAGCCCTGGCCGTGTCCCCAGGGCAGGGCAGAGGTGGCCTCGGTACCCTGTCGGGGCAGGTACCACTGGCGCTTTCTGCAGGCCATGGGCTTTTTGCCGCTCCCTCAGCGATTCCGTGTGGACAAGCCGGGATGACCCCCGCAGTCCCAAAGCCTGTGCCAGCCCATGGGCACCGCCGGGGGCAGAGAGGGGCAGCAAAGGGGCCGTGGGCGGGAGGGAGGAGACGCGAGGAGAGCAGCGGGAGGCAGCAGAAGGAAGGGAGAGACATGGGGAAATCTGTGCGCCAGCGCTGGGGCTCAGTGCGAGCTCTCCGAAGGGGAGGGCACTGCCAGCCGTGGGTCAGAGGCAGCAGCCTCTGTGATGACCGGTGGTCATGAAAGATTGAAGATCGGCTGAAGGCTAAAGGCGTCACTTCTGATGGACTGATGTCTGCAGTGTATTTAGTAAAGAACCAGGCTCCTTTCCATACTGCCTGCATTTTAGTGCACAGGGAACAGCCCTACTGAATGTGCCTCGAGCAACTAACACCCAGAGAGACACAGATGGGCTTTACTCTGTCCTGAAACCTCCTTTTTGGCGAGCTCACTTCACTGGGGGACCGATCAATCAATAATTAAAACATGGGGTAATTAAAATCTCATAAAAACCTTCTCTGAGCCCTCAAAGTGAAATATATCGGTTTTTCCACTAGCTACACTGCTTGTCCTAATTTTGTGACGTCCCACACACATGGTGATCTGACCACAGTTTCTTGCTGCTGTGGAGAGCAGGAGCTGACAGCCTCCAGGAGCACCAGGGGCCACACTCCAGCGGCTCCCTCTGGGGGCCCTGATGCATTTTCAGCAGTGGTTGCATCATTTGCAGCGTGGCTACGTGTGGGGATGTGCTCATGTGTGTGCAGGCCAGTTTTTTTTTTTTGTTTGGGAAGCAGGGTGGTTTTAGCTGCTTACATCTACCAGAAACTGGAAGCTCTGGCTCCCCTTGCAGCTAAGTAAAGCCCCTACCAGACCTGAACACTGTGAGAGTCACTGTGAGAGTGCAAAGTGAAGTCCCACCACGACAGAGGAAGACTAAAAGCATTTTACCTGTTTACTGCCAGGTAAAAGGTGACCATTCTAAGAGATGAACTTGTAACATGGGTCCTTTCTTATGTGTTCATAAATCTAGTGATGACAGTAAAATGACAGTTTTCCTACAGAAAACACAGACCTTTTCCAGGCATCTAAGGGTTAAAACACATCAAGCAGACTTTGAACCCTGAAAGAAAGCCCCTCTGCCCAGGGAGCTTTCCTGGGCGCATTCAGGCCTCTGACACACTCTAGCTAAATGGCATTCATTAGTTCAGAGGAATTTCTTTAGAGAAAAACCTTGTACTAGAGCCAGGTGCTACCAACATGTGATTAATAGCAAGTGGTGGGGTCTGCGCTCGTCAGCTGAGTAGGGGGGGTGTGGGGGGATAGAAAGCTCTTTCCTTCCCAAATGTCTTTGGCACAAGCCTCGGCAGCTCTTTCTAAGCTTTTCCTGAAATCTAGCTCACTTGTGGGATTAAAAAATGCTGCTGCATCAATAGCTGTGCTTACGGGAGCAGGTGAGATGCAGCTCTGACATTTCGAGGTTATCCAAGCCAGACAGCTCCTGACCGTAGCTTTGCCTGGATGCTGATGCTGGCTGCCAGGCCACATCCCCTGGATCCCCCAGGGGATCCCGCAGGGGAACGAGCTGCAGGGTGGGGAGTTGTCGCCCTCCTCCAGCCGCCCGGCACAAGGCCACTCCTGCGGGTCCCCTCGGCAGCCCGGGTCCCCGGGGCCGGATCTGCGTGCCCTGCAGCCTCCGCATCCCTGCAGGCCTCGGGAATCTGAAGAAGTGGCTGTCATTGTCAGAGCTGCTGGTGCCCAGAGCTGGCACCGAGGCTGCTGCCGCGTCCAAATCCTCCCACGCCCCCGGCGAGGCTGCGAGGCTGGCACGGTACCCGGCGGCTTCGCGGCGGTGCTCGCAGGGAGGGGGGACGTGCCGGCTCACGGGCCTGAATTTTCTCACTCGTGTCTGATGGGATAATTATTATTGATTGACATTTTTGGAGTTTTTGGGGCACTTTGGGAAAGTGTAGACTGTGGGAAGAGGAATATGTTGACAACTTTTTCACATAATCCTTTCCAGCCCACTCATTTTTCAGGCAGCCATGGAACGCATCCAAATATCTGGGATTTTAATGAAATTAAAAGCAAGCGGACCCAAAATCCCTTGAAAAATACAACAAACCATACACAAATTTCTGTTTCCTTCCTCTCCAGCCCCTATACCACAAGGCTGGGATGGATATCTAAGGAGGTTTCGTGGTGATCTAGGGAGGCTGCCCTGGCCCTTGCTCCCAGCCTCACACCAGGGCAGCTGTCCTGGACCCCTGGCACCGCATGGCCACCCTGCTTGGGTGATCAGGTGGTGTTTGGTGAGAGCATCTTCCCCTCCCTCCATGGTCTGCCACCAGGTCCTGTGATAAGGACTCTTTATGTGACAGGCCTGCCCACACCAAGAACTGCATGGCATCCTTAATCCTGTTCCAAGAGAAGGTCCAGCAACCCTGTCTGCTGAGCTGGCTTAAGCAACATTTCAGGAGTTATGGTTGCTGGTGTGTATTTATCCTAAGCCCTGAGTGAAACCCCACTCTGCACCTCAGCACACACTGCTCAGGATCCCCAGAGGACTTCAAGCATGTTGGTCACAGGAAAAAAATATATCTCTTGATATTAGTAAATAACAGTCTACTTTAGCTTAACTGAACTGAAGCAAGCAATTTGTAAGGCATGTGCTGTAGGAAAGCAGTTACAGGTGGTTACAAGGGACAAGCAAGCACACACTGCACGCAGGAGTGTCGGCATGCGCAGCCTCCACCTCAGCTGCTGTAAGCGCAGGTTTAGCCACCGCTGCAGCAGGTAACCCTCGTATTGTATTGTGAACGATGGCAACAGTTGTACAGTAAATACTTAACTTGCAAGGTGCATTTTGAACAAATTTTCCTTGGAAATGGCAACCCAAACTGCCTGCATGGCTGGGAGCATCGCTGCCTCCTCGCTGCCGTGGCTGCTGGCTCCGGGCAGAGCCAGCATGGCAACGTCTCCAAAAGATGCTCTCGTTGCGTGCTAATACTGCGAAGGTACAATCCAGACACAGCTGGAGCTCTGACTCCTACAAGATACTCAAACCTCAGCCTGCAAACAACATACTCTTTCTATTTTCCCCAGGCAGCTTGCTTAGCCTTTAGGCTTCCTGGATTTTGAATTGACTCTGCCTTTTGAGTGGGAGTTTTAAGAAAAAAACCCCAGCACGTTGAAAGCAAAGGAGCCGGCTGTGCTGACTAACCTTTTTGATTTAAGGCAAATGTGGGGAATACTGAAGGGAGAAGCAGAGCCTGTGCTTTGTGAGCAACGCAACAGCAGTGCAGCACTCACTTAAAATGGATCCCAATACCTGCCGTCCTCAGCTGAACATTATTAACATTATTTAACCTAAACAAGAACGGACTGGAGGATTATCCAACATGGACAAGAGAGTCAGGAGAAAAACGAAATTCAGCAGAAATCCTCTTAGTCATTTTTATCGGGGGTAGATTTTCACATCTGAATCTCAGCTGCCAATTTGCATGGATAATCTCAGATTAGCTTTAGTCTGTGGTTCATTTTTTTGTTTCCCCCCTAAATAAGCCCACTTTTGCAGTGACAAAGGAGGCAAACAATTCTTTAGGAGAATGGCTGTGACATCTAAATAACAATGATAAAAAAGTCCATCTAAAACCTAGCAGCTCGGCACTTTCGGCTCCCCCCTCTTCACTATGCATTATTCATGGTAGACAACAGGACCAAATGTGTATGCTCCCTGTGCAATTACCAGGAGAACATATTCAAAGACATATGCTAGTGCCTCTTAGTGAAAGGAGATGTGCAAGTACCCATTATTTACTAGGCACTGTTATAAAATCTGCAAGTTTGACTCCAAGGTTGCAGCTTAATTGACTCCCCTTGGTAGCTCTTGTCATCCATCTAATTCAAGCCATGCGAAAGCCTGGTTGTTGTTTTGTGTATGTACAATACACGGGCTGCTTTGGCACATGCTGGTGGAAAAAATGTGGTTTGCATCAATTAACCTTTTTTTATAGCAAGGAGAGAGGCTGAATGACAGGGCTTCTGAGAAGCGTGTAAAACTTCAGCGTGTCACTCACAGCAAATCGTCACTGAGGTCACCCATGTTATCATCATGGCTGCCTTTGGCCCCGCTCCCCCTGAGCACAGAAGCCTCGGTAAGGATCATCTGCTTGGTTTATTGCCTTCTTGATCCAATAAATACATTTCCTGTGAGAAAACCCTTCTGTGGGATTTATTTAAATCAGCCTCCCCAAATTCATCTCTGCAGACTTCCTTCCTCTTCCTCCCACACTGTTTCTCTCTGTGTGCCGTAAGCTTTAAGGATCTCTGCACCGATTCCTTTCCATATCCCCTTCCCAGGCAAGCAGCAAGCTCTGTGCACGAGGAAATAATTTTCTTCTCATCAGCCATAGCAGTCCAGCTCCTTTTCATCCCCTGAAGATGCATGCCCCTTTAGAAATGGTGCACTGAGGGGCAGTGGGAATGCCTGAAAAAGGAAGGACAAGAGTTAAACAAAGTTTTGGGAAGAGACTACAATACTGTTCCTTAACCAGTCAAATGAACATAAGAACCTGTATGGAAACCCTAATTCTAATTCTGAACAGGAACCAATTCACATAAATAGGTATATTTTGGAGAATATGTGTGGAATATGCACACTTTTTTTTAAGCAGTCCCGCTCTCTGCAGTGCTTTGGGAGGTAAATCATCTCTTCCAGCTTGCCGAGACTGGGAGGAGTGACAGAGCGGCGATCCGGTGTTCTTTCCACTGAAACCCTTAATGTAGACGTGCTGAAGCACCGCAAAAGGGAATTGACTTCCCTGCAAATGAAGCAAGGCCTTAAGTGCTTTGTTGAACAGCAGCCGAGCTCTTTGGTAATGAACAGCAGTGACAAAAGAAATAAAGAAGCAAGCCGTGATAGCCCAATGTGGTTGCAGTGGAGGAGCTGTTCCGATGGCTGCTGGCGTGAGATGACATGTGAACACAATCTATCTCCACACGCTGCTGCAGTCTTTCACCAGAGGCTAGTTTAAAAACCTTGAAGACTTGGCAATTAAGAGGACCTCTAATTGAAACAGAACAACGGTAGCATTTTAATTGCCATGCAGCTCCCCTCCAGAGCATCGTGGTCTAGTAGAAATTCAAGGTTCCCACAAGCAGGTTTAAAAGCAGGTTTTAAAAATCATGCAGAAACCATGTCATGTGCGTTTTGCCTCAAAAGCCATTTGAATCCTTGGGGAAGGGATTAGTTACTCCACAACACCAGGGCCACATATTGGGATAGAAAAGACACGTTTCTTCAGTGAGTGATGTGACCTGGAAACCTTCTTGCTGGAGTACAGGGACACCAGGTGCAAACACCAGGCAATTTAAAATGCATTAAACCATGCGCTGGAGCCCAGATTGAAGCTTCCTTAAAACAAACCACTGGCTGATAATGATTATCAGCTGGACAGGGACAGGGACAGGGAAAACCCATTGGTGTCGGTGTCATGCAAACTGGGATGGTGGTATTCTGATGTGCCCTATGGGGGTGATGCAGAAGTACATTAGTCACATAAAAAAAACCCCCAGAACCAGAAGTCTGGATGTTCCTTCTCATTACCTGCGTTATCCTGTTGTTTGGTGGCATTGACACAGGGTTCTTCAAGGAAGGGACATTAATTCCTCCTGTATCTGGGAAGAGAAACACTCCAGGTAGTGCTAAGAGGGATTGCAGCAGCAATCTCACCCCAGGACAGAGTGTGGACAGGGACTCTTCAGGGAAGGAGGGAGACACTGGAGGGGTTGGGAGCTCTGCCAGCTTCCCCTGTGGCGGGTGCCAGGGCCCGTGCTGGGCAGGAGCCGCTGGCAAGTAGATGTTGTAATATATTAATATACTTTTATAATTCCTTTCATTTCCAAGAGCCCTGAGATACACTGCAGCAGATAATCCTGCTGATTAGCCAAATCAAAGCTTTGTGAACAAACCTCGCACACTCTTTAGGGAGCTGTGCAACACAAAATCAATGTATTGAAAGAGCACTCTCCACAGCAAGTGCTGCTGATTCACAGCCCTCGTCTGCTTCCCATTTCAGGGTAAGTGACATCCCAGGAATGGTCCTGGTGTTGTTTTCCATTATTAATTATCTGCTGGTCCTGGTCTGGATGGCGTTTGAGATGTGAAAGACACCATCCCTCCCGCAGGGAGATGAGGACCAAGGCAGAGGGAAAATCAAGGCCAGGAGAGGAGGTTTCTGCTGTGCATCTGTGGGAGACACACAGCCTAGGCTGAAGCAGCAAATGCATGTTAGGAACAGGTCTGCAAAAAATGGTGAACAGGTGTCTGGCATGACGAGGAGAGGAAACACAGAACAACAGATGAAAAATAAAGGTCTTTTCCTCTAGCCTAAAGCTGTATGAGGACTCTAAAACCAGTCGAAGCCAAACCCCTCACTGGGAGCTGGGCATTCACCGCTTGTTTTGCAGGAAAACCCAATGTCAGGTGCTCCCACCTGCAGCTGGTTCCTGGTGCTCGTTTCAAAACTAGGTCTTGGTCCTTCTTGAGGGAAACAACAATGCTGGGGGCGGGACAGAACACTGCAGGACCCCTGACACAGCCCCCCCTTTTCATCACACCTGGGGAGGCTACACCAGAACCTTTGTTTTTGTCCCCCCTGGCCCTGGCAGCACCGTGGCAACCTGATGCTCTGCTGCAGGAAGGACCTGTTATATAATTGACTGCATCCCCTGCCAAGGCAGCAGGTAGTCTCTTGACAGAGACTGTAACAGATATTAAACATACTGCTCTTGATCTCAGCAAAAAAAAGGCCACTGGAGTAATTTTTTCTTTAACCCACTAATAAAAGCTTTCTAGCTCATCTTAATAGGTTTTATCTGATGAAAACAGTACATTCATCATGGAAAGGCTTTTCTTTTTTTTCTTCCCTATTAAACTTTTGAAGAAATGTTTTAATTTTTTTAAGCTGTCATTGATTTTTTGTAAGCAAAAACGGACATGTTGAAGCAGAAAAAAAATCCATTTCATTGTAAGCCAATTTTCATTTAGGAGAGCATTTCAACATACAATTTCCAATTTGGTCTCGTCACATCCTCCTTGTCCTGCTGTTACACAGGTCAAAACATTACCAGAGATTGATAAAAGTGCAAAAATGTGAGCTTGTTTTAGCAGTAATTGGTACTTTTGTATTTGTTTCCAGACAGTTTTGTCTAGCTGCTTTCATGTTTTTCTGCCAGCCCAAGAGAATAACACCCTCAGGTAGCTGCGTGCTGATGCCAGACCCATGATGGGGGCATTTGTTTCTCTCCTATTTCTAAGCAACCTCCTCAACCAGACAATGGAGTATGACCTGTATTCAGGTGAGCAGACACCAGCACCACCAGCACACATGATGATCAGAAAGTAATTAATTTCTCTGTTAAAATCAATCCCGTTGTTGAAACACTGCCTGTCCCACACTCCCAAAAGCCTTGGTGCCCTTGGAAGCCTTGTCCTGCTCTCACTTCCCATCTGGGCTTGTGGGGGATGAAGAGTGGGGTGGGGGGCTTTGGGGGTAAATTCCTGTTGGGGTCCTGCTCCCACTGTCCCAGAAGCACAAGGTCACCAGCGTGGTGAACTGCTCTGCACCTGGATAACATCTTCTGCTGGGCTTCTGAATACTGCAACAGCCCCTTGGTGCTGGCAAACACCGGCGGCGGTGCCAGCACTGCACCTTTGAGCCCTGTGCACTTTGTGGCCTCATTAGCCCCAAATTATGCCCAGCCAGGGCCATGCACAAGCCAATCTCCAGCAGCCAGGGCTTCCTGTTGCCAGCTCAGCACATCTACCTGCAGTCTCTGACATATTTTGCAGTCGTGTCCGTTTGGTACCAACTGAAGGCAAAGAGGGAAAAGGTGAAAAGCAAGGAAACGATTCCCGCATTGTTCATCTCTAAAGGAGGGAGGGAAGCTGCTGCTACAGCCCGCAGGGGCACCATCTGTCGTGAGTCAGCAACGAGCCAGATTTACTGCCGATTGATTAAATTAACATTTGTTATAAGCCAGGGAAGGGAGGAAGGGGGGAAGAAATCCTCTTCGCTGCTCTTGAATTATTTATGCCCTGGAAGCCTCCATGCCACGCTCAGGGCAGGCAGCAGCGACATGAGCTGCAAGTCCCCGTGCAGAGGGACAGGCTGGACTAATGCAGGTCCTCCTGACCCCTGACAAATTATAGCAACACAGGGTGGTATGAGGTGTGCAGGAGGTGCCATTCCTCCCGTTGTTTTGGCCACGAGCTCTGTTTTCCTAGTCATGGTGTGAGGGATGGTTGTCAGTGCCACCACACTCCTCATGCCTGCACTAAGTCTTTGTGGACTGGTGCAAGAGCAAGGACAGGTTTGTTTGGGCAGGACAGGCTGGGTGGCTTCACTCCACACCCCTGGCAGGGACCCAGGAGCTGGAGAAAAAAATCCAAGCTGAATTCCCACCAATTTGATGTATATTTTTCCTAGGTGCTGACAATGAATCTGGATGGAGCCAGCTGGATGCTCTTAGGTCTCATGGGAACCTGCCTCCATGTGCAGCGCGTGGCTGAGTTCAGGATGGGCTCGTGTTGTTCTGCAGGGGCTGTCTGGGCTCGCCATGTGCCTGGCCAGGAGGGGGAGAAAACACGGTGGAACTGCTGAGAGATGTGTTATACAGGCCATGCCTGAGTGAAAACATCCATGCAAACCTGGGCACACAAGTTGCCAAGCCAGTGAGGAACAGGAACTGCAGGTCTTTTGTTCTTGTGGCTCACGGTGGGTTTCAGAGCCAGCCAGCCCCAACGCGAGGCCATAGCCCTGACCATCCCTCTGCAGAGCTGGCAGCCAGCCTGTGTGGGAAATAAGGCAACTCTTCCCTTCCTCCCACAGACTAACGTCCTCCGTGCAAACATAGCAAGGATGTGTTTTCTTTCTGTCAGCTGACCTGTTGACTGGCATGAAGCCCCTTTTGCCCCCACAGGGGATAGGTGAGAAGTGTGGTCCCCACAGGGACTGGGGCACAGGGAGGGCAGGGGAGCTGAGGAAGGAAAGGAAGAGTCACCAAGGGGTGAAGGCAGCAACAGGGACGACTGTGGGAGCAGTGCCACCTCCTGTTCTCACCAAGCCTTCCCAAAGCACAGGCACTGCCCAAGCCTTTGCAAGGTCTCACCCCACAGCCCATGCTGGCATGTGGGTTCTCTTTGACCCTGCATAGGCCTGCACAGCCTCCTCAAACCTCCCAAGTCCCAGGCTGCCACACAACACCCTGGCAACAGCAGGGCAGCCAGTGTGCCTGTACCAGAGAATGAATTTAGGTATTTAAACTTCTTGTTACAGTCAGCCATCAAATATTCATAGTAACAAATAAATGAGGAGAGAAGGGGTAAACCTATTGCAAAAGGGCTGAAAAGGGAAATAACTTTTTACAGACAGACCATTAAGTTATAAATCTGGATACGTCCAGGATTTATTTACTGTGCTCTCTGGATGCAGCTGCAAGCGAGGGCAGGAGGTGTGTGGTTTGTCCAGCCCTAGGATGAGAGTCAGAGAAGGTGGCAGAAGGAGGGGAGGCCACAGACGGGAAGGGGCTGGTGTTGGGGGTATAGGCAGAAGGCAGTGAGGAAATCAAGGAAAGGCATCCCTGCACAGCCTGCAAGCCATGGGGGTGGCATGGCAGTGGGGGTGGCAGAAGGACAGATGTCCACCATTGAGCTGGGGCTCCAAGTCTCTCCCCTCTCACTGCTCTGCTTTCTCCAGCTTCAGGATGGTATAGTCCTACCTGCTGGGATTTAAGCTGAGGGCTCTGGTTGCTACTGCAGCACAGATGAAGAAGGTAGAAAAAACTGAGATGGGGGCTCAGGCCACCAAGCCCCTTCCTACAGGTACCTAAAGAGCCATTGCCCATGGACCATTTCCCACCACTGTCAGCTGGGAGGGAAAATACCTTTCTCCCCAGTTCCTGCTGCAAGAAACAGCCCTTTTATCCTGGTTTGTAATGGTGTGGCCTGAAATATTGCAGGGAAAAAGCCATGTTCTTGACATGAAGGGATAAACACATGGCACCAGGGAGGGACCACATCTACTGGCACCAGCCAGAACATGCCCAGCCTCTCCTGCCCCATGGGGGTGGTTTGGGTTTCCCTGCACCTCCAAGCAGCTGCCCAGCTTGAGCTCACTCCTAGTGTCTGGAGAGAAACCATCATGACCTGTTTCAGCAGAGTTCCTGTTACCAGGGAGAGGGCAGCACAGGAGGGAGCTGCCTGCTCCCTGCTCTCTGAGCCACTGGCAGGCACAGATGCCCAGCAGGCACACAGCAGCCCCAGAAGTCACCCACAGGCTTTTCCCCACCACTGATAGGAAAAGGGGTAGGTGGTGTGGGAAGGCTGCTCTCTTGCCACACACCCCTTCCCCAGAGCCCTCTCCCCACCCTTGCTTTCCCTCGATGACACCATAGGGGCATTGGTCGGTGCAGGAGCTTTGTAACAAAGTGGGGGCTTTGCGAGGCTTGTTTGTGCACAAGGCTTTTCCCTCAGCCAGGCCAGGATTTCCTAACCCTCCAAGGCCCATGACTGTAAAGGTCAGGGCCTATCTCAGCAGCGCAGTGCATCCGGCACGGTGAGCGGATGCCTGGACCTCGCTCCTGGTGGCCACTGTGGGTTCCTGGACTATGTTGTTTCGTGAAGCTCCAGGTCCCAGGGAGCAGAGCCGGCAGGGAGGGTTGGAGGCATGCCAAGGGGAGTTCAATCCCTGATGAAGTTTCCAGTCATACTCTATTTTAATGTTGAGATCCTCCATTTGTTCAATTCTTAAAGGTGACCCCCAAAGGAAAGTACAATTTGGCCCCATGCCCAGTGTTTGCTTCCCTGTGCTGAATAAAAAGACCTGGAAGTAGGTATTTTTATAAAGCTACTTTTTGGCATAAGAAATGTGGATCTTTGTTTTATCTCAAGACCCTGGGGAGGCAAAAAGGCTTGCCTATGGTGTGGTTACAGAAATGATAATGATGTGAGCAGAGCTGCTGTGACGTGACTGGAGCAGGCTGTTGGCGGTCCAGTGTTTCTGTTTGTTTTGTTATTAACATCACTTAATGTCAATGACCAGCTGACATCTTGGATAAAAAGCCTTTGTTAAAGCCTCAGCATCCTGCCTCCTTCTATGGTACATTTTCCATGGGCTCATCCTCCATCTGCTTCAGCAAAACTTATTGACTATCAGTTCCATCAGCTAAATCAGCAAATGGGAAACATCTTTAATAGCTTTCTTCCTCCAGGACTTTTGTCATACAGAGAAGATACCTACAAGACAGAAACCCAAATAAGAAAAGCCGAGTCTCAAGCCCCAGGGCTGTCCTGGCTGTGCAGGGCTCTTTGCTCTTCCATGAGCTGCAGGCCAAGGAGAGCACTGTCCTTCCATGAGCACAGCACAGCCACCCCCTGCACCTCATTTTGAGGCAGGATTTATGACTGTTCTGCCATCGGAGACCGCTCATATGAAGCCTGTACAACTTCATGCAGGCTTTTGTCTCGATCTCTGTCTGTGTCCTTGGGAGCTGTACCCCTGTCACTCCTGCATGGACACCCCCAGCGGTCTCCTCTCACCTGTCTCCTATTTCCAGAGCCACTGTTAAGAGCTGGGGTCACTTCTGACCCTGGGTCTATGCCCATACAGCTGACAGCAAAAGCACTTAGGGAATTTAATCACGCACAGAAACCCGGTTCCCATGGGGCTGACCCCACTCTTTGATGCATTGAGGTTTTCCTTGCCTTGTCCCCACCTTTTCCAGCCCTTGCTGCCAGGCCAAGGCTGCTGCCAGCCCCCGAGTGCCTGCCCTGGGCGGAGCACGCCAGGCGCGCTGGCAGGCGGGATGAGGGCAGTGGTGCAGGGCTGGGGACGCGGCTGCAGCTCTGCCTGTGCTGAGTCACACCCACCGGACGCTCCTGCATATCCCTGCTGGAAAGGTACCAAGAGCATTAGCATTGCAAGCCCAATCTCTGCAAAATAAGACAGCCTGATCGTTGCAGCAGCTCCTGTTACAGCCCGTGGCTCCCTGCCCTGTGTCCTCCAGCCATCCGTCCTGGCCGGGTCAGGCAGCCTCCCTTTGGTGCATGCTGCGTGCCTGATGTTCAAAGCAACATGTTTGGGTCTTCTCCAAAAAAAGCCTACAGACTTGGTCAGCTGCTGCCATAGCTTATTTACAGACTGCTGTTCCCCCCCATGCTCCTGTCCCCTAGCACAGTGATGGCTCCTGCCTTTTTGCTCCATCCCGTGGTACTGTCTAGCTGTGGGCATCTCTACATCTGTGCAAGGACCAGACAGACACCAAAGAGACCTCCGACAACACCAGAGACTGGGAGGCTGGCCTTTTGTCAACCCTTGCATGCACAGGGGAGGCTGGGAGGGACTGACCTGCGCCCCAGAAGGCTCACAGTCCATGAGCTCTCCTTTCCTTCAGCCACACGCAAGTGATTTATGGCTCTGCACCTCCATTTCCTTGCCTGGGACCCAGACAAGCATCCCTCCCTCTCAAGGCTGCTGTGATGATGGCTGTGTTTAAAACCTGAGGTTCCCAGGCACTATAGCAACGTGGCCATACAAACACTTCGGGCTGAGCCACTCTTTGTTTGGTGTTTCTGGAGCTCTGCTATGACTGATGAGCTCTCATCAGACCAAAAACATCTTGAACAGGCTCTGCTGGGGCCAGGCTGCTCTTGACGTCAGTAGGTTTTGGACCCAGGCCCGTCTTTCAGAGGAGGTGAAGCCAAAGCTGCTTTTAAATTGTGCTGCTTCTGCCGACAGCTGAGAGGACAGAGCGGGGCACAGGCCCACGCAGTGGCCATGGCAGGGTCCTCCAGGGATGGAGCTTGACCAAATCCTCTCACTTTAGCTGGCTGACCCTTACCACCACCTTGCCCCTGAGACCCCTGGTGTGGGATCCTGGTGTGGGCAGCAGACCTGGCACAATCCCCGCCCTGAGAGCCCCAGATGTTTCTTCGGCAGACATGGCTTCCTCTGCCCAGTTCCTCAAGCATCGCCCATCAACCCTCCATGTCTTCCTTTCCAACAAGGTTTCCTGAGGGGACAAGGTTACTGCCATCAAACTTTGCTGACACCTGGGGGACTGAGAAGCTACAGGACCAACTCTGCTTGGCATTCACACTGTGGGAGACACTGGAGAGACGAATTGCAAGATGCCACGATCCCAAAGATGTCTCTAAGGCAATACTGCAAATGCCAAATAACCAGCAGTTCAGGCTGTTCCAGAGGGCTTTCCCTTCCTTTTGGATATGTAAGCATCTGCCTCCCAGTCTGGGCCCTTATTACCCTTGTCAGAGACACTCTGCAGACAGAAAGCAATCTCTTGCCCATGGCATCTCCTCCCCAGCGTGCCCTTCCCATGCCCCCGGCTCCTGGCTCTGGCTCCTGCTCTCCCATTTTCAGTCTATGCAGGGCCCTCTCTGGGCTCTGCCACACCCCGAGGCTCCTGGGGCTGCCAAGCCACCAGCCCATTTCCCCAGGCTGCCAGAGGGGCAGTGGGTATGTGGAGAGGGTCCTGACCTACAAGGCACCAAGGAAGGGGAAGGCAGGGGTGCCATGGGACACCAGTCAGGATTCATCCAGGACAGACGCCCAGAGCCTTTGCTGATGCTCCAGCCCCGCTGCTCCAGGTGCTCTGGATGAACGGGTCTTTGCCAATGGTGGTGCTCCTCTGGGCACGGCTTCCCAGCACCTGCTGCCCAGGCTGCTGCCTTTGGCTCTGGGCCTGCCACGTGCCTGGGGTCCTGCTCCAAGCTGGGGGTTGCTGGGCAGGATGGAGTGTAATTAACTGCAAATCTTCCTCCTCTCTGGATTTGTTCAGCTCTGCTAGGCCTCCCTGCTGCTCTTTCCAGGCACTTCATTTTCTTCTTCCTGCTCACCTTCTTCCATCCCAGGGCTGCTCTCTGAATCCACCAAAGCTTCTACATAGGTCTTACACTAATTTTAACAAAGGCTTTTGTTTACCCTGGGGATTTTGTTAGTGTCTCTGTCAAAGCTGCCTTTGAAAGCTTTGCTACTCATGCTCACTAATAATTTAGTGTTTGGCTTCTGCATGGCTTCCTACTGTTCTCCCGGCTCCACCAGTCTCCCTCCTGCTTCACTCATCTTTTTCCTCATGCAGGTTGGGAACAGGAACCAGTTAATATTTGATTTTCCCTCTTGACTGCCGTGTCTGGGAGGCATCGGGGGATCAGCGCAGCCGGCCAAGGAGGGAACAGCAGCCCCCCTGGAGCTATTTGCAGCCCTCCCAGATGTCTTTGCTGCCTTTGTGCCCCTTGATGCCTCATCATTCCCTGTCCCTCCCCACACCCACCCTCCCAAGGTCTGTTCTCCCTGTTGATAATCCATTATCTACATTTAATGCCTCACTAAAGTCCTCCCCTTTGTCTGACAGTGAAACCCCGACCAGATGTGAAGCTTCTTCTGTTACTAATGGCAAATCCTTTTGCAATAGCTGGTTAGAAAACAGGGAAACCTTTTTTGGTGAAATAAAAATTGAATTACCAGGCTAATTTTCATTCTGTGAGTCTCATCAAGGAGCAGGGGTTTTTTTGTTATTATGTTTCTCTTTTTACAAAAAGTCACTCTTTAGAACTGTGGCTCAGAAGATGGGTTTGTATTGTCAGTACACACACCACTAGACGTTTCCTTTGCTGGTGTAGTTATTATTGCTCTCATGGTCCACTCACCCCTGAAAAAAAATCAGAAAGGGAACAAGAGATGGAAGAAAAAAAATGCAAATATTCTGTTATATGTTCAGACTTCAGAAAACTGAGGCCACCAGTAGCATTTCCAGAAACAAGATTGCCCTGTATGCCAGCTGAACACACCCAGATAGGCTCCAGGAAGGGCGTGAAGTGTGGCTTAAAGGAAGGTCTCCAGTTAACCCTCAAACTGTGTTTTTATCATTTGGCATCATTTCTAGAGTGCTTCTGCAAACCTGTTTGCTGCTTTAAGGTGTTAGGTTGTCTCACAGCACCATGCAAATGACCATTAAAATACGGCAGTGGCAGCTGCTACGAAGCAGCAGAGCTTTGCAGCAGCAGCAGCAGAGCTGCAATCCTAACAGCCCGTGAGAGCCCATGGACAGAGCCCTGCCATAGTGGGCCAGCATCCACATGGAGACCCCCAAGCTGGGGGGATGCAGATAAAACATCACCACGTGACCCTTTCTGGAGAGCCAGCACTAGCACAGCATTTTGGTCTTGCATTTGGGCTGCATGTGCTGGGATCTGCACTGTTTTTTTGCTAAGACAGGTGGTAAGAGGAGATCCTGGACCACAGAAACCACAAGCATTGCCAGCAAGCGGGGAGAGAACTGTCCTCCTGACAAAATGCTTATTCCCATTACTACACATGTGCCTATCTATCTTACCTTTTTCCTTCAGATGCAAACACTCATTTTTGCAGTTAGTTAGAAATGCACTGACAAATGCCAGCCTGAAATGTTTCATCTCCTGCTGAATGAACTGTCACTGAACCAAAAAAAAAAAAAAAAAAATCACAAGGACATGCCTGCACTCTTGCTGGGTCTGCCCAGAGACAGGATTTGAGAGCTTCTCAAACTCACTTATGACATTCTTACAATTGGGGGAAATCTAGCTAGTTTTTAAGTTTCTGCCTAATTCAGAAAGAATTTTTGCTTTTAATTTCTGGATACAGTGGCACATCCTGTAAACTGGAAAGCTTGTGTACCAGCAAAACTGCGTGTTAGATCCTGTGTCCTGTCACTTGGGATGAAGAGGTTGGTGAACTCATCTGATACCCCAAAGAGCTGAAACAACAAGCACAATATGCACAGCACAGACACACAAGGAATACCTATGCTGCCTGAGAGATTCAGAGGGACCTGGTGCAACAAAGGCGCTTGGCTGTGACTATGAAGTTGTCCTGGGGCAAGAAGAGCAGGCAAACAGGCAAGCTGTGAGGAATAGCTATGAGGAAGTGCAAGAGCAAGCTGGCAAAGGAGGCTGAAGAGAGGGAGAGGTGCAGGACCACACACCAGTAAAACCAGCCCCAGAGTGGTGAGCAAAGACATTTTTCCCCATGTGATTTTTCCCAGGCGCAAGGAGATTTTCTTTTTAAGGTAGAGGTTGGCAGCAGAAATGCTTCCTTTTACCATCATTTTCCCTTTCCAAGGCCCAGAGCTTGCCAGGCACTGCTTTTTCTGTTCCCCACCATCACCAAGGAAAGGCAGCTCTACATAAAATACTGACTGACTTCAGTGAAGTCATGGTTCACTGAACCACCCAGCTAAAGGTGGCTTTGGCCTGGAAGGAAAAAACCTCTGAAAGGAAAAGAAACCCTGGAAGGAAAAAAAAAACCCTGGAAGGAAAAAACCCTTGGTAATGGTGACAGCATCTTTGCCTGGCTTTTACTCCGAAGGTGAAAGCAGTGGCAATTAATGCAGTGATAGGAGCAACAGTACAGTCCTTCCTGGGCCTGCCATCCTTCAGTCCCCTCAGCATGGCCCACAGTTGGCTGTGTTTTGCCCTTAACAGCAGGGCTGGGGGCTCTCACAGGGTGAGATGGGCACTGCTGGCTCCAGGGTGTCAGCAGGAGATGCTCTTTGTCCCTCTTGCTTTTTGCATTTCCATGTTTTGTTTTTGTTTTTTTCCTGGAAACTTTTGCTGCTGAGACGCCCTCTTGGTCGGCAGGAGCAGAGCTGTCCTGCACGCAACGGTGCCACCAGCACAAGGCACACACTGGGCATTGCTCCACCACTGCGGAGTGAAGAAAAGTAGGTCAGGAAAGTAGGTTTGACAGAGCCAAGGACTGGACTTGTCACCTCGCTTGCCATTGGTGTGGGAATTGAGAACTGCCAGGGCCAGCCGGCGAGTGGAACCGGCAGCATCTGGCATGCTGGGCAGAGCAGAGAGCCCCTGCCCTCCCACAGCATGGCCCTGCATGCAGCCCCACTGCTGACCTGCCTCCAACAAAGCCTGACCATCTCCGTGCTGCACTTGCCTGACTGATCATTGAAGCCAACTCCTGAGCCCAGGGAGAAGGTACTAATTGCAAATATCCCCTGCTTCCCTCGGCATGGCAGGACAGCACTCCGCAGGCTGGTGTGTCACTCCTCAAGGGAAGGGTCTGCTGCTGCTCACTGACAGGAGAACAGAAATCACCACATGGGGCCCCCAATACTGAAATTTGCCCCATTAGTGAGTCAGAAAATCACCCACCACACTGCTGCCTGCTGCAGCAGAAGGCGTGCTCCTTCGTTTAACACACTTTCAAATGGATGGGCTGCAGTCACCACGTGTTTCTGTGATGCCCGCTCCAAAGGTCCTCTGAACATTTGGGGCCCCCAGTACACTGGGCTCTGGGATGGGACTGGACTGTGCGGGTCAGGGCAGCAGAGAGGATTTCTGATCACCGAGACAGACGGGATGGTGTTAGCGCACAGCAACTTCCTGAGAACAGAAGTTACCTGCAATAATCCCCACACAAGACAGAGAAGATCCAAACCTTGTGGTCTCAAAAGCAACTCAGTGCAGACACAATGGTTGTATTTCGGCAAGCAGGGTCCTTCTGCCTGAGGTGGGGGTGGCAGCGGCTGGGGCAGGCAGCCCAAGAAACACGGATGCAGTCAGTGCCTGCAGAAACCCCCATCACAGGCTGCCCTCTTCCTTGCAGGTGCCCATGTAACTTTTTTGGGGCTAAAACCAGTGTCGTTCCCCGCTCGCTCCCGGCTAATTGCTTGAATGCCGGTCAGAGCGCCCGCGCTGCTCTGCCTCCCTCCCTCCCACCCGCGGCTCATCATTTATTGACAGGCTGAAGCCCCGAGCAGTGTCCCGCTGGCCGTCACGCTGCAGGGGGCTGATGTGGGGTGGCTGGCCGGCCACCGAGAAGGATGACATCATTTTTGTGTTGGGAGCCAGGCACGCGGGGCCGGGGGAAAGGCTTAGCCCACTTATCTTCCGATGTACACCTACAATTTTCCCTTTCAATCTCCTTCCAATCTGGCTACTCCCACGTGAGTTACTAATATAGGACGCGCAACGGGGCTTCTCCCTGCCTGGCCTATCCTCATCTATTTGACTAATTAGCTTGGTTTCGCTGGGGGGGGTGTGGGGGTAGAGAGGGGGAGAAGAGATGAAAGGGGAGGGGAAGTCTTGTCCAAAATCCACCCTTCTGCTCCATCTTCCCTAACCCCTACACTGGTCAAGGTGAGCACAGCTCTGCTAATACTGACCATCAGGACCCACTGCAGTGCTCGGTGACTCTAATGCCTCATATCCAGTGCCCTGCAAAACTAGGGGGGGGGTAAATTGGTCCCTTCCTACTCACCCTGCCAAAATACCTGCCTGCAGTAGCCCTGCAGGTGCTGGGGCAATATTGCCCCTGCTCTGGGGAAATTACAGCCCCTGGCTGGCCATCAAGGCAGGGTAGAAGGAGAGAGGGGCAAAGAATAGAGGGGTACCAATTTACTTTCCTCCTATCCCTCCTGCAGCTTGTCCCTACAGCAGGTCTGGGACAGACAGGGGGGCTTGGGGACATCTTCCCCTGGGAGGGTCTCCCTGACCTCCAAACACTGTGTCTCATCAGCACCAAAACTACCTGGAGCCGGACCTGTGGCATCTGAGAAGCTTTATGAGTTGTTCGGCAGGGAATGAGTGGTTAATTACCATGTGCCACTGCTGTTAACCTCTGCAAATAAGTCTAATTATCACAGATTAATGAACAGAGCGCAGGCACATCCGAGGAACTGTCACTGAGGGTCTTTCTGGGGCCACATTTCATTATTTTTCCGAATGCTGCTATCCTGTCTCCCACACCACCCCCACAGCCATGCATCCTACTGATGCTCCAGCTGGTCCCTGAGAGATGTGGCCCCATAGCTCCTGCACCACCACAGCAGTGGAGAGATCCCAGGGGGTGTGCCAGGGGAGGCACAAAATCAGGGTCTGGGACAGCTACTAGGGCTCATCCCACAGACATCAGCATGGCCCTACAAGGGTGCTTGCACATCAGGGCCATCTCCTTGCTCGGTGTTACGGGGAGCCCCGTGATGTTTGGGTTGTACCTACCCCAGAGGCCCTAGTTTTTGTGCGTAAATAATCAGATGAGATCCTCCTGTCTCATCTGGGAAAGAAAAAAAAATACAAAACCTAAAGCATGTCATTAGGCCTTGTGGTTGCAGGGAAAAGCTCAAGTGAATCTCCCAGGCTGAGAAAGCAGACAAAGAGAAAACAGACCGTGGTTATTGATTTTTGTTTCTAAAAGAAGTCCACTCCTTCCCCACCACTGCCTTATGAGAGCCTGTGCCTGTGAAGAGAGGCGTCCTGGCACCTGCTGTGGGATGGGCAGCAGCATGGGTGGATGGCAGGGCACAGCTGTGGGACCAGGCTGAAGACGCCAGGAATGGCAGAAGGCTGGAGATGGTACACGATATAGCCTCAAAGCAAGGAGCATTAATAAATGATCAGACTTTATGATCGTGACAGGAAAGCTTACTCTTCCAGCATTAAAATAAATAATGAAACAATTTTTTTTTAGCTATTCTGGCTTATTTTCAGCACTTGCTGAATGGCTGATGCTTTCTTATGGTTGCTTACCCAGCACTCAAGAGCATCCGTTCAGATTTAGACCAATTAGCCCACACTCACCTTGACAAGCACTGCTACAACACAGGCACACGACTGCTGTACTGAGGCTCCTGTGCCAGCAAATCGATTGAACCTTTTTTTGTTACCCTTAGGAAGTTGATAGCTCCATCTTTATGTGCCTGACACTGGGAAAGGTTTGCCAGTGGAGAAAGGAGATCCACACCTGGGCACGTGCTGCCTTTGCAGCCAGCATCTTACTGCCTCTGCAGAGGAACCCTGCTGGCCTTGACTGCGTTGGGATCGAATGTGTTCCATCACATCTCTCGTGGCAGCTTCACAGCTGAGCAGCACAAATGTGTCCCAGCTTCGACATACTGTCACGGGGAAGAAACCAGCAGATGCAAAGGAAGCTGAATGGGCAAATGAATGTTAAAATAATTGAAGCCACCATTTCAGACTTGATGAATATGTTGCTCAAATTACAGCTCTGCCTTGAAAACAAAACAAAACAAAAGCCCTGATGAATGTAACATTAATTTAATAATAGCGAAATGTAAATAATGTAATGCTCATTTAAATGGTTGCTCTTGCAATATCTCTTGAGAGGAGAGTAAGGGACTTTATAATGTTGGGGCTGGGATGACACATGTTCTGTAAAATGTGATGTTTTATTCATCAGCTCCCCCAAGAGCTGCTGGGGCAGTGGGGTCAGGGTTGAGGCACTCACAGGCAGCCCCCAGTCCTGCCACTGGCCATGCTGGTGCCTCCTTCCTCGTCGCCAGTCCCTTGGGTTTCCCCAGCACTGTCCTTCCTTGTGCCCGGGCACTGGCAGCTCCTCTGGGGCTCCCTGATCCTGGGGCCTGTCTCCCCCATCCTGCAGACATCTGTGACACCCACACACCTTAGACTTCTTTCCTCCCTTTGCCACAGCAATTATTTAAATATTTCTCTTATCTTTCACCTTCCACTACAAGGCAGAATTAAATTCACAGAAAAGTAAAAAATGCAGTCCATGGCCAAGTCAATAAACACCATCAAACCCAGAGAAAATCCGAGTAGAGATACCCAGTTCCACTCTTTGTCCCTTCCATTTTTTTTAGTTGCCCTTTTATTTCTCTTTTACTGCTGTAAGAGCCTATTACCAGCATCTACAACTTCCTTTCACCAAGGACCTCTGGGTTTTTCCTTGCCTGCTTCCTCTACTTTATTTATTGACATATTCAATAATTTAGAGAAATCTTATTTTAAATGCACAGGGCAGAACTCACTCCCAGGTTTAAAAAACAAATCCTGTCACATTTGGCAAACAGCTGCACACAGAAGGCAGACATCAAACATATATATATCCAAATATGTAAATTCAAAGAATCAATAGATATGGCATATTCTTTATTTTAATTTTTCATCCAGAAATAAAAGCTTATTGCTGTATTGATTTCCTTGCAGTAGGGATCATCCTACGAGACGTGATAAGCTTTCCTCCTGGAGTGAAGGTCAGCCTGCTGAGGACTATTCTTACATGACCAAAAATACTTGATGAAGAGCTGATTTGCAAGGCTGGGCTCTAAGCTAGTGTGACCAGGCTTCCTCCTCCTTCTCCTCAGCACAGGAGACACCTCAGTGCCAGATATGGGAAGCCCTCAGACATGGGGCTTTCAGTGTGAGTCCCATGGCACCTCAGTGCTCCCCCAGCAAAGACTTGGGGCCTGAGTTGGTCACACAGGGTCTTAGCCTGCAGATTGGCACCCCCATTCATCTGTCCCCCAATGTATACTGATGCTGCATACTAAATTTATTCTGCTCCACTATGCTGCTTGGAAGGTTCCCTCTCCTCTTCTATAGCCTGTAGTACACTTATTTTTCACCTCTCTGGTGCCCACCATGTTACACAACCTCACAGCTGATCAGCGCTCTCCAGCCAACACCTGCCATGAAACTGCCCAGGTTTGTTTGTACATAATTGAGAAATAAATGTAAATGTGCCAGGATGATTAAGATATACACAGGTGGTGTCACCAGAAACGGGAAAAAAGAGCGAGCACTCAGTGTGTATGAGAGAGCAGCCTGTGCTACTTCATACTGACTCATCCAGGACCGTTAGCATCCAGATGATGCCAAAGGCAAAGAGGCTGCCTTGCAAAACCACTGGGCTGTGCCTCTGGGATTTCTTCATACATTATCATTTTCATCTTGCTGCTGTCGGCTATAAAATAAATGTGTACATCAATACAGTAGTGGAAAGCAAGCGTCTGTTTTGAAGAGATGTTGGCATTGTTTTATAAATGTCAGCAGCTGAACAGCAGTGGGCTCTGTCACCTGCTACTGCTTCTATCACTTCCCTTCTATTAAAAATACATATTGACAATAAAAGCTCTGGCTAGAAAAAAAAGCCCCTCCCTCCCCAGAAGAAAGACCTTGCTCTGCTCTTCTTGGAAAATCTTTAAACATGTGCCCTGTGAAATGACCTTACACATCTTCTCCCCTCCTGTGAATGCCATTGAAGTACATCTTTTAAACCAGGCAGTAAAAAGTGAGGCTCTTGTGAGCAGTTTAAGAGCAGTGCTTCTCACAGCCACAGCAGCAGCACATGTCTGAGCTTTCTAAATAAAATACCGTATTTTGTCCAGCTCCTGGCCGGGCTGTGCTGAGCCACGACACAGCCCCTGACCTGTCCTCATGGGTGCTCTGTGCCACTGGGCACACACGGGGCTTGTGCCATGGGTGGCAGGGATGGACAGGCCTGGCTCCAACGCCTGGTGCTTCCCACTGAAATCCTGGGGCACTGAGCACGGAGGGCTTTGCTATCACTGGCAGACAGGAGCCAGACTGGAGCTGCTCCTCAGGGCCTCTGCCACTTCTCAGGGTGCCAGTGGTGAGGAGAGGTCAGAATCTGGGTGGACCTGGAGGTGATTTATCACAGCTGACCAAGGCACTGTGGATGGCACTGTTACAGTTTTACTATGGTATGAGTTTAAATTATTTTTTCCATTTTGGTAGATGGATTAAGTTTTAATTAAAAATTATTTTTGAAAGCATTTATTTCCTTTCTACTTAATACAGGAGAGAGAATTTAGAAAAGCATCCCATGAAAGCAAATAGGTTTCATTTCAGCAGTCCCTGCCTAAAAGCTTGCTATTTGAGTTTCTGTCCCTTCTTTACTCATTTCCTTCACCAGGAGTCTCAAGGAAAGGTGGCCAGTGATGTTTACAGCACACAGCCCCCTGGGCAATCCAGATTGTCACACATCTCTCAGGTTTGCTGTGGACATGCTGTAAAACACAATGGTCATGCCTGCAGTTTGCATCCCTTTACATCTCTGCATCAGGGAACTGGAAAGCTGCAAGTCCCAATACCTTCAGAGAAATCCCAAAGAGAGTACGTTGTTCAGGAACTTGAGAACATGAACACTGCCACATAAATGTCAATCACCGTGAATCCTAAACATTGGCCATTTGTAAACTATCCGACTGCAAGTCAAATTGTTTTATGGTTAGAGGAGCATTTAATATACTATGAACAGTTTAAAGTTAGCATTTCATACTCAGAGTGATTAATGGCACCATATTGTATTTCAATTACTATGAGATACTTCCCCGTAATAAACGATGACAATAATATTCACATTAAGTCAATAAAAAGCATCTTCAAAGTGTGATGTATACATGCCATTATCACAGCCCAATATGAAAGCATCATACAACAAGTTAGCAACACTGATAACAGAAACCCCAGCACCCAAAGCCAGATGTCTGTGCCAGACAGACCTCAGGAATCTGCACCACCTTCTCCTTCGCTTCTGGGCACAACTTCATAAACTCCAGCCTGGGAGCTGATCAGAAGGTGACTGCAAGCATGGACATCCTACAGTCATTTCCTAAGCACTACTACTGCTACACAACAGGTCACACCAAAGCCTTTCATCCTCTCTTCTTCCATGTGAAGCCTCATTAACTGAAAAGGGAAATGATTTTTTTCTCATACTCTTTTTAACCTGCTTGCTTGCTTTTTAATTGCTAGCTCTGATTTGAGTGCCCAAGAGCGCATTGACTGAAAACAGGCAATTTCCACAGCTGCACACCTAGAATATAGTTTTCCCATCAGAAAGTGGAAAACTAAAAAACCCCCCAAACTATCAAGAAAAACAAAACCCAACCAACCAAACAAAACAAAACCCAACCAAACACCCCCCTCCAAACCCCCCAAAAAACAAACAAAAAGAAACCCTAAAAAAAAGCAAAAAAACCCAAAAACCCAAACAGAAAAACTAACCCCCCCGCAAAACTGAGAAAGTATTTAATTTCAATAAACACTGAATTGTTTTGCCTTGGCATTTAATTTTGTTTCATTTGACTAAAATAAAAAGACATTTGGCTTAGATGTCAAAACATGACAGCATATATAAAAAAATAGATATGGTATTAAATAACATCTAGAAAAAGATAATGATAAATTACTAATTGTTTTGAACAGTGTGTTTTATAGTAAGCAGGAAATGTAAAATGAGAAGGTGGGAGTAAAAAATTTTTTTCATCATGGAAATCAAAACAAGACATTTCACCACTATCAAAACAAAACAGAGAAACCCAAATAATTCATTTTGACTTTCCCATTGAAAATTATGTCCAGGTCGGCACATTCTCACAAAATGCTTCAATTAAAAAAAACCCAAAAAACTGCGTGTTTTTCAGATGAAAATTCCCTCCTCCGGAGACTTTTGTAGCCACTGCTGGTGAAGAGCTTGGAAGGACAGGTATCTCTCATCACACCTGGTGCCTTTGTCCCTCCAATCAAGGGTTTGCATCCCCTGCCTGAGACCCATACAGTCCCTCTGCTCAGTGGAGGTTCACCTCAACAGTCCCCCTGTTTCTAAGGTAAAATATCATCAAGTTTGTCTCCCACTCGGTAAAAAGCAAGGCTCACCCTTTGGTGCTACCACTAAGATGCAATAAACAATGCAGCAATAACAGTGGTATTTCATAAAACTCTACAAGGAATTTTAAAAAATAATACAAAAATACAAGGGAGAGAGACAAAGAGAAAAATATTTTTCTTTGTAGATCAGCTTTAATGCACCTGGTATGAGCATTGCAGGAGTGAGAAAATCTCGGAGGGAGTCATTATCTGTAGATCACTGCCCAGGCAAACCCTAATGGCCTCTCCCAAACTGTTAGAGGCAATTATTTCAATAAGCATTTGTCCTGCAATGAAAGGCAAGACACATGGCGATGCCTGTCCAGCCTCCCTGCTGGTCTAGTGGGGAGGACACAGCCCCTGGGTGGCAGGTCCCGAGGGGATGGGAGCCCCTGGCCTCCTCAGGATGCTCTGGCCCGTGAGGACTGTGCCGTTGCCTGTCACTCAGGAGGGGTCCCGCCTTGCAGGGCTTCCTGTGCAGCTGGACCCGTGGTGGCCAGTGTCCTGCCGAGACTGACTGGCCATGGGCACGTCCCTTCTGCAGTCCTGCATGGACAGCCCTCCACCAACATGCTCTACAAGCACTGCTGAGCTGTGCTGTACCTGCACAGCCACAGCCCCACATTACACACTGCGCTGTTTCTTAAATCCCTGAGGTTATGACCAGTGGCTTTTACTAAAACAAGTTAGGCCTGGCTAGAGCTCCCAGCACTGCCTCCTGATGCTACTGCAGCCAAGGGCTGCCCGGGTCCTGCACAGATGGGGTGACCATGTGGGCTAAGCTGAGGATCACAGTTGCATTGAAACCCTCCCACACTGCAAGCTTCTCTGCGGGCTCCCACTTTCCTGCAGCCAGCAAGAGCTGCATCTGGGGACAGCCACCGTGTCAGCTGTAAGGATCAACTCATCACAGCAACAGCAACAGCAACAGCAACGTAATTTTATTAACTGTCTACTCTGCTCTGAACAAGAAAATACCAGCTGCTTCAACAAACCTTTATTAAGGGATTTCTTTCCAAAGACCTCTTTAATTTGTACTCCTATACTTTTCTAACAGTTTGTCAAAAGCAGGAACAAAACATACATGACAAATACAGAGGCCATAAGCCCTGACACACACTTTGCTCAAGTCCAGTTTAAAATGGAAATTACCGGTGGAAAACAAAGAAACCTCCATAGTATATCAGTCCTAATCCCATTAATGCTAATAATATAGGTTACTAATAATAGTTATGTAGCACTCTTCAACACAAATCAAACTTGTATCGCTTAATGTACAGCTGAGAGTTGGAGACAGATGTAGCAGTAAAACACAACTTGTCTCCAGGTCAAACCAGGCCGTGTCCTGATCACGCCACCCCTTGCTTTTCAAGTTTCACATTATTCATTTCTTGAAACACATGTTCCTACTTAAGCCAATGGGAAATTTGCCATTGACTTCAAAGGGACCCAGAGCAAGCTCCTGCAGCAGTTGCCCTTCTTACGGAGAAGGGCTGTGCATCCCCAGTTTTGGCAAGGCATGAGTAATCCTGGTGGCTTATAAAATCATACTTAACATCACAAGTGCTGGGAGAAAGTTTTTGCAGAAATACTCTGCTAACCTTCATCATGGCAACTTAATGAAAACCACTCCTGAATCTGTGCAGAATTCAGCAAACAGGTTAATAAAAATGATTGACAAATGTATATACGCATGCTGTAGTGACTCTGCCCAGAAAGGGATTTGTCATGGTTTCTTAAGACACTCTCTGCAGCAGAACTACATGCTTGAGAAATGCAAGAGGGCAGAGGTTCCACCCCCACAGTTGGTCTCCCTGGGTGGCCCCTGGTGAACTGGAGGGTGGAGGAGCCAAAGGGTGGAAAGTTTGTGGCCAGTGCTTTTCCTTCGTATCCGAACAGGAGAGGGGTCATTCCACGACAGAGTGGCACTGACAGCAAGGGCATGGCAGCATTGTATGTCACCCATCCAGGCCATGAAAGCCCTTGAGATTCCCCTGTCAAAAACTCAATGATGTCTTTGTGTGTTACCACGGAGAAAGAGTGATGTCAGAGAGTGAGGCAGCCGCTGAGCCTGCTCGTCTGCTTCCAAGAATCTGTAAGAGTTTCTGGAGAGACATGTCTCCCTCACCCTTCGCTCCTCCAAAGCTCTGGCAGGAATGATAATACCCAGCATCTCTACACTTAGCCACCCACAAACCAGCTCTCAAGGCAGAGTGTTGCAGAACAAGACCCAGATCTTCTTGGCTACCGCTTTACCACCTGTATAACCTCTTAATTTATATCCTCAGAACAATTTCTCATCTTAGCTTTTGCAGGCAGCTTCCAATTTATAAAATTATTTCCCCCACTTCTTCTAAAATAATCTCATAACATTCCCTGTGGCTTTACCAGCAATAACAGATACATGCTCTCAGCAGGAATGACTATGGGTACAAAGGGCAGGGATGACAAACTGCTGCCCCCCCCCGCTGAGCACTGTCCCAGAAGAAAGGACAGACCAACAGAGTTCCCTCAACTTACTAAATCAAGTCAGGCAGCCAGGAGTCTTCTCCAGCCAGAGAGAGCTCAGAGGGAATCAGGTATGATAGCCATTGTGCATTAATATACAATTTGAGAGGGTATGGGTTTCTTTCTGGGTTCTGACTTGACTTGTCACTTTGGGCTAAGCTTTGTCTCTCTCATGTTTAACCCATTAACTCTTGTGTTTTGCAACCAACACCCCAGCAATAATGGAGTGCTCCTGGAGTTACTGCCTTTTTTCCAGCAGACAGGTATCTGTCCCACCCAGCGATGCAGTATGCCACAGGCTGAATGAGTATGAGATGATCTGCCAAGTGCTGCTCATGCTATAGACAGAGCCATGTAGGCCATCAAGGGAAATCAAAGCTAAGAAACAAAGATTGCAGTGGGAGAGAAGCCCACAGACTGACTCTCCCTCTTGAACAATATCTATTTGCCTTTCAGCAGTTCACAGTTGCCCAGCAGACAAGGACTGAGTTCCTAGGAGAGTTCATTTGTGAGGATTTTTTTTTGACAGGCTATGTGTTGCAAGATCTTGTTCAAAGGTCTCTCTTCAAGCAGGATGGGAGTGCAAAGAGGGAGAAGCCCTGGAGATGCAGCTGCTGTTGGGGTGGGAAGAGACTGCCCAGGGGAAAAGATGTTTCCATCTTTTTTCGTAACAGGAGTCCCCAGTGAGATGCTCTTTAGAGGGGGAAATGCTGCGATACCCAGGTGATGCTGCTGTGTCATGCCAGCAGAGCCAGCAAAGCCCAACTTGTAAACCAGAGCAAAGTTTGACTGCAGTATCTTTGTATGAATCCTGGCCACTGCTGTGCCAAGCCAGGTGCTTTACTCTTTATGCACCTCCTCATGTTGGGGAACATGACAAGCTGGCCAGCAGGAGAGCAGCATGGGCTTGCTTCCCTGCACTCTAGCATTTCCTTACTAATTCACACATCTGCACTTGACTGTGAGAGCCACACCTTCCGCAGCTTCTCGTAAGGAACAGGACTAAAGGGAAAGCCCAGGAGGATGTGAAAACAGAACTGTGAATCTTGCAGCTTCCAACCAAAGACAGGCTTTGCTCTTAATGCATTGCATCTCCTTCCTCTGCAAAAAGTCTAGAGAGAAACCCCCAGGGATGCTGCTCTAAGCTTGTTTCCAGCCTGAAACTTTGTTTCCAGTTGAACCTTCTTCCCACAGGCCCCATGTGTTGTGGGTGTTTTCTGCAGTGCTGCAGAAGAGCTGTGCACAGCAAGCCCCCTCTTGCTGTGTGTGCTACCTCTGCTGCAATGTCAGCTCTTCTTAACAGGGCTCTTGATGGCTAAAGCCAAGTCAAACCAACATTTGTCCAGAGTAATGTGTGTAATAACACAAGCCCAGTTACCATCTACTGAACCATACCAACATTCTCATATTTTATTTTAAGACTTCCTATAAACTACCAAAGTGTGATACGACCCATTCATTAAAAGGGCATCAACTCAGAGATGCAGCACACAAGTGTGCCTGCTGACAGCTGCACAGCATCTCCCAAGGCTTCTGGGACCCCCAGCCCAGGCCGCTCTCCAGCAGCAACCAGAAAGGAACTGCAACAGCAGCTCAAAAAGGTCTACAGAGTGGACATCCCACGTGGAAGCTGTAGGAGTCCAGCCTGAACTTGAGACTCAGAGGGCTTCCTTGCAGCTCATTATTATTTATTATTTGTCCTGTAGAAGCACCTGAGAGCTTACTAATATGATCAGAGACTGTTTATGTCAGATGCTGAACACCAACAGAATAGCAATGATAACTGCCCTTGCCAAGAGGTTCAGAAACATACAGGTCACTTTGGGCAGAAGGGAGGACTTGAAAGACAGCAGAGGGAGTTGTTAGATCCAGATGGGTTCTGAGCTCTTGGTAGGACCCAAAGGAAATTGCATTTCCCACTGGTTCCACTGGGGTTGTACCTCTCTGCCTGTGGAAGCTTTGCCCCACCATCATACATACATGGTGACAGTACTCTCCTCCAGCATGGCTTTGTGACTTTGTGTCCTGGCTTTGAAAACTAGGAGAGACTGATCCTAATGTAAACAGCTACATTCATAAGGTAAAAATTATTACAAGAAATACAAAAACCCTAGAGCACGTGAACAAACCACGGCACATGAAGACTCCTTCCCCACAGTGGAAACTCGATCTGTTACATGTTGACCATGCTCACTGCCTTTTCAGAACAGGGGGTCAAAAAAAATCCATGACAGATCTGGATCAGACCCATCCAATTATGATTTCTAAACTTCCCTTGAAGCATCAGGTTTTGTTTTGTTTTGTTTTTTCCCTCAGCCCAGAGAACTCAGCTGGACAATGTTTCTGCTTCAGGATGCCGTGTTGTGTTTTCCCATCAAGTATCTTCTGTGTCTGGCCAGTGATCAACTTGCAAAGTCCACTGAGACTTTTGGGTGTCCTAAGCTATGATTATGGGTTAGACTCATTCCATCTCTAATCCTGGAGAGAGCTCATCAGCTGCCCTACAATTAAGCCCATTGCAATGTCCACAGGGTACTGATTTGAAAGAGAAGGTGCATGTTTTCCAGAAGGAGGGGAGGCACAGGAACCTGCTGTGCCATACTCTTGTGTCCCCTTCTGTTGCTGAAGATCTGGGGAACCGCTTGTGACTCCCTGGAGGCCAGGAGGCACCTCCACCCACTCATGCCCAACACACAGATGCCACCACCCTGCTTCAGTGTGTCCCATCCAGGCAGAGTCAAGTGCACTGATGGCTGCAAGCTACAGCTCCCCAGCATGGAGACAGGAAAGGAAATCACCTCTGTTCCCTGTGTCCACAGCTGCATCTGCCAGAAGGAAGCATGAAATACTGAACAGCCCTCCAGGTCACTGAAATGTTGCTGTGCAGGCATGGGGCCGATAGTAGTGACCTTTCTCCAGGAAAATGAGGTCTGAGGAGATGAGAGGTTGGGAAGGAGTGAGGCATTCAGCTGGAGGAGGAACAGGGGATTTCTGTGACCTACAGAGAAGTGCTTCACTGTAGGAAAGGAAGTTGTCTCCCTTTTTGCTGCTTCATGGTTGTAAGGATTTTGTTTCTCATCAGATATGTACATGGATACAGATGCACAGACACATCAGAGCATTGGGAATGGCAATGCTGAACAGCAGGGTCGCCTTTGAGCTCTTCCACTGTGCCTCTGGCAGCCACCCAGCCATAAACCACCACCATAAACCCTGCATTCCCCTGGCAGCAGCTTTCTGCATCCACTTCTGGAGAGGCTGAACTGCAAATCCGAGCATGCTCCAGTGCATTTCTCAGTACTTCTCCCCCTCTTTGATCTTTTCAAGGCTTTACAACCAATGGCAACCTCAACCCTACCAACCTGCAAGCACAGCCTTTTCCTCTCCAGGAGGGACAGAGCCTGAAGAACCAATACCTCTGAACGACCCTGCCACAGGCTCTAAGCACAGAAAAGCTGTATTAGCTCAGTCTGAGATAGAGGAGAGGAAGAGATGCAGCTAGCAGCCTAACACGCAAATGTGATGGTAGAAGAAACTGGTAGCCTGGACACTCGGACCAATCTGTCTTTGCAGGAGAAAGCTTGCTTTACCACTTTTGTTGACGATGCAGAAGGCCATGGAGTTTAAAATTGCATCATGAGCTGTGTACAGGGTAACTCAGTGTAGCTGTTGAAACATCATTGGTACCAAAGGAAGTGTATTCAGTGAAATGTTTAAAATATGAATTGATATACTCCCTGATTGCTTTATGGCATCTTGTCTCTACCCAAACCAAAGCAAAGAAACACCAAATCAACATCCAAAAGTCCCCTGCAAATCAGCCTTCCCTGGTGGGTCCCCACTAAGCATTGCTTGCCATTGCTTCTGGGGCAGTGGGGACACAAGTATCACAAGGGAAAGCAATCAGAGCAACCAAAATTGTGCTTCTGTGCACACCAGTGCCTTGCAGGGACCCAGCAAAGTTCTGGGAGCGATTTTGCACTCCTTACTTTGAGAGGGTAAAAAAGTTGTTGTCTATGGCAGACTGTGATAAATTCAAGCTTCTCAGAGAAAAAAGTGAAGCCACCTTTCCTCTTTCTCCTGAAGTGCAGAAGGAGCAGGGAAATATTTTCTTTCTTTCATTCTTTTCACTAGGACTAACTGCTCTCATTGCCCCTTAATGTCAAAAATATAACCACTTTCCCTTTCCAGGTGCCAAAGCACACTGGTGCTGCAGCACAACCCAGCCATAGCACTTCCCTGCATCTTCCTGACATTTTAGCAACCCACGGGAATGATTAAGTCTTCTCCCTGTCCAAGCTATTTTCTTTACCTGTTATGGGACAAATCTATGCTCTGGCTGAAATGCCCATCCTTACTCCCTGCAGGTCCAGCCTGCTCCCTTTGCCTGAATTTTTGTGTAGTCCTCTATGCCCTTGAGCCCAGCTGTGTAGCAGTGGGAAGATATTGCTCCTCCTACACATCTGATTGCGTTGCTCTCCGTGATGGGTGGCGTGGTTGGGCCAGAGCAGGGAAAGCGGCCATCTGCCAGGAGAAAGGTCAGTACAGCATGGGAAACAAGAGCTTGGCAGAAATCACCCTCTGTTACCTCTGGGTTAGCACAGGTAGATGCCACCTATGGTGCTGGACTAACAGTTTTATTCCCAGTGTACCACCGCATTAAATTTTTTGTCTAGGCTTTTCTACTTCTGCCAAGTGACAACCCCATTCTGCTTTCTCGACTGACCTCCAAAGCAGAGTATCTAAGACAATAAAAATGCAATGTCTGCCTGGAAACCACTCAGGCAAGCAGCCAGATCTGTAGCCCAGCTCTTCACCTCAAGGCTCACAGCCAAAATCCTGCCCTCAGACACAATTCCTCCTGAAGCCAGCCAGAGAAGCAGAGCAGCATCTGCTCATCAGATCTGGCCACCAGTTACAGTGCAGCCTGGGTGCAGTCTGGGCTCTCTACTAGTGTAGTGCAGCTGAACTCCACAACTGAGAACAACCTTCTCCATGAGGGTGGAAAACTGGCAGTTCCTACAGGACATGCTTTCAGCAGAAAGTTCAGGATAAGACAGACAACTAGAAAGATTTTAATTGATTCAAATGAGAGCTTCTCAATGGCAAGCAGAGCTGACTATGAAGCAGAGAGGACTCCTGGGCTGCCGGTACATGAAGCTTTGCAGTAAACCAAAGCATGACCAACCCATAGCTTGCAAAGGCCAGGCTAGAGGGGAGCTTGGACATCAGACCACTAATATTTCTACATATTAAAATGGTAGTCTATACTAAACAAGGTCAGAAATAAAGCACCAAAATGTTTTTCAGCTATGTGAATTACAGAATTCAAAGATAAAAAGCTTAAGCATTTAGATATTCAAGTAGCTGAGAGCATAAACCTTTACTGCTTTTGTCCTTTGTTTCCTTGCCTAGGTCAGAAAAGCCTCTGCATATGCATTTGGCCTTGTTCTGACAAGCTGTTAAGGACAAATACTTATAGCTTTTTCTGAAACAGATATTTCTTGTTTAACCTTCTCAGTACAGGAGTGTGTTATGATATCCAAGTGCTGCATCTTTCCACATCCAACCACCTTTGTCAAGTTCTCTCCTCTATAGTCTTTAGAAATTTTCCCTTCCCAAGGTGCCCAGGAGAGATGTTGCTTTGCCAGATTAAGACATGCTTGGAATGGGTAACGATGGTCTGCAAGACCTCTCCAGCGGTGCTTGCTGCGCTAACCTTCCCTCTCATTTTCCACTAACACATACATTTACACATTTATGGGTGTATTTATGAGAAGGAATAGTTTATTATTTATGTCCAGCCTCACACACAGCTTCTCCACTAAGCTAAAGATGCCAGGAATGGTCCTGTTTGAGACAACCTATGGGTCCCCAAGTGAAGGCTGAGGATGGCATCATTTTCACAAGCAGCTCACAGGAGACATTCAACTTCAAAGGAGCTGCCCCTGGACCCTCCAGACCTGCCACTTCAGGCCAGCACCTCAGCAACAGCTCCCACAAGTCATCCTGCTGCTTCTTCAATGCAACCACAGTGTTTTTGTAGTGATGAGACCATTTATTTGAGAAAATTGCCTATGTTCAGCTCTTTCCTGATTACTGCAGCTCTTCACCAATAGCTTCATTTCCCCTTTTCCCTCTACATTTTGACTCTGAGAGACTAGAGAGGTGCTTACTCTGCTTCATTCTTCTTCACAGCACCTACAAGAACTTGGGATTGGTGCAGCCATTATCTGGGCTTTCTGCAGAGGTTTATTCTGACATGGCTTGTTCAAATAGGGTTTTCAAAACTGTTACCATGGACCCAGTTTTGGAAAAGGCAATTTGTCTTCATCACCAAGAAAGAAAACATACCATGAACTAATCAGCACTGATGAATTCTGTGGCCTCATACTTTCACATCAGTCTGACTGGGACACCTGGGAAGAGATGTGTCTGTGCTAGTGGCACTGCACCACTTAACAGCAGCCGATGCCTGGCCCTAGCATGCTCATCCAGCTGCAAAAGAAAGAGCAAGGAGAGACATCTTAGTGATGGCAAGGAAAGTGTGATGCAACTGCTCTAGAAGGAGATAGTTTAGCAATCCCTGGCAGCATCTGCTTGCCCTGGTACCCAGTCCAACTTACAGTGCCGACAACCCACCATTAAAGGGCACCAGAGGGACATTCATCCCACAGCCTGGTGGCCAGATACAGTCCTGGCAATGCAACCGATTGGACCACAGGGCCCTCTGAATTTGAGAGCAACAAAGAGAACATATTTTTTCTATTACTGGAAGCCCCTCCCCACCCCCACCATCTTCAAATGAGTACACTCAGTTCTGCAATCCTTCCTAAAGCAGAAATGCAACGGTGCCCAGTGCCAGAGCGATTTTGGGGAAGCTCTGCACCACACTAACCATTTAAGGTCAAACAGCTCATTAGCCAACCCAGACTAACACTCAGAGAGGGCTCAGCTCACATCTCAGCCTGATTAAATGCCGTGTTAGAATGCCTCAGTAAGTGCACGTGCATTTCTGGGGATGGCCCGGCTGGATCATCACTCAGAAGCCGGGCTCCTGCGGTCTGCCCACGTGCTCCTGATGCCGGTAGCTCCTGCTCGGGGTGTGTTTCCACTCCTACTCCTTCCAACACCCTCATCAGCTACACATTTTTCCCCAGCCATCAGCGAGTGCTCTGGCCATCCTGAACCCCGGGGACTAGAGCGCTAGAGGCTGGGGAAAGACAGAAGGGTGCACACAGGGCGGGGAAGGCAGGGGGGTCCAGCAGGCACCACCCGCGGGGCAGCCCCGGGCCGGGCCGCGGCTCACCCGGTGCCCGCAGCCCGAGCGCGAGCCCCCCACACGGCCCCTCACCACGCAGCGCTCTGCCACCGCCACACGCCTCGCCGCCCTCTTATATAGCGCCCTAAAAATAGCTCGCCGCGCGCCGCCTCGCGAGCCCCGGAGAAGGGGCGGGAGCAGTGCTGCAGGCCAATGGCCGCCGGGGCCGGCGCTCTGGCCCGCCCCCCGCGCGCCGAGCGGCGTCGCCATTGGACCACAGTGTCTTCAGGCGCGCCGCGGGCCCGCCCCGCCCGCCCCGCCGTTTACCCTACATGGCCACGCGCTGCCTGAGTGGGAC
>WEKY01037456.1:68625-111080 GCA_013390045.1 Picathartes gymnocephalus | reverse complement strand
CCCCCCACCCGAGCAAACAAACACACACAAAAGCAGAAAGGAAGGGTCTTGCTCAGCAGCAGCATGGATGTCTTGGCTAGTTATAGTATATTCCAGGAACTCCAGCTTGTCCACGACACCGGCTACTTCTCAGCTTTGCCATCCTTGGAGGAAAACTGGCAGCAGGTGAATCATTTAAATTACTCCTGTAAATCTCTTAAACGCAGACAGTGGATGCATTGAGACTGCATTTCTGACTTTATTTTATTTTTGTTCTTTAATTCAGGGTTGGTTTTTTTTTTTTTTTTTTTTTTTTGGGGGGGGGGGGGGGGGTGTGTTTTTTTTTTTTTTTTTTTTTTTTTTCCGCGTGGGTAGACCTTTAAATCTCTGTATTTTTTACCGTGACAAACTGAGCAGTCTATTCAAATCTGTCTGCCTTCAGTCCTTTCTGAGCACACCCGATAGTACCTGAGATCTGGTGGCATTCTTTAGGATTTTGTTTTTATGATGGCTACTATTTTTATTTTATTTTTGAGCTCAGAAATTTTTGTTTTGTTCTTTTAAACAAGCCTGATCACGATCACTTCTAGTCAGCTGACAGCTGGCAGCTGGTGGAAATGGAATAGATCATTCTTGTTTTCAGGTAATTAGTATATGTCAATAAAAATCGTAGCTTAAGTCGGAGGTGGAGGGTGGGCAGGTGTGTGGAAGCACTAACAAAAGGTTTAAGGCTAAGTTCAGTAACTAGGAATGTGACTTTTTTTTTTTCTTTCCTTTTTTCTTGGAAGATGAGTAGAAACACACACTTGCTCTCGTGAAACAATGACGGCTTAGGCTGGTTCCAGTAAACCAGTGTGTTTTGAGGCACTATAGGGTTAATATGCAGACAGAATAAGGCTGAAGATGGGAATCAAGTATTATAAGTGCATTAAAATGATGTCTGATAGCATGAATATAAGTAAGACCAAGGGGAAGAGTAGGTTACAGAGAAGAGCTGTATAAAATACACTATGAGCCCAGTCGTTAACTATAAATAGTTATCAGCTGGGATATTGAGGGAAAAGGAAGGACAGTGTTTCTGTTTACGGCCAAACGTTGTGAGGTAGTCCAGTCTCTTGATGTGATTTTCTGGCAGAGGTGATACACCAGGTGAAATTCTGGAAACTGGTGTCTCTTTAAAAGAAAAAAAAACCCGTCTGCTGGTGGGTAGAAATAGTGGAGTGTGGCTGGGATGACATGTGCTATTGCAGCGCACAGACCCGTGGCACTATCAGTGTGAGATTAATGAGCTGCTGGATTTCATCTTGCCAGCATTCACCTGAGTCGTGGCTAGTGTAAGGGTAGCCTGTATTAGGTCTTCAGTAAGTGACAGTTTTGGGATGTTAATTTAATTTTTCCTTAGAAGTGTGTATAGGTAGAAATGTGGATGGCAGAGCTTCTGGGGAGTACTCGGGCTGTAGCATTGTCAGCCAGCTGGCCCGGGGCTGGATCTTCTAAGGTTTACCATGGTAAAATCATTTTGCTTTCAGCTTTGTATGTGTGTGCACACAAAGCAGAGGTTTATTGTCAGCCATGGGATGAACACATTTAGGGTTTATTTTGCAAAATGAACGATCCAACTTTGCTTTATCCTCCAAGGGGGAGGGGATGCTTTTTGTTATTAATATTCAGTGCACACATCCATGATGGTCACATCTGCTTTCCTTTTGTATTTTTTAACATGCTAATTAAACTGAAGAAGTTAATATAATTTAAATAAAATATTTCATAGCATCGTTGTTGGATCGGTTGCATATTAGGAACAGTCCAAACAGTCCAAAGCGACATAGTGTGTTGACATAGCCAGCATGCTTTAGGCAGTGCTGCGAGTGTATTCTGTCTCCTTCTGCCTTCTTTTATGTGTGGAAGAGCAGCAGTTTGTTTTATACAGTAGCATGTACCTACCCAATCCCGCTGTTACCAATGCAGTCATGCTCCTGGTTAAACCCCATTGATTATCCACGTATGCTTAAAAAGAGAAGCTGACAATAATTTGCTACGTTTTCCCTTATTTCCTCTCCAATCCTGCAACCAGTGCCCAATGTTTCATAATGCATCCTGTATATACGGTTTGTTCCCCTGTTGCTGCCTGGACTCTCCTTGCAAACAACAGGCAGCAAAACTGATGTGTCAGTGGTGGGAGCAGCTGAAGCTGGCTGTGCAGAGACCATGCTGTTACACAAGCTTGGCAGACCCACTGACACAGAGACCCCAATTTAATTCTTCTAAATCACTTGGACTGTAATTAGGTCTTGGGGATTTACTTATTTTAGGCAAACTGTAGCGACTTTGAGACAAAGAATGTGTGTGTTTCTACAGTAACCTTTAAAACGAAAGGCTATAGTCGAGACTCCAGGGAAGAGAGCTGACAGGGTAGTGACTGATCCCTGCGGAGTGTGTCTTAAGTGGGAAACAGCAGCTTTAATTTTGAGTAAAAACACATGAGCAAGTCTTGCCTCTGCTCCAATGGTGCTATACATGAGCTTCACAGAGGCACCAGGGCAGTGCTTCTCCCAGCAGTAAAGCAGCGCCCCAGGAGATTATTTCAATCTCTTAAAAAGGCAGGGATTGAGGGGGAAAATAGTTGTGTGGGTTAAGAGCAAGCTTCTTTATCATGTTGTGAGCTCCAATTTTGTGATTAGCAGCTACTAGTGCGTGAAGTGCAGAGGTTAGTCAGTGCCCGGTCCAGAGGTGCTGTGAGAAATGATGTTTACTGTAATACTGTGAAAGATGCACCTGCCCCACTGAAAATCAGAGCATGCCTTGGAGTGAAAGTGTTGACACAGTCCTGTCTTCCTTTTCTCCTGTGCCTGGATAACAGTCTGGTAGCTGCTGGCTGAGGAATATACAGCTGGGCCAGTTGCTCGTACTTCGGATTGTGAAACACCCTTTACTCACAGAGGGCACTGACAGCACAGGCAGGTTGCTAAACGCTTGCACACAGTCTGCTGATCTCCCGTTTTTCCTTCCCACTGCAAGAGGAATGTGAGCAAGTTTGGTATCTGTGCTTTTGACAATTAGTGTTGGAGTTGAATGAGTTCAACGCAGCAATATGTACAAAACAAACAGATTTTGTGTAGGAACAGATTGTCTCCTTTTGTGTAGGTTTCTGTTCTAGAAGGGAAAAATACAAACCAAGAAACTCTTATTCCACCCTGGACATAGTTTGCATTGTGGAAGTGGAAATATCTGAAGTGGAAGCTGGAAATGAACCTGTGATGTGTTTGATGTTTTTTTAAAACACATATTGGGAAGGGAGAGCTTGGTTTTTAGGCAACAAAAGCTGAGCTCCTCTCTGAGCTTTGGGTGTACTCCTTTGGGCAAAACACTTTTGAGGTCAGGAGGATTTTTTTCTTGGAGTGGGTATGTCAGAATCTAACGAGTAATCAATATCACAATTTCATTAGGAGATAGAACTTTGTTTAGCTTTTTCAGCAGTGTTGAGCCTCTGTGGCACTAAAGAGGGATTAAAGGATGAGGTGGGCTGTGTGCATTGCGAGATGAGTCTTTTGCTCTAAGTCAGCTGGCTGGTACCTCATGTATTTTTGCCTGGTGCTTCATCCTGACTCTGACTGAACCGTCCTAGTTCTCTCTGTCCCTGCGAGCTGACTCTGCAGTTCAGGACCATGGTGGGGGGGAACTTCAGCACCTGCGTGGCTGCTGTGCTGCTGCAGGAGGACCTCTGGCCACATATGCCACTGCTCTGGGGTGGCTGTCTCATGTGGCATCCCAGAGATTCAAACCAGACTGCTGGGAGCGACAGCACCAGGCTGAAGAGCACCTCATTACTCTGCAGAGGAAGGAAGTGGGTAGGAGGCTGTTTTTGAGGGAGATGACTCTGAGAAGCATAGTCTGTGCAGCTGCACATGGTCCCACTTCGTGTGCCAGGCTGCAGAGAAGGGGAGAATGGGGCTGAGAATATGGAAGGGGTGGACATGGGGCTTCACAATGTCATTTAGGGGGTCATTGAAAGATCAGGGTGCAGAAGTCATCTTTTGTAATCAGATATGCCTCTTCCTAGGGGTGACATTTTAAACATCCCTATTGTCCTTCTCTGTAGGCCCCTTGGTGGACTCAGAACTCACTGTCCTATTGTGAAACAGGTCGGATCAGTAGATGTTTTGGGGCTGTCTTCATATTCTGTGGGGAATGTAGGGCAGTCTAGCATGGCAGTTCCCATAATGTCAGCATACAGGAGCACAACGAGCAGGTGGATGCACAGAGTCATCATGTGTAGCTGATGCAGCTGTACAAAAACAGCAGGGCTTAGGTGTCAAACCCTGGCTTATTCTGGAGGAGATAAGCAGAACAGCAGGCAGCACAGGTCTAATTGGCTGGCAGAAGTGGAAATGGCATTATATTGTTTGCTGATAATCATTGCCTGATAACATTTCCTTTTGCCTTGGCTGACCCAGCTGCTCTCAGCTGCAGCAAACAATGATCCTTTCAAGAAAGATGCATATTTCCTGTAAAGCATAGGATTGAGGAAGCCTTTGTTTTGCTGTTGGTCCTTTTGTATAGCCTTCTTTGCCTGTTTTTAATCAATTCTTCAAGCCTCAGTTTCCCTCTTTCTGAAGTGACAACAGCAATGCTAAGGCCTGATCGTTTTTGTGGCACTTAGAAGGCTGAGTTTTGACTCATCCTGGAAAAGGGCTTTGAGATCCCTGTGCTGTGTGAGAGCAGAGTATCCCAAGGTGACTAATCTAGCAGAATTCTTATATCTTAATGCTGACTTTTGCTTGGCAGACGGGGTCATTTTCAGGCCTATAGGAAAAATTTCCACTCTTACTGGAAAGGGATAAATCACATTGAAGAACATTCCTGCCTCTCCATCATCTCCATTGTTCTAGTTTAATGGCATAGTTGGCCACTACATAAACTAAACCATCTCTTTTAATATTGCTATTTCATCTTGGTTCCAGTCACAGTGTAACACATTTCTTAAGTGCTTATAGTACATCATGTCTCTTGAGAATAACTTTCAAAAATGTTTGACTTCCAAGAACAGCCACATGTATAGTGCAGTGTATTTCAGACTCTGAATGCCGCTCCATTTATACCTGCAGTCCCTCTGCTTGCTCCATGTGCTGAAAGCATGCTCCTGTCACCTTACAGAAAGAGATGGGCAAAGAGAGGAAAGACAAACTGGAAACTGCTGTCTCTGTTGTTACATGATTTCTTAATTATAGAATCTATTGTTAAAAGTAATTATTTCTTGGCATTCTGAAAGCATAGAGTCCCGCAATTCATGTTACAGGTCTTAAAATAGCGGATTATGTGAATGACTTGTATCAAGTGATTTTGAGATGGGGTAAATTCCTTTAAGCAATGCACAATCATAATGTGGGTACTCAACTAGAAAATATTTTCTCTTACTAGTTTGGGATGTTTAAATCTACCCTCCCCCAAGCCCGAACATTTCTGTATGTCCTGTTGAATAGGCAGTGCATAAATTAGAATAGGCTAGATGAAAATCATGATACATAGCTAGTCAGCACTGTGGTACTTCAGTGTGGAAATGGCAAAAGGTTTTCTGTTCCAGATAGTAATTTCATACTTAAGCTCTCCAGGGTTAAGGCAAATGGCATCTTCTGTATATTGTTGTGGGATTTTTTGAGGCTTTTTCAAATGGTTCTCCACTGAGAAACATCTGGTGTGTTGTTTCTGCATTCTGTGTTAGGAAACATTATAGGGAAGCAAGAAGGAAGCTGCTTCTCTTTAATGGTAGCTGCATATCAACGACCTTGATTGCAGTTGTCCTAATGAAACAAAGGGATTTTGCTCACTGACTGAGCAATATTGCTCGTTAGTACATTAAGCAGTGAGTTAGTAGTACACCTCATCACCTATCAAGTTTGTCAAATTTTGCAGAGGGGAAGAAATATTGTAGGCTTTTGATCATCATGCTCAAAACCTCACTAAAAATTATGCCCAGGTATTGTAATTGATGGTGGTTTTCTTTTTTGATGCTAAACCTGAATTTTTGGAGGGTTAATAAAGATGTTTTCAAGAGCAGAGCTGAGTTCCTCTTTCTGCTTCTCTGGACTCTCAAGTGCCTCCTGTCCATTCCTTACATCTACAATGTCCCCGCCACTTCCAAACTCCTGGCAGTGCTCAGGAGCTGCGAGTGCCATTTTTGTCGTGTCTTTTAGACTGATGTTGCAGGAATCACTCACCTGAGTAACTGAATTTCTTCTCCCCACGTGTCCTTTTTGTACTATGGGTGCTTCTGCCTTGGTCAAAATTAACCTGGATTCGCTTGAACTGCAGAGTTCTGCTGATTCTGTAGCAAGCAAACAAAACAAACCTGCCAGGAAATGAGCCTCCTCCCAACATTGCCACTGCGAGTTAAAAAATCGTGCCTGGTTCCCAAGACACTGAGATTGTCTTTAAAGTCATAGACCTTTTATTTTTTTATTTGATACTTTTTATACTTTCCTTGCATTTGAACCACTGAAGATTTGTTTTGTTGTCTTTTATTATCAAAAAAACCCCAAACAACCTGGAATTTCTAACTCTTACTTGATTCCAACAGCATTAAGAAAATGAAAGTACTGTGGCATTTATAGGTGTGTACATCAGAAGTTCATGTATTGCTTTGGTAACCAGGCTGTATTTACCATTCCTGCTCTGGCAGCAGCTGGTGAGGAAGACTGTGTGGCTGCTCAGGTTGTTAAGCTGCCTGTGAGTTCATGTTTCAGCCTTTATTCTCAAAGATAGTTAGACATCTTGGATTTAATCAGGACACCAAACCGTTGCTTCTCAGTTCTTCAGTTACAAGGTGAGTTGGCAGCACTTGTGTTCTGATCTGCTGCTGTGGGGATTCCTGTTCCGGGTTTGTGGTGCTTGGGCACAGCGGCTGGGGCAGGGGAGAGTTGGCTGAGGCCATGGGGACATGGGCAGCCAGCCCCTCTGGAGCTGTGGGCCCAGATCCTGCCACACCAGCTGCCAGGACAGCTCCTGTGCAGGGAAGCCCTCGGTGGGGTGTCAGTTTGCCTCTGAAAAAATCAAAAGAAGATTCTGAAAGGTAAGCTTAAATGCCCCTTCCCAGAGGTCTGGGTTATCTTTGGGATGGCCTGTGCATGGCACTGATTTGACCCTTCTCAAGTTTTTAATAGGTGTTGGAGTTGAGTGTAGGGAGGTTGGACAGAAGGCATTTAATTTTTTATTCTTTTAAAGGTTTAATATATCAACTCTGATTTATTAAGCTGCTCTGATGTGGTTAATCCTTTTGAACCAGGTACCCATTCACTCCCTGTTCTTGCATCTGAAGGATCCTTTCCAATCCAAAGCATTTCCACTCAGTGCAATTGTGTATTCATTACATGTGTTTCTTTTTGGAGAACTGTTAAGAGGTGTGTAGTGTACTGTAAAACACACACCGAAGAGTCTGAGTGGTTTATGCAGAGTCTTTTATGTCATTTATGTTTGGCCCACCAACTATACTTAAATAAGTGTCATACAGGTTTTCAACATGATGCTTACAAGCAATGTGTCACATATCTTAATCCTCTTGTTATTTCCCAGCATTGTGGACCTGAGTGCAAAGCTAGAGTTTAAATCATGCATGGGGTCAACAGCTCCTACTCCGCAAGGGATAGAGAAGTAGACAGTGACACAGGCAAGCTTGGGAGACAGTGTGATTGATGGGGAAGGATGTGAAGGAGAAGGGCGCTGCCTTGTGAGAGGCTCTTCGGAGACACTCCAATTAGTGTCTTGATTTACAAATCCTGCCCTTAAACCTGTAGCCTCAGAAGGTCAGTTTTAAAGGGATGCTGACATAGGGTTGATGTTTGACCATAAAGGATCTTTGTAAGCTAGTATATTCTGACAGAAACTGCAATCATTGGAAGTATCTCCATCTAAATAATTCAAAAAGCCCTGTAAACAGGATTTTTTGGACAAGATCATGTGGCCCACCTTTTGCCTTTGCAGCTCTGTCACTGCAGTGTTCTTCCAGTACAACTGAAGTGGCTGGGAATCACAGTGAAAATGAGTGTTTGTTTAGGTTGTGCAGTGAGGAAAAAGGCATGTGTCAGGACAAGTAAATTAGATTTAAAAAATGCTTTGACTACTAATAGACTGCTGTGGCGTTAGGCATCTGGTTTTAAACCTGACTCTTGAGTGGGCAAAGTTCACTTCCATACATAAGGAAAGTTCTTGGGTTTTGAACATTTGCAATTTCTGCTGACTTGCCTTTGCTCCAGCCCAGGAGGGGAATCAGCATTATGCTGAATTGCTTTGTGCTGGTGGGGGTGAAGTACGGGACTGCCTTTAATCGTCTGCCTTTGTTTTCCACCAGGGCTGGATGGAAAACAAAGGTTCTAGTGATCAAAGGCCACGGTGAAAACTGTTCATTGGGTGGCAGAGTAGAAGGGGGGGTGCATCTGTCTGCTTTTTACACTCAAAACACACATCACAGCATTAGGTGTGAGACCCAGATTTGAGTAACTGCATTGCTTGATTCAAGTCTGCGCTTACTGATTACATCTTGGATGTGTGACATTTCAGTGGATAACATGTTGACTCCAAAATGAGTATATATTCCAATAAAAGACTGGGCAAAAGTGTATTTCTTTTCTGAGAACGTTTTGTGGAAATCTTTCAACCAGTTGTACTTCCTAGAATTTCCTGAGGGCCTGGCACTTTTCAGTGTGAGAGATTTAGTTTGGCTGACATCTTCCACTTTGTTGTCAATTTTAGCTTTTCATTTCAGGTCTTGCACCCCTAAAAGTTGATTAATTTTTCCCAGCTGTTAGCAATTTGGCTAGTCAAAAGTATCAAGACTCTGCATCCTGTGACTGTTGCATCTTTGGAGAACTGCATCCACAACACTACGTGATGCTGCAAGCAATGTCTGGATACATTGCTCATTTCTTACCTGGGTGCCTGCTCTCCCTCCCTCCCTCCCTCAGGGAAGGGTCTGGCAAGGCCTGCTCATATACAAGATGCAGAAATGCAGTGCAGTCACACGTTTCCCTTGTTTCCTTGAAGCTGCTGGTATCTCCTCTCTCTTTGCTCAGCTGCTGTTGGTGAGGTGCTGTGCCAGTTTGGAGTCAGTGCACTCGCTCTGCCTTGGCACCATTGGCTTACTGCTGGGTTCTGGATCTGAGGTGCCCCACATCAGGGTGGGCGGAGTGGCTCAGGGGCTGTTGCTGTGCAGTGGTTTGAAGTGTGTCAGCCTTGCAGAGCTTGTTGTCTGCTTCAAGCTGGTGAAAAGTACTAAATAATTCTTGTTTGGGGTTTTGTTTTTTCTTTTCTTTTCTTTCTTTTGGCCTTCCCCGTCAGCCTGGAAAATTCGTGCTGCTCTGAAGAAAACGTTCCGCTCATCTGCAACCTACTACAGCTGCTGTGTGAGTAATTAAAGTATGGCAAGGAGGAAGGCAGAGAGGAGAATAAAGATGGGATCTAGTGTTTTATGTGGAAAGCCTCAGGCCAGGATTGGCTTTGTTTCTGACACGTGGACAGTGGAGAGGCTGCATTTGCTGCACAATGGAAAATGGGTGCCAGTGGAAGAAGCCTCCCTCATTAGTGTCTAGATCAGATGGGGATGAACTTTAGTGTCTCTTGTTTTTATTTTTAAATTTGTCTGCATTTTAAGGTAATAAGGGAGAAGCAAAGAGCACTGGACTGATTTGAGAATACAGTTTGGATAAAATAGCTCTTTTCTGGCTCTACCTGATGCTGCTGTCCCAGTTCATTTTGGTGGTGTCACAGTCCTCCCCCAGTTGTTCATAAGCTATACCAGCACCTCAGAGTGATTGTGAACATCTGAAGGTTGCTGTACATCAGATTCTTACCAAGGTACGTGTTTCTTCTATTTGTTTTTGGGTTTTGATCTCTCAGGATAGTGTTGAATTATGTTAGTAGGCTTTCCTGCACAATCGAGGAAACGGTGAGCTTGGCTTTGGTGCTGAGAAAGGTGGTTCTGATTTAAACAGAAATCTCTGAGAGTTGGGGTTCTAAGAAAGCTGTGAAAGACCAGTAGGGGTTTAAGTCAAATAGGGAGAGTAAGGCATATTTTTGTCTGGTCAGACCAGAGGAAGAAAGCACTTAGAGTTTTGGAGGTCTCCAGTATCTTGGAAGACAAGGCAGACTGCTTTAAGTGATGTGATCCAGTGAAAGAGCTTGTAAGGTGCTGTGTCAGGGTTGAGAATTTCAGGGTAAGTGGATGTCACCTGGAGTAGTTTCCTTCTTTCTACTGCAGGAAAACAGTGTAGGCTTCTCCTACTGGTACTTCTCTTACCTCTCCTGTGTTTTTAAAGTGCAAAGAAAGATACTTGTAGGCAATGTTTGAAAACGGAAGAGCCTGGTTTCACCTGAGGGGTTTTTTTTGTTAGGGAATGAGTCAGTCAAGGTCAGTGGGAACTTTGGTGCTTGTTATATTGATTACAGGTTGAAACCTTCCAGACACAGGCTAAAATACCTGTTTCCAGTGCCTCCTGGATAAAGCTATGTGCTTGAATATAACCCCCTCAGGATCTGGGGTGATTGGGGGTTTAAAAGGTAGTATGGGGTCCTTGGCACCACGGTTTACTTCTGAGTGGGCTGTAAAGCTCATGCTTTCTCTTCAGGCAGCCTTGATTTTTTGTTCACTCAAGACAGTTTTCAGGGAGTGACTCCTTTATTAATCTTTCTTGGATGCTGGCAAATAAGTTTCAGGGTGCCCAGTTTAAATACTCTTTACTGAGCGTGCCTAACTTGTCTTGGGCTTTCTGACTTTGGGGGGTTTGTTTAAAACATCATAAACCCCAGTAGTTTGAGGGAGAACAGAAGAATGCCAGTGCAGATTTACTTTTGGTGTGAAAGACTCAGTAGACAGGTGACTGTCTGGGTGACTTCCCAGCTTTGTTTCTGAGCTGAGAATGCCAGTAGGTGCACACAGCAAAGGCTGCGCTGGGATTTCTTTTTCTGACATGAGAAGTGCATTTCTTATAAGAATTTATTTGAGGGAGAGTAAGGGAAGCAAGGCATGGGTGGTTTCTTACTCCCAAATACCTCTTGTGTGTGTGATTCCAAGTCCTCAGTGCCCTGGCTGCACGCTGAGTGGATGCTGTAGGTTGAAGGCATTTCCTCACTGTGACTGTCTCATGTGAATTATTTCATGCAGCAAGAGCTATGCCATATACCATCCAGTCAGTGTTTTGTTTGAGCAAGCTGCATCTCTGGTCAGGTGATGCTCCACTATGGTGTAAGATGGGAATTTCTGTCTCACTTCTATTTCTTTAAGTAGAAAAGGTCAAGGAGACCTTTGGCATTCAGTTCTGAATGGCTTTTCTCTTTGTAAACAGAAAGAATAGTATCCACAACACACTGGGGATTTCAGATCAGTCAGTAAGTGCAGATCTGCCAAAGTTACAGTGAATTTACACTGGCCCAGTGTCCACGAAGTCACTTGGCACCTTTCAGGAGAATAGTCTATACAAATCGCAGATCTTGCCAGGATATGGACTAAATATCAGGATGTGGGCAGAAAACAGCACACCCATGTTAATGATTTGATTAAAAGAATATTGCTGCTCTATAGCTCTCATAAATGTATTTTCACTGGTGTTGGGGAGGAGATATTCTCAAGTGCTGTAATGAGAGAGTACATTTTTTAAAATGTTGCACAACAGGCCACTCAGTTGTGCTCTAGCTGTATTGAGTTACTCTGTTTTATAGTGAGCATGGCCTTAGGCATCCTATAAATACCATTTCTCCCCCGACCTTCAGCTAATAAATAATGGAAACTGTACAGAAAGAAATTTTCTTTCCATGAAGGAATGAGAGGTCCTGAGCTGCCCTCCATAAAACTGAGGGTGAAGCATGATTTGTTTTCACTGGTTTTATAAATGAAGAAAATGTGGGTGTGAGAGGGAACTAGAAGATGTTTCTAAGAGCTAAATGTGGCCTCTCTGGATAATATCTGGTGTAGGCACTGCTTCCCCCAGGACAGTCATACCCATCTGTGAAATGACGACAGGTGAGAGAGGTCTCTTGGAAGTCTCAATGCGTGGTTAGAAGGAAGGTTCTCATTCTGATTTATCCTCGCACTTTTATATCTAACAGTGGAAACCAACCTGAAAGTGATTATAAATGAGTGTTCAAGGGAGCTCTTTCTGTACTTCAGTGAACTGTGTCATCCAGAGGTGAGACTAAATTATCAGAATGGCCTTTTTTCACATTAAAATCCACTTCTGTACACAGGTCCTCTTTAAGGCCTTTTTGCTCTGTTTTAATGATGTTGAAAACATCATTAAATATCATTAATCTGTAGTGTAAACGTGAGTCCTGAAGGGTCCCTATGTGTGCACATATGGATGGCCCCAGGCACGTTTCATTTTGAGAATCCATCACATGTGTACTGTGTGTCAGGTTGGAAATGAGTCTCTGAGGAGAGACCAGGTTCATGGAAGTGGGAGCTTCCTCCTGCTCTGGCTGGAATCCAGAGTGAGTCTGTGTCATGTTGTGTCATGTTACATTATGTCATGGGGGAAAAGGGCACACTCTCACTGCAGCTTGGCCTCTAAGGTTAGAGAAGGGTCAGAGAAGACCTTGTGTTCAGCAAGTGGGTTTTACTGACTAATTTTGAAGGCAAATGACATTCAAGAGCAGGGCGCACAGGATGAAAAGCATTTTTGGTCTCTGTCTTCATCCAGCAGCAATAAACTGCGTATAAGCAGATTTGGCCCAGGTACAAACAAGCAAATTTTGGAAATTGGCACTGTTAGATCATGAAATTCTGCCCGGGTGCTGTTTCTTAATGTATGCCTCAGTGATGCTTTCCTGTGTCCTTTGAAATCCACCTGGTGTGAAGCCTTGTGTTCCTTGGAAGCCTGAGCTAAAACCTAATTTAGGGAAGGAATATCTAACAGACTCTTGTCTTTTGCTGCCCAAGTCTTCTCCATCCTATATTCTCTCTCTTCTCCGTGAGCAAGTCCGTTGCTTTGTTTGGGTTCACCCTATTCATAGCTGCACAAAGCTGTGATTCTCTTCTCCATCTTCATCTATATTAACTATTTAATGGATTTTTTGTCTAAATGTCAAATGAGACCCCTGCTCATTGACTGGAGATTACAACTCTGACTGCAGAATAGATGTGATAAATAGTAGTAAAGGTGCATGTTCCTTTGAGTTTTGTCATACTTTCCATCTCTCTCTTCCCCCCACTTTTCCTGTGTATCAGATGCTTAGAATTGTCCTCGAAGCTGTATTGGTCTTCTCTGTATCTTATCTGTTCTAGGACTCTTGCCACCTTACTGGATCTCTACTTTTTGTTAGGTGTACATGTTCTGTTGCTGTTTCTTCCATAAATGCATTAATTTGTGTTTTTCCAAATTCAGTCACAAGGATTTATTTCCTGCCACTATGTGGTTTTCTTTATGAACTGCCTCTTTCTGCTGGCATCACAGAAAAATTAGCATTTCCTCCTTAAGCCCTTTCCCCTGCTTTTCTTCACAATCAGAGCTTTTTATGAGTTTCCTTAGTTTTCCAATTTATTTTTATTAAGCATGTTTTTATACCAAGGGCTGTGATCCATCAGAGTAAAGGGAAACAAAAAAAGATGCCAAATTTGTGTTTGTTTGTTTAATGAAACAGACTTTAAAAGGGATGAAGTCAAATTGATGTTGATGACTTGACTTGTTGGTAGCTGGTTCTAAGTGCTGGCTTTTGACAGTGAGTCATGAAAGATCTCAGCATTTCAAAGAGCCTAAAAGCATAAATATAACTGTGGGGTGGTATTAGTGTTGGGAAAAGCTGTTACGGCTGCTGTGCAGTGTTGACCTTTGTTTGGGAAAAAGTATCTGTATGCTGGTTAGTTAGTTAAAGACCACTGGCTTTGTGGTTGATGGATGTGAAACGGTGTTTAACCTGCACCATAGTTAAAGGGTAAAGGCCCCTTGAATTTGGGTGCCCACCCAGCACATCTCTGCCCTTCTCTTCACAGAATCACAGAGTGGGTAAGGTTGGAAGGGACCACAGTCTGTCATCTGGTTTAATCCAAGGTCATCCTGGAACACATAGCACAGGATTGTGTCCAGGTGGTTCTTGAATATCTCCACTGAGGGAAACTGCACAACCTTGAGCTCCCTCAGCCTTTTCTCATAATAGAGATGCTCCAGTTCCTTAATCATCTTTGTTGCCATCCTCTGGACTTGCTCCAGGAGCTCTGTGTCTCCCTTGTGCTGAGGAGCCCAGAGCTGGACACAGCACTCCAGATGTGCCTCACCAGGGCTGAGCAGAGGGGCAGGATCACCTCTCTCGACCTGCTGGCAATGCTCTTCCTAATGCACCCCAGGATCCCATGGGCCTTCTTGGCCACAGGGGCACACTGATGGCTCAGAAGAGCTTATTGTCCACCAGGACCCCCAGGTCCTTTTCCACAGAGCTGCTCCAGCAGGTCAGTCCCAGTCTGTACTGGTGCATGGGGCTGTTTCTCCCCAGGTGTGGGACCCTGCATTTCCCTTTGTTGAACTTCTGATTGTTCTTCGCTGTCCACCTCTCCAGCCTGTCCAGGTCCTTCCAAGGGCTGCACAGCTCTTCAGAAAGGGAGCTGCTCCAATGTGGGCAGGGAGCAGCCTGCCTGAAATGCTGTATGGTCAGTAATGGGGTCCCACTGTCATTCCTCTGGAGAGTCCCCCCACTCTGCCGCTATCCACTGTGGTGGCCTTGAGCAGCATGGTTTCCTGGACCCTGGCCACACACCTTAAAGGAGGATTTGCCAAAGCCCCTCACATAAGGCAGAGGAGCCTGCTTGAGCCAGGGGAGGGATAGAAGGGGGACACGTGAACCTCAGCTGCTCTAGGCTGTGAGGTGCTCTCCATTTGCTTGTCAGGACACCCTGGACTCTGGGCCTTCCTGCTGTGTTTGTCCACTGTGCTGCTTAACCATCTCTGCTCCTTTCAGTCACCTTGGGCTGCTTGCATGACAAATCTTCCTGGTGTTTCAGAAGATGGATGATGCCCTTTCCTTCCTGTGCAGAGGGAAGCTGCTGCTGGCTCCATGCAAGGTCTGCTGGGGATGTAACAAAACAGTGGAGCCTCATCAAATAGCAGTGAGGCACACAGCTGGCTGCAGGCAGCAGAGCTCTGTGGGTTCTTGCTTGGTTCTGCCTCTGAAAACTTCTCTCAGAAACTGTAATCTACTTCCCTTTTATTCAAAAAGCTCTTAAGCTGTGAGTATCTGTGAGGGATTTTTGTGTGGAACATGAGGACTGTGAAAAAACAGGTTCTAAACCATGTGCCATTGCTAATGGTTCTGCAGACCAACATGTAAAAAGCCAAATGTTTTAACAGAAATTAAGGAGTGAAAAAAAGGGACCTGCTACAATGAGATATCGTGTGGTACCATCCTTATGACTTGATGTGATTGCACTGGTCTACATCCTGGGTGTATTTTTTCATCTAATGACTTCCTGAAAGAGTGGAATATGTAGAAAATTCACTGTTCTCCCAGATGCTAATCGGAACAAAAGTTGAAGTTCAGAAATAAAATATGAATGACAAAATTGTGGGAAAGCAGTACTCTCTGCCTAACTCTTAATTCAGTACCAGAACTGTGCTGGCAAGTTTGAGCAGTCTGTAGCAGGAAAAATCCTTAGCAGTACCCCAATAAGTTGGAGAACCTGACACCTACAGTCTTGGAAGCAAAACTTGAAAGATGCCTTTTAGAAGATCAAATTTTCCAGGAGCAACGACAGAGCTGTTTCAGCAGAGAAAAATACATGCCCTTTCATCCACAACGTGGAGGTTTAGAGCATTCAGATATGTTTGATTTGGTGGTTGGGCTTTGAACAGATAGGATGCTTCACAGCCATTCTCCTCAGAAAGCAGAGAAGGTGTAGCATGCCGATTTTACAGGCTGGGAAACTGGGACACCCAAGCTCTCAGTTGTTGGAGAGAGGAAGTCAAGAGCAGAGCTTGAAAAGGATACCAGGTCCCTGATCTCCATTTTAATTAAATTATTTCTGCAATTGTCTTCCCTGGCAGTTTAACTGGTGGAATGCAGTCTAGCAGAGGAATTTTTGGCTGCAAAGTTTACAGGAATATTTTTCTGGACCAGATCCTTGCTCTCTGTGTAAATTAAGATGACTCTGCTAGCTACGATTATGGCACCAGCTATTTACTCCTCCCTCTGAGAATCTGGCCCTGCTGTGCAGACAGTGGGCAGTGTCATATAATTTGTTCTTTTTAATTTTAGTCTCTCTAGACACTTCTGCAGCACCCCGTTCTGGGAGAACTTTGTGCCAGCAGCTCTGAGGCAGCACCACACTTCTCTGGTGAGAAATGCTTACCAGACACAATGTGGGGGTGGCCTGGTGTGCTCAAACTCAGCATTCTTAACCTTCTTGGTGTAGGGTTTGGATTTGATGGTCTCATGTTTTGGTGGAGAGGTGGCAGAGGGAAGGAACGGCAGGATTTCTTCCCAGTCAAGAGGGAGTGAGTCTGTCGTTTTCTGATTTTGTCAATGTGTTGTCCCAGATGAGTGCTGGAGAAAGGTGGTTGGTGGTGATGCACCATTTCTGTGGTAGAGGTTTTTTTCCAGCAGTGGATGACACCTCTCATTGTGGGTAAGAAGGTCTTTTTCATGGTTTTAAAGGCTGTTTGCTGATCTTTTGTTTATTATTAGTCAGTTCTTCCTCCCATGCCATTACTACCACTTAGTCTTTAGCTTCTCTGATACCTTTACTGCCAGTCTCAGTCGTCTGGCATATAGGGATGGTACCTTTCTAGCTTCCTGCAAACTTGTCACCAGGCACACACAGGACCTAGTTTTTACAAAAATCTGATTTGTTTGCAGTGGTTAAGCAGGCGATTAGCTAGGACTGTTTTTATTCACCTTCCATTCTCTTGCCATTCATGAATTACCAGGACTGTCTGTAAATGTGTTTGTCGAGAGCCGTACTCAGAAAGGCCATGACTCTGATTGGGGCTCAGGACCAGCAGCAAGATATATGTGTGTATCTATATATATAGACGTATGCCTTTTTACTACTAATATTTCTGCTTGAATCCAAATGCACTTAATTGTTAATTCTTGTATTAATGTAAAAAAATTTGCTAATTATTAAGTCCTACCTTCTGTTGTTAACCACCTACATTTGTGTCTATATCCAGCCTCCGCAATGAAGGGTATTCATGGCTGCAGAAACAGAAGCCTGAAGAGAGAGATCCTAAGTGGTTAAAAACAAAATTTCTTTTTGAGGAAACCATAAAGCACACACTATTTCTAGGATTCCATCCGAGCTTGATCAATACTAGTGAAGCAGAAAAGCAAAAAAAAGCAGCTCCCACAAAAGCAGCTTCCGTGAAAATGGGTAAGAGATTCTTTATGCAGGCTTAATGATTTTGAGAGAGATGTTTCCCCTGTGAATTGCTGTAGGAGTTTGCACCCCTTCCCCCATGCTCAGCGGAGGCAAGAACATATGACTATCCTCATGTAAGGCAGCACAGTGTTAATAATGCTGCTGTATTGATCAAATTGGGCTGCTTTGTCACCAGGGAGGATTTATTCTGACTCCTAAGGCTGTGCCTCCTAAAGTGCATTTTCCAGGCCTTTCACTAGGCAAAGACGGTGCTGTGCTTGTTGTCTAAACCTGCAGGAGCAACATTTTCAAAAGATTTCCTGGTGTCCCACCATCCACTGCCTCTATCACTGTTTCTCACAAGGCTCCCACCTCACTCCCACTCACAGCTGATGTGGCTCAAGTTCAAAACTGCATTGTGGCAAGATCCAGTTGTTTGCCCTTGGAGAGTGCCTGGAGGAGCAGCCACTGGTTGCTGGAATGTGGATAAACACGGGGTGATGGGAACAGGAGAGGCTTCCTCTTTGCTTAGGAAGTGAGCAAAACATCAGTAAGAAAGCAGCACAGAAGGGAAAACATGTGCAGGATGGTTTTATTTGCCCTCCTGTGCCCTCAGCTGATATTCATGACCTTGTTGAAAAGATCAGACTGCTTCAGAGACTGCACGTGGTCATTTTTAAGTGTAGGGAGAAACTGAATGTGGCCTTTATTTTTTCCATCTGATAAATTGCCAATTGCAGGTTTTACTTAGAGAACACTCTGAGTAGTCTGAGAAGAACGTGATCACCTTGATATTATATTTATGAGTAAAAATGGTATGAGGCAAAGAAAGCTCTTAGCTCACATATAAAGGACATTTAATGCAGTTTTTGCTTCCAGGAATGCATCGTTATCCGTGGCAGGGAAGGGGCACATTAGCCAGCTTGACAGGAGGACTGAAATGCCTGGGGGTACTTAGGGGCTTGGAGAAGCAATCTGATATCATGTTTCTTTGACAGGTGTCGAGAGCTTGGTGCTGGGTAGTGATGGGACATCTGCAGAGCAGGGAAGGGTAGAGACACTTGAAGCGGAGGAAATCCCTTGAAGCTTGCTCTGGTGATGGTTGAGCACCTCCAAGGTGCTCTGAGCAGAGCCCACATGTTCAGCAGTGCTGCAGTGTATCCCGCAGGGGCTCAGAGTGACAACCAAGGCACAAGTCGTGCCTGGAAAATTACTCTGAATGCATAGGCTGCCTGTAGTGTTGGTTGTAGCCAAAGAACCACGGTTTGCATGTGTTTCTGTCTCTCTCTGAGTCCCAGTTCCTGGACTGCAGGATCTGAAGCAGATGCCTCCAGCAGCCTAGGCCACCATGAGGCATTTGGGCCTTGAGCTCTGATATCATGCAACTGCTTGGGAAGGGCAGCTGGTTGGGAAGCTAAGCACTTGGGAAGCAGAGCTGGCTGGAGGTGAAGCAGGAGAGTACTCCCAGGAATGTTCCTTGCCTGTGGTCTCACATGTGGCTCCTCTCCCACCATAAAGCCTACCTTTGTATGTTTATAACCAAAACAGAATTGCAGTTCCTGAAAGCTGTAATTTGTACTTGGAGGAACATGATGTTTGTGTTTGCTATTGCAGGGATTGTACCAAAGCATGGTGACAAGAGGTCTGCTGTGTTTGGGATGACAAGAGCTGGCTGCAGACTCTACCTTTGAGGGCTACTAAAAACCGGCTTTAGTTAAACAGTGTTAATGATAAACAAAATGCCAGGAAGGATTTGCTGTACCGTGAGAGGACCCCTCTCCTGCAGTTGGAGAGGCTGTCCTTCCTCAGTTCCCGCCCATCCCCTTCCTGCAAACCATGCCAAGGAATTTGGCTGTAGTCTTCCAAGCTGTGACACTGGAGACTTCCATCACATCCCAGAAACACAATAGAGGGAAGGAGTGATATAAAGCCAACCCACAAAGGCAGGCTTGTCTTGGGAGATGCTGTATAGATTTAAGTAGACTGGAAAAGGGAAGCTGGGGAAAATAGGACACTTAAGGTAAACTGGCTACATTTTTTAAATGTCTGAGTTGGAAATATGCCAGATAACATGTCCACTGCTGGGCTTACAATGTCTACAATATGTTTCCTCTTTTCCTTGTTGGTAAGTGGGTTTTGTTTGTTTCCTTTTTGGAGCGTGGTGAGGGACTGCAGTTCCCTGCAATGCATTTTCCATAGTGAGCTGGAGCTCTCTGTGGTTGTTTAGTGGGTAATGCTGTAGTGCTGTGAACGTGACATCTTCCAGTTCCTGGCATCATCATTTGGGCCTTTTCCTCTCAGAGAAAGATGCAACGTTGAGTTTCATTAGGTTTGCTCAAGGAGGATACTTAGGGATGGGGCTGGAAAGCTGAAAGCCTCATGGAGAGCCTCTCAGCAGTGTGGGTGCAGGCAGAAGGGATGCCAAGAGCCTTGCCGGTGGAGAGATGCCTTCCTGTGGTATCATCTCTGCAAGGTGGTGCTGAGTGTTGTGCTCAGTGATGTACCTGGAATTAATTTGGGAAACCTCCCAAATAATTTTAGGGGGAAAGGTGCCAACACAAATGAGTCACGGTCTGGTGTTTTCCACAGTATTCTCCAACACATTTCCAAGGATATTTTGCTAGAAGAAACAGAAGGTTTAAAAGAGAACCTGAGAAGGGACAGTGACTTGCCTTGACTGTGAGGCTCCTGCCCAAGTAAAGAGTGTTGCTGAGGGAATGCAGTATGAATAAACAAGGGAAGGAGAGAGTGCTGTTGGGGGAAGAGAGGTTGAAAATCAGAGCCTCTCAGGTCTTGGAGGCGGACAGATTTCTGGGAAGGGCTTAAACAGGTTCTGTCCTATCCTTGTCCTTCGGGAAGAGTAGAGCTTCTAACCTGTTCCTACTGATGCTTTGTCACAACACCAGCATCTGCTTTTCACCAGCCTACTTACTCTAAGTAAGTACCACCCTTTGGGCCTTTCTGCATTGTAGTCTCTGTGGACTGCTGCAGTGTGCAGGTCCTATGAAGGCATGTCACGATAGCTTATCATATAGTGACAAAAGACAGGCTTGTGTACAGAAACATCTTGAATTAACCTTGGTGGTTTCTTGGGTGCTGGGAAGTCATCCTGTCTTCCAGGAATGCCAAAACATTGCATTCCTTCTAGGCTATTTTTTGGCTGCTTTGCTATTAATAACTTTGTCCTGAAATAGCACTTTCATATTGCAGTGTATTAAAATCATAACAACTGGGTGGGTGTCCACAGTCAACAGACTGAAGAAAGTGAGCCAGTGTGTGAGCTGTGGTTGTGTCAGTTGGTTCACAGAGGTGTGCTCACGCCAAGCAGCTGGGGTTTGACCTGCTGAGCTTTCTCAAGTCAACAAATGGCAGGGCTTTTAATAGGATCTCCTGGCTTCCCATGCCATGTGCAGCCAGTACCCCACGGCCTGCTGGGAGCTGACATGAGGCTGATCTGTGATCCTTTCATGGGGAGTGAGCAGTGCCTCGTCCAGTTCTGACAGCGCACCTTGTGCTGCTGATGATATCTGCAGAAGGCTGTGCCAGATCCCCTCTCTTTATTTTGATCTGATGTTTTTTGGGGATACAGATCTCAGATGACTGTGAGTGGCTGCCTGGGTTGCTGCTGAGTATTTGAGCCAATACTGGCAGGCTCTTTACCAATGTGCTCTCACAAATTGCTGTTAAAGAGGACCATGCTGCTTTTATCAGGGTTTGTAACAGCCTGAGTTCATTGCCTGTGAGATTTTGAGGCTGATCAAAATCTCTGGTGGCTAAGAGTTTTGGAACAAGAGCCTTGGCAGAACACTAGAAATGAAGAGCAATGGAAAAACACCTTTGACTGTAATGTAGCATCCTTTGGAAGGCACTTGGCTTTAAAGTGAGATGCACATTTACCTGCAATGGGACATTCAGGCATGAAGGCTGTTGTTTCTGTGCAGAGATGATGAAAACTCTGGCCTTGAAGTGGCAGAAACCGGTTTGTGAATACCTCATATAGACGACCCAAAATTAAAAAAAAAAAAAAAAAATAGAAAAAATAAACAAATCCAAGTTATCAGGATATCTGAGAGTTGTTGTTTTTAAATTCTTCCTATTTTTCCATTTAGGTCACACTGTCCCTAATAAAGTAGACAAGATTTGTAATAGAAAATAACCATCTCCAGCCATCAAAAAATATGCTGAATTCTGTTTAATGTAAGCCATAGAGTTAAGTGGTGCTAATCAAGAGAAGCATTTCATGGATTTTGAGTGTTGGCAAGGTCCTCAGCTGATATAAACAGGAACCATGAAATCAGGGCTGCTCTGTGCTGATTTACCCCAACTGAGAATCCGGTTGTGCTTCCCATCACTTTGTTTCTAGTTTGAGGGTTTTTTTTCTTGGTGCAACAGCAAAACTCAAGTCTGTTGTCTTCTCTTTTCCTTGCCCAGATTGGCGTATTTATCACAGTAACACATGCATCTTCGTGCTCTTGTAAGATAACAAATTGCCCAAATGATTAAAAAGAAATCAAAGAAAAAAGCAGCAAATGGCTTTTTGTAAATGCGCTTGGACAGTTCCTGTGCTCCCAATAAAGTCTAAACTTCAGCAAAACAGCCCACTGCTCCTCACATGGCTGGAGGCAGCCTTTGGTTCTATATGTTTATTATCATTTAGAAATGGTATAAATGCTCTTTTAGTCTTTTTTGTTCTGCCCTTATTCTACAGCGTATTCCCCTCCTTCCTCCTGCTTCCTGTTTCCCAGACAGGGCCCCACCTCTTCCTCCCCACAACCAAAAATAATACAAAAGCGAACATACAAAAGATTTTTTGAGCCCTGAGATGTGATAATGTATGGGTGTCATGTACAAGATAGACACAGTAGTCCCAGGACATAACTGTTGATCACCTAAAGTCAATATGAGGAATTGCACATTTTGGGTTAGGAATTCAGTGTTATGCTTCCTCTCGTTTAATATATTTTTAGGTCAGAGCAGACAAGATGACTCACAACCCAGGACTCTTATGAAATGTTCCGTATATTGAGTGTATTGATAACATCTCTTCTCCAGGTTTGGTTTAATAAGCTAATGACAGTGACAGACTGTGCTTATGAATATGCTGTTGCTTGAGAGTGTGTGAACACAAGTGCTGTATATGTTTGTGTCAGCTGTTGAGTAAGAAATGTTAAGATATCTCTGGATGTTAATAAAACATCTCTAAAGAGTACATTTTTTCGTTCATGAACTAAACCAGAGTAATTACAAGGAATCCAATTCTACTGTGTAAGCCCCCTGCAATACTTTCTAAGGATGAATCTTAATTGAGGATCGAGACCTAAAATATTGCTCTGCTTTGTATATTCCGCAGTCATCAGCATTTGCTCTTGCGTATCCATTTCCCGTGAGAAGTTTACCACACTCTGGGGCATGCTTTGAACCTGATCCTTTGATTGCAGTGGGAGTTAGGACTGACAATTCGAGGAGCTAATTGTGGTTTTTTTGCTGTTTATAATGCTAAACGAAAGCTGCTTGCAAACTGGACGACAACAGGTTAAATACAGGCTTGTTGAAGTTTGGAGAAGTTTGCAGTGAGGGCCACTAGCCAGCTCACTCAAAGCCATCCAAGGTTGTTAAATAAATAAATGCTCTCTTCAGAAACATTTTGAAACTCTCTTACTTTATATATAATTTTTCAAACGGTCATTGTATGGCTACTTGCTGTCCTGACTGTATGGCAGCATGCAGGGTATGTGGTGGTGTACAAGCACACATGGCTTTTATCATGTTTTGATACTAGCACAATGGACTGCTTGCACTTTTGAATTCTTGATTTGGCTATCCTTAATCCTTTGCTGACACTAATGCTATTTTTTGTTGCTGTGACTGGTCACAGATATTTTTTCTGTCTTTATTAAACAGTCAGAAAAAAAAAAACCCAAAACAAAAGCCCTCCAAAGCCCTGGTTCAGTGTTTGCAGATTTCTTTCATCCTTTTTTTTTTTCTTTCTATCTAGATGCCTGTCAAATTCAGCTGTGCTTAGCTGCAGTCCTTTGTTCAGTATCTCATAACCAGTGCACTGACATTCTCTATGCTCAAGGCCCAAATACCACAGATTTTTAGTGAAAAAATTTGTCTTATCCATTCAGACGAACATTTGTTAGATAAAGATATATTTCATTATCACCAAGTTAGGGAACAAAGCCTGATTTTGACTCCTTGGTTAGAGTTATGGTTTCACACTTTTCTTCTATTTGAGACATTTGTTACCACCCATTTCTGCTGGTGAAAATTGGTAATTTATGGTAAAGTTGGTTTTGATCTTTTGATCTTTAGAGTCTAATTAAAATCTTTGTTAATCCTGGTTACATCATACCCCAGAGCAACAGGAAAATGAATCATATTTATATGAAAGTAGTGATTCTGTCCTTTATATCCACATTATTACTTTAAAATTATCTTTGCTGAATGCAGTTGAGGCTTCTGATTTCAGCATTTCATACACTCTGAGGAAGTATAAGAGGAGAAGATCCAGGGAGAAAGCCATCTGGGTCATGGTAGGAGAGTTTATTGAGTGTGCTGTTGTGCATGAATAACAGTGAATGGGCTCGTTTGGCTAAATACACTTCCTTAACGGTTCATTCTTTGGGCTGAGACCAAGAGGAAAAATGGGCACAGGCCATTATTGTGTTGAAGAAATTAGCAAACAGAGGCTTTAGTGCTGTGTAGGGGCGTCAGGAATTAATAGACTTGTCCATTTCAGACTCGGGTGGCCGGTGTGACCCATTCCGATGGCGTTAGGGAGGACTGGCCTGATGCCTCGGGCATATGGTGAAGTTACCACAGGAAAACATATCATATGATCTTTCTTTGCTGACTGTGCCTGTGCCTACTTTTTGCACTTGGCAAAAGCCTGTTTCTTGAACATCCAGTTAACTTGATTTCCTTCGCATATACAAGAGATTAGGAACATGCATACAAATATTTACCACAAGTTAGCTGCCAATAAGTATCTTATTGTTGTACCTGAAAAGTGGTTTTAGCTCTCTTTTTTTCAATGAACTATATAACACATAGGCAAGATGTGCTGGCACATGACTAGTTTTGTTTTAAAACCTTTGCAATAGATATTACTTGCTATTGCCTGAAACTTTTACTTATATACATTAATTTCAGGCTGCAGTTCGCCATTTTTCCCCAAGTTTATTTTGCAAAACTACTTATTTTAATACTAAAACTCTGTTTATTTTATTCTGTCCCAAATGTTAAGCTTCTGATGTGCTGCAGCTTTTTCATGACTAGCAACTGCCCAGTAGAAGTTGCCAAGAAGATAAGCTGGAGGTTTTGGCAGCTGGGAGGGAACAGATGACAATCTTGGAATAGATGGGCAAGAGTATTGGGCTTTGTTGTTGTTATTCAGGAAGTAATGAAGGCTTTTGGCAGTGGAAAGAAGATCAGTCATTCAAATCTTGTTTTAGAGTAAGGATAAAAAACAGCATGGCATTTCAGGGAAGGCAGGTAAGTTTTGAATCTCTTATTCCTCTTAGCTTCAGGGCTGCCCCACAACATCCAGTTCAATTTTTGCCTGTGATATCAGCAGTGCAAGTGTCAGTGTTGCTCAGAGCTTTCGCTGTTTTGCTGCACAGTACAACACTGATGCTGGGCACTGGACCTGGTGCCACTGTTTGCTCTGAGCTTGAGTGAATGGCGATGGCACTGACCTTAGTGTTACTGTTTTGAGTTGTCTTCAGGTTGAAGACAGTTCCTACTCCAATGCAGTCTTGAGATTCTCACTGTTTTTTTAGAGATGAGGCCCCTTTTATACATGCCGGTGGAAAGCAGTGGGGTCACGATGGATGTTGAAATTTGACCTTCACTATTGCATGTATAATTCTGCTTTGCTTGTGTAAATTACAGAGGGAATCCTTTCAAGTATTGTAAACAGACCTGGTAGATCAGACCTGCTTGTCAGCAACATTCAACATTTTCATTTTCTGTCACAGCCTCATCTAAGTATCCAACTTCCTAATTAGGTTTTGGAAAACTTCCAAGTTCAGTGCTTGATGTCCAATTATATCTGCAGTAAAATGGCACTTAGAAATAACTAGCACTTCCAGATAAGAACTTCTGATGATCTGCTAGAAAAATTCAGAATCAAGATATTATAAAATACTTCAGCATCAATAAAACAGAGGAAGCCAATGAACATATTGATAAAGTGCCTTCCCTGATGTTCTGTCCTCAAATTATTATAAGTGTTTGGGCTTTTTTTTTTTTACCCCTGGCAGAACTTTACTGTTGCCATATTGTCCTGTCTTCAACTGTGCAAAGCACCCAGAAGTTTTTTAAAGACTTCACATGGGCAGGTGCTCCTCAAGCGACCTGTTACTTTTCAAAAGTCTGTCTGTATGGGTGAAATTCTGATACACAACATGGGTGTCAACCAAGACTAGTTCTTTGCAATTCATTGGAGCAAGTTTAGATTATTGCCAGAGAAGTAGGATTATATTTTGGTTCATCAGGTGGAATTAGGTTTTCCAGAGCTGTCTAGACCCGAACCCAGATGCCAAACTTGTGTCCCTGCAGAGGCTCCTGGCCTTTAGGCATGTCTTTCCCCTGTCATTCCCTAAAGGGGAGACATACTGCCTTGAGGCTTGGCACATTGATGATGATGGTGATCCCAGCTAGAACCTTCCTCCTGGTTCCTCTCTGGGGGAGAGAGATGAAGTCAAACATCAGCATCATGAGTGGTAGCTCCAACTCCTTCATGTCTGGATTTTGAATGTTCTGGGTTGAACTTTAACCTGGATAGCTGATAGACACCTTAAAATATAGATTCTGAACCAAATCAAGTATCTGCAAGTCTGGGAGGGATTGCAGAGTCTGGGGTTTGTCTTCTTGTTGCAGTTAGTGGCAAAACTATCTTGATTTCTCCTGGCTGTAGAGTTGGGTGAGTACTAAGCTCTGCTGAAAATGGTACACATGTATCACATCTGTGCTGTCAGAGGCACATGCTGGATTTCTCTTGAGTTGTACTTCACAGTGATGAGCATACTCAATGTGTTTCATAAATACTGTTTACTTTCAGTAAATGAGCTTTAGAGGTAAGAATACAACTAGATTAGACGTCATACCTTTCTCAATTGACAAATGTTCTGAACACTGAATTTTCCTGGACCAGTACTACTGCAAACTCTGAAAGGACTACCAAGAAGTAGGTCCTTACCAGGCATAGGTCAGCTCTGCAGAGGCTGTCTTGTACTGTCTGAAGGATCTGGTCCTGCACGTGGAAGTGTCATGGTGTGCAGTTTACATGTATTGTGGCACTACACGTGCCCCAGAGGACTTGGATGATAGTATAATATGGGGAGCAAAGAGATGTTTTGAGTTACTGGGAGGGAACATACAGCATTTCTTGGTGGTGTTGTTCCCCTTGATGGTGATGTTCCTCTGCTGGGGAAGTGAGTCTTTTTGCATTTGTATCTGAAACTGAAAAATCAGACCAAGGCCTTGACAGGATTGTCCACATGCCAGACTGTTGTCCTTTTTTATCTGGCTTACTTCAAGTATGTGGGGTCTCACAAAGTCACATCCTATTATTTGTCAGCCATGAATCATCATTTCTTTTAACTGGTTAAATTGAGGAGAAAGGTGCAAGGAGAATGACCCTCATTGGTCAGGGCAGATGGGTTGAATTAGTGGGTCACACTTTTTTATCCCTAGCCAGTGGAACTGGCTTGACAGCCAGCAGAAGTCTTATGGATCTTCTTTTGTTCCCAAAGAGAGCCATCTTCTTCTTCCCCTTGCAGTTTTTAAAGTCTTTATTGCTGTGTATTGTACAGGCACTGGGTAAGAAAGTTTAATATCCACCATGTTGCCTGCAATGTGGCAACTAAGGGGTAGTTGGACTTCATGTCACATGTGACCTACACCGTCTGTTACACAAAGCTCCCTCTCTTGCACGAGTGGTAAAGGAGAAGCTGGACGTCCAACAGAACTTTGGTAAGAGCAGGACAAGAGCAGCTCAGTCCTGTCTGAGATATTCTTGAACTATTTTCCTACCAGGCTGGTAGTGGGAGATCTATAGGGATTCACCATTATCTGAATTCAGCATTTTGGGTTTGTATCTCTGTATATAGTGGTCAATATCTTGCTCCTCCCACAAGAAAACCAAAACAACAACAACAAAACAATATGGTAGTTTTTGATGTGCTCTGTGGCAAGTAGCTTTGTGGGAGTGGACACCAAAGAACTTTCCTGCCCCTCCTGGTGGTCCACCAGCCTGGAGTGGAGACTTTGGTGGTCTCAGCCTGACTGTTTTCTCCAGGTCAGAGCTCAAGACAAGGCAGTGGGCTTAGTTGGCCTAAAAATTGTCATGCCAGGACAAAGAGTGAAGAAAGCAGGCTGGTTTCTAAACCTTTCCTCACCACTCCCTGAGAGATTTGGACCGCAAGGAGAGAAGGTCGCATAAGGTACTTGGCATAAGCTGGGAAGTGCATATGGGGAAAGATGCTTTGTTTCTGCCACCAAAAAAAAAATGCAGCAGCAGGTAGGGCCGTGGCAGGAGGTAAGTGAAGGGCTGTGGCCATAACCCCTCGCCAGGCTTTGTCTGCCATGCAGATTAGGTGCAGGGCTTTCCTGGCTCAGCGTTGCTAGGCTCTTTCCTGCTATTGACTTGGTGGAGAGGCTGAGGGGGGTGGGGGGGAGGGACTGCATTATATTGTTTCTTTGAGTTGTTTTTCTCCCCCCTTCTATGGAGAGATGGGCTTGATCCATTGGTTTTGGATTTCAGAGGCAGAAGGCAAGACATGACCAGCTGGTGTCTTGAAATGGCACAGGTGCAGTGGCTGCGGGAGGGAGGAGCCAGGAATAATTACAGGTTTGTGAAGCATCAGGCTTTGCCTGAAAAGGGCTCATCGAGAAACTGCTCTTTATGGAAAATTAATGGTGAAGCTGGAAAAACTGTCAGGCCCACTATTGTTGTCATCGGGTAGTGATGCCTTAAAGGAGCAGCACCTCCTGCTCGCCTCCCCTCCATGGGCAGCCCAGAGCTGGCGTGCAGCTTTCCGATCCCACAGCAATTGAAATTTCATGTCACTGTCATCAGATTTAATGGCCTTGAGTCCTTTTCTCTCCTCCTTGCTGCTGCCCTCCCCCTTTCCACCCCTAATTTGTGATTATGCTTGCTCTTTCCTTTAGAAGCCTTTTATTCACTGGGCCCCTAAACCTGTTTCTGCCCCATTGGATGAACGCTAAGTAGACCAGAAAGTCCAAATTGCATGATGTGGAGAGATCAAAAGCTTTGCCTCTCCTGGTGGTGGGGGTTATTACTGAAAGACTATGTGGCATGTTGGAAAGCTTCTCCCAAAACTCATTAGGATTTATCTAGGGAGAGACCAGATTCTCAGCTAAAGATGTTTGATAGTCCCAGAAACGCACCTTATAAAGAAAATTGAAAGGTTGCTTAAGGCAAGTACAATTGATAAGTGTCCCAGCCCCAGGCCTGTGTGCAGACAGTCTTCATACCTCTGAATATAATCTACATGCTGAAGTATAACATGTCTCACCTGCATATATTCTGTTCTGTTGCTTTTTGTCCATCTCTACAGCTCAGATCTATAATCAGCTATTATTTAAAAAACAAACAACAGATAACTGTGTGGCAGATTTCGTTGTGAACTCAAAAGTCATCCCACCACATTGTAACTGCAACCAACAATGCTGCTTCCTGGGAGCTTTGAAAGTAATAATCTTAAATTATCTGGCAGTTCCTAGAGAGCTGTGAGTGGGGCCTCCTTACATTGCTGTTGATGGGACTTTTATACTCAGAAGGCAGAAGTCTCTGTCTCTCCTCTGGTAATATGAAGCTTTTATTTCTTGTTCAGATGCTGGACTCTCCAGATTGAGATGTAGTTGGGTCACCAGCTCCCATAGACTGAAAATTTTTGACTAAAACCCCTTTCTTAATATTGCTAGAAGTGTTCTCTGAGGAGTAGTTTTTAGAGGTTTCTAAAACGTATTAGTTAGAATGTCTCTAAGTCCTGTGAAATCACAGTGGTGGTATTAAACCAGCTATCCTTTCAAGCTGCAAGAAATGAAAAACAATGCTGATAAACTCCATTAAAAGCTCCTGAAACTACAGTAAATGGTTCTCTATAACCAATAAAAGTTTATAATATTGGCTGTGGAGAACACTGGGCAGTGCTTTGGTGGCTGAAGACTTCATTGGGGCAAGCTCAGGGCACTTCATAATAAGGCACATTCACATAGGAGGCTCATCCCATTCTTGTGCTGATGATCACTGCTGTGGAGGTGCAGGAACTCATTTTTATGTGGCAGCCTCTTTGACTGCAACTTCACCTACTTTTTAATAAAGGGGTGTGTGTGTGTTTATGTACAAGTCTGGTGTCCTGTACACAGGAAGCTCCATTTTACCAGATGTGCCAAAACTCCCTCTAAAACTGACAGTAGATCATTTTTTTCTATCATCTTTCCTTCTCTCAGGCTCTTTAAACAAGCTGTTGTCTCACTGGAAGCTTTTCTACCCCCTATCTTAAAATGACACGCTTCAGAATTGTGCTCTTTAAGGAAGATTGGGCCCCAGCCAACTACACTGAGTTAAATTTGGAGAGAAAGTTAATGTTTGTGAAGGAAGAGGAAGCAGTTATTTGGAGAGGTGGCTTTTTGTTTGTACATGGCCAGATGATGAGTCTATTAGGATAGTTTCATATGAAAGTGACTGTTGGACAGATTGCACTTAAAGTTGGGAATGCCCACGGAACAATGTACTGACTTGCATGAAAATGTAGTGGATGCTTTCTGGTTGTTGTATCTTCACTTCTAGTATAATACCTGCTACCATATGTGGGTATTCCCAGACTATCTCTGAGCAGCCTCAAACAAGTGCCAAATCTTCATGTCTCCCAGTGTGTGACCATTTCACAAGAGGATGTTGGTGTTGATGAGTGCTGTCTTGGAATGCCTCTGGACCACGTTCTCCTGCCCTTGGTGGGAGCTATGCTGTAATCTCTCTCTAACCGTGGTCTCTCTCGCTCCCCTCTCCCTTTCCCTTCTGCAGACATGCCTGGAGTTGGAGCGATACCTTCAGACTGAACCGCGAAAGATCTCCGAGACCTTTGGTGAAGATTTGGACTGCTTCCTTCATGCCTCCTCAGCCTCAGATGCAGAGGACAGTATACGACGGCTGGACCCCATCCTTTTACCAGTGGAGACAAATACATGTGACAAAAGTGCCAACATGGACATAATCCTCTCCCGTGACAAACTGCTGTCTGAGACGTGCCTCAGCTCGCACTCCACCAGCTCTTCCACAGAGGGCTACACAGCCGTCAACCAGGCCCAGCTCAATGCAGTAACCTCATTAACCCCCCCTTCCTCTCCAGAGCTCAGCCGCCACCTCGTAAAAACCCCACAGACTCTCTCAGCAGTGGATGGCACAGTGACATTGAAATTGGTAGCCAAGAAAACTTCACTCAGCTCTGTCAAAGTGGGTGTAGCAACAGCGACTGCAGGGACAATAAAAAGTGGGCAAAGTGACAGTGAGCAAGGAGGTACAGGGACAGAAGCATCCCCAGAAAACAAGAAGAGGGTTCATCGCTGTCAGTTTAATGGGTGCCGGAAAGTCTATACAAAGAGCTCCCACTTAAAGGCTCACCAGAGGACTCATACAGGTACTTATGTAGGATGCTTCTCTCATCTTGTCCTCCTGCCACCTACCCGTAACCATCTCCTTTTAGTTTCATTTAGAAAAGAAAAAAAAATCTCTTCTGAAAGTCCAAGCTTCTGTCTATGAAACAGGGCGGTGGAAAATATGGTAGGCCAGCAAATGTACCCATTATTCAGTAGAACAGAGGAGTTCACCACCTATCATTAACCTCTCGGGGTTTCCTATGTCTTATGGAGCTTGATGGAGAGTAATTTTCGGATACCTAAGGGATGTTGATATATCATTCATGTTAAAACTATGTGCATGTCACTTTGGGTTTTTGGCACTCACTTCCTCAAGACAACTTTAAAAAATGTTTAGTCAACTATTATTTTCTTCAAATAGAAAATAGCATGGGTAAGTTTTTGGTGCCTTTGGTGTGGGAGAGAGAGAAATGTGTTTCACATCTTAGCTATCCGGTTTAGGAATAATCTGTGCGTGAGGCAGTGTGTGTAGATGCAGACATGTAGGCACACAGAGGCACATACCCTTCAGATACTCATGATCTTGGACTTCTCCAGTGCTAAAATATAGTGAGAACAAATAAAAGAATGACGTGGACTTTGAATGAAATAGTGTAGGTAGAGAAGGAATAGGATGTATGGATAGATGTGAGGCTGTTATTTTGGGTAACATTCACAAATGTTATATATATATCTGTGTTTAAGCTGGTTGAAGCATACTGAATTGGCTTAGGCTGGCTGTTCAGGTTCCCTCCTCTCATTTCTTCATAGTCCCCAGTAGCTTTTTTGCTCGTATTCATTGGCATTAATAGCTATGCAGTTCATACACGTTGCTGCTTTGTTCTAAGCTTCACACGTGATGAGAGATGATAAATTCCCATTAGCACTGTCTTATCATGTGATTATTCTTGTTTCCAGAGGGATTGCTATAATCAGTTTTCTCAATTTTACTGTAAAGTGTGTGGTCTCTTATGATAACTGCACATTTAGTTCACGATCTTATCATGCAGGCAGATTCCTAGAAGCAAGGTTGTTCTTGCAAGGTAGAAAATAACACGTTGGACCAATGCAGTAAATCAGATAAATATGTGGGTTGTTAAGAGAGCTGCATCCATCACATACTAGGCAGCACTATAAAAGTTACATGGTCTGAAGTATAAATCATAGTAAGACATAAAAGGCACTGATCTTTTTATATGGGCTTTCTAGTGCTTTTACTGGGGATAGCCACCTTGCCAGGAGTGACCTCACCTGTGATTCAGTGATTTGAAAGCCAGTGAAAGTAGTACAATCATTTTAAAATCAGCATCCACACGGTCAGAATGTTGGTTCCTTGTAGGGCCAATGCTGCGGTGAGGGCTTGTCCCTGCTGGGGCTGGCCAGTGGGATGTCCCAGCCAAGGCCTTTCAGCAGACAGCGGAGCTTCCATTAAAGCACAGATGAAGAGTGTGAGAGCTGCTGGCTCAGTGACCTTGTGTGTTCAGATGTGACCCCCATGTTTGTCCTCAAGCTGAAAGTGATGGGTCTTACACAGCTTTTCCTGAAGTTAGTCAGGGATATGACATGACAGCCTGGAAAGGGTGAACTTGTGAAGCTTTCCTGGTTTTGTCATGCAGATGGGGATATGGATAAGGAGTCGTGAGGAGTACTTGCAAAAACTACTAATCTCTCAACACCTTTAACCTTTGCTGTCAAAATCCTGCAGGAGTTTGCATGCTTTTGAACCCAGCTTTAGGTCTGGTTGAATTTTCTGAGGTCAGAACCTTTCCCCTCTAACATTGCCATGTGAAATCTTATGGTTTACAATTAATCCATGATGAGAAACGTTTCTCACTGGCCCTGTGATCTTTCTGTTGAATAGCCTTGGATTGTTCATGGTGCCATGACATGCTGAGCCTGCCCATCCACAGCAGTGCTTGACGTGGTGAGAAAGGCATGTCTGGCTTTGCTGGCAGATGGGGAGGACCTTTATCAGATGATGAGACTGCAGCTGCCTGGATGCAGAGCCCAGACCTCCCATTCCTAGCACTTCACCTGGTGGGATCAACTACTCCTCTTATCCTGCCAGTTAAACCATCAGTGGTTTAAACAGCCCCCAATTATGGGATTGTTTCTGTTTCCATTCACTGTGTCCTGAGCAGATAGAATAGATTGTTAGGAAAGCAGGAAGGCAAAAAACAAGAGGGACTACAAACCTGGAATGATGATCTCTCCTGTCTTAGGAGCTGTAAAACTATCTTTCCCCTGCCCATGTCCCAACTTTGTAGAAAGCATGGTTGCCCTTTGTGATGAGGACTGAATGCAGCCTTGTTGTTAAAACAACTTTGATGCAGAACTTGGGGGCAGGAAACCTGTCTCTCATTTTTGTCTGTGGAAAGCAGGTTGTCTAAATACCTGTGAACATTTACATCCTGGGAGCAATCTGAGTAAATCAAGGGAAGGAGTGTGATAGGCTTACCTAAACAGCTTATTTGAGTCTGGAGCACAAAGTCATTCAGACCCCTTCATACTGCTTACATGCTCTGTTCCCTTTAAACACACTAACCATTGGATGCCTTAAATGAGAGCTGGAACAATGAAGACATTGAATGTCTTCACACTGACCTCTTAAGTGGGGTTCCCCACAGGGAGCTCCTGCCTCTGGTAAAAGAGTGGGATAGAGAGGAAGAGCTATGGAAATTTGGGACTGAATTATAAATGTGAGGGCTGTGTCCTTTCCCATGCAGCCTACAGGGCATGGGACAAGAAGCCCTTTTCTCCATGGGTGCTTTGTTTTTTTTAATGCCTGAACTGAGTGAGCTGTGCGTTGCAAATGCACCCAGCAGTGCCAATGGCTAGTAGCCACTTGGCTTTGTTAGTGTCTGAGCCAGAGGGTCTGAAATGATTGTGAGATATTTTCCTTTGGCTGGTGGTTTGTTAGTGTGTCATGCGAGAGCAGTCTGCCAGTGTGGGCTCTGTAAAAGGGTGTCAGTGCCCCGACAGACAAAGAGCTCCCAGTGTGGAGTTCACAGGCAGAGAGGCAGATGTGGGCCGGTCACTCAGCTTGCACGTGCGAAGTCCGCTTGCTGGATCAAAGGGATTTACTGCAGTGCATGAAAACAAGAAACCATGGGCTGGGGAGCGGGTGGGGGGTGGAAGGCAGTGGAAGGAGGCTGCATTCCTTTCGTTCATATGTAAGGCTGACCAGACAGATGCTGGCTGCTGTTCCTGCTGCTGCGTGATGAGCCAGGCTGGGCTGCAGGCAATGCAGGCTGATAGCAGCTTGCTAGATTGGGAACAATCCTCTCCTGGGGTTTTACTTTGCTGGGAAGCCCAGAGACCATCAGACTGCCCATTACACTTGGTGCATCTTCCACATTATTCTCCCGCATCTCCTCTGCAAGAGAATCAGGACAGCACTATAAGGCCCATCAGTGGTTGAACTGGTTATGAAACCACCTTCTGGATGACCTTTGGAGAGGGAAAAACAATCATCTATGTGGGAGAGAATTTAATCTGGAAGGGAAGGGGAAAAACACTGTCTGTATGGAAAGGGAAATTAAAATATTTGACTGAACTCAAAGCAAGCTGGGGCATCTAAAGTTAAGGATGTGTAAAGGAGCTAAGAGCAGTGGTGGGACTGACTGTCAGAGTGCAGCAAAGAAGCCCCTCTGGGACGAAATAGGAGCTGGGCCTGTAAACAGGAGGAAAAAGCGAGCTGTAAGTTTGGAGAAACCCCACTGCCAGTGTCAGGGTGAGGTAAAAGCATCTAAAGAAGGAGCAACCAGGACCGGCGTGGTAATTCAGCCCTAGCACATTCTCTTACGGTTATTCGTGGAGCAGACATCGGTGCAACCAATGGCATCTTCTCTCTTTTGAGAGAGGAAAATTTTCATCCTGCCTTCACACATGCATGGAGATGAATTGTAAATGTAATGGAGAGTGGAGAGGGAAGGAATTCCAATGAGCCAAACCCCATGTATAATCATCAGTACTTCCTAAATTAGAAAACAGGATATTGCTGGAGAGTGGCTGAATGTAAATAAGTGTAAGGGTGAGCTGGCCTGTAACCTATGGAAAGATTAGTCATGGAGTATGACTGTTTCTTCCAGATCAAAGACTGCTGGAGATTTCTATCTCCTGACGAAACCATTCCTATCAGCCTTCCTTGTAGTAAAGTGCAGGGGAAGGTGTAAGATGGTGTGGATACTTTCTGATGGGGGATGATGCATCACATGAAAACTGGCCAGGAAATCCTCAAGATTGGGACAGTGATTAAAAAAATTATCCTTATAGGGTTCTGCTAGGATTTGCATTTTATGGGTATCAGAAGGTTTGGTGGTTGGTTTTTTTGTTTGTTTGTTTGTTTTTTTTATCCATCCAAAACCAGGATTTGATACAACTGAAGCTTAAGTCTGAGAAACAGCAGTTGGGCACCTCACATCTATATTTAGGTTTCTAAGGGCTAAACAAGAGAGATATACCCGTGTAAATAGATGTTACCAGTCTACATGTGATCTTAACATAGCACTTCTTCAAGTGGGGTTTGTTTCACATTGTCAGGACATCTTATTTTATATTATATAGTTCTCTGATCCTAAATGCTGGGTGAGAGTAACTAAACTAAAACAAGCAAATCCACCCTGCAGGAAAACAAATTACTACATTTGCAAGAAAAAGATGAGACAAATGAGAAGTTAGAAAGAGCATTAACCAACAGAAGGTTTTTGAGATGGCATATAAAATAATAGAGAATAACTTTCCCCAAGTGTTGGAGATGAAAGAGGAAATACCTGGTATCTGATAATTATTGGAGGGGACAAATTTGAGGAGAGTAGGCTGGATGATAGATAAAGAAGATTAATACAAAGTAAAGGAATAATACAGAATATAATGACTCTGTGTCAGCGATAGCACATGAATGGGAAACTGTATTGCTGTATTGTTTTAATGTAGTAGCATCTGTGAACAGAAAGCCAATGAAGAGAAGGAAAAACGAAGTAGCCAAGCACAGCACCAATTCTGCAGGATGCAAGACTGGATAATGACTTAGGGGAAAGCATTTGGGAGAACAGTATTGGTGGCATAGAAGAAATTAAAGCCAAAGCCCAAAATGTTTTGTTGTACAGAGACCCATAGCTTTGTGGTGATTCTGCAGCTCTGTGTGCAGGGCTGAAACATGCCAAGGGGACATGGAGGGACATGGAAGATCCTGAAGCTCCAATGGCAGCAGCTGAAGCAACAGATGAGTACACTGCTGGAAATGAGAGCCAGAGAAGTGAGGGAGGAAGGGTATGTGAAAGACCTTCATTCTGGGCTGGATTTTTTAGGGAGTACAGTTTCTTAGCCAATTTGGACAGATGTGTTTTTGTTGTGATGTTGGACTTTTTAAAAGTTTTCTGTGTAAAAACATAACAAGTCTTTATCAAAGCTGATTAAAATAAGCCCAGCTTGATCCTGAGCTCCTTAAAACTTTCTGATCTTGAAGCCTTTTAGCCATTTGGCAAGTTTGGAGGGGAGTGTTGTGATTTCACTGTGGAGGAGGGTCAGAGCCTCACTTCATTATTACAGCAAGAGCTTAGGCTTAGGAAATGATCTTTGAGAACCACCCAGGCAGCAGGAGGATGGCCCCTGCCAAAAGCAGGCCCTGCAGTTTAAACCACCAGTGGTGTTCATCCATAGCTTAGTTGTCAATACCTGAATTCTCAGTCCCATGTTTCTGCTCCATCATTTGCCAAATCAATAGCACAGGACAATCTTATTGTTTGGGTTTGAAAGTGTAAATATAGGTGTTGGTTTTTTGTTTGCTTGCCATGTGAGAAGATTTCTGGGACAAGGTAGACCTAGAAATTGATGTTTGCTGTCTGTTCAGCAACTGCAGGAGGGCAAATGCAGGTGCCTCCAAGTGTTATGGCAGTCTGCCTTAGTAAGGTACAGAGGAGCCTTCTTGAGTTTGTAATTTAGTGTTTTCTTTATACCCATCCATCCACTCCTGAACCCCTGTGAAGCACCCAGCTGGTGGGCAAATGATAGAGATCACAAAAATAGACTCAAAGAAAAACCCACCAATTTGTCTTCTTCCCATTTCCCTTTGTGTTGCTGCTGTCCCACGCTGGATAGAATTGGCAAGTTACAACGAGAAGCTATGATTTTCTTGTCCATTTATCCAAAAGCACTGTCATTTCTAAAGTATTTGAGGTCACGCCAGGGATGAATTGGAGATATGTGCTCAAAAATGCTGTTTTAGGCTGAGGTGGGCATGACTGGGAGACCTGAAGTGCTCTGGGCAGGAAAAGCCAAGCATGCTACTTCTCATCTTAAAAGCAGATGCTGGGTTAGAGGCTTTTGCTAAGCACTGTGTAGGTGTTTGAGTCTGGGTCATATCTGGGTAGGTAGCCAGCAGCCTGGATGGACCTCTCCTAATCCAGAGCCTGTCTTTCACACCCCATGTGGACACAGTCCCACATCCCTGCATACCAGCAGCAGCAACTTGAAAGCAGGAGCAGATGAACTACAAGGCTCCATGGAAGGTAACCTAAATACAGGAGAGGTGTCCATGCTTTTGCCAAGGGTGGTGGGTCCCAGATAAAACCATGGGCACAATGGCATAGGTGGTTCCTGCCTTATAGCACAAACCAGCTGTAGGTAGGGAGACGGGCCTGATAGGGATAGGCAATATGAGACACCCATTCAGTCCCATGCTCTCTGACCCAGGTATCTGTGAGGCTACTTTTGAAATAAGTTCCGTTATCTGACTCAGGTTCCATGTCTCCACAGGACTTGCTTTCCAATGCCCAGGATGGTGTTCTGGGCAATGGCGTGGGGTACATCTCCAGCCATCCAGTGGTTGTGTCCACCACTGTCAGCACATAGTGCCTGGCTGGAGGGTCTGTGGGAGTGTGATGTAATCGATCTGCCAGACCTACCCATACTTCCATTTCAAACATTGTCCCCTTATCACAAGGGCTTTAGGCTTGGCCTGCTTGATTGCAGCAGGTGTTTCACAGTTATGGATGACCTGGAAGATACTGTCTGTGGTTAAGTCCATGAGCCTTGCATGTTGCATCTCCTCCCTGATGACCTGAGTCATCATGGACCCACCAAAGCAAAAATAATTCACCTTTATGTTGCCAGTCCAGATCCATCTGAGACACTTTCATCTTGGTAGCCCGATCCACCTGTTCATTGTTGCAATGTTCTTCATTGGGTATGTCGACATCTACATGATGTACTTTTACAGCCAGCTTCTCTACCTGTGGCAATGTCTTGCCACAGTTCAGCAGCCTGCACGGGTTTATCTCTGCGCTGCCAATTGGTCTAGCCACTCCTACAGGTCATTTGACAGAAACAAAGGCATTACTATTCCTTGGTTACAAGTCAGAGTTCATATTATTAATTCATTAATTATTATTCAATCTTCTTTTGGTTAAATTATTTTCTCCTTTTGCTCAGTCTTCTTCTTTTGAGTTCTTGAATCGGTGTGCCGTGAGTTGATGGTCATAATCTCCCTCTGCCAAAATTACCCTTTCCCTAGTTTGATGAGTTGGCATTGTTTTTTCCTTGTAATCTGGTCTTATCTTGATTGTTCTGTCAATTGTCTTTGGTTTCTTGGTTTAGAAGAGCTCTTTCAAGTGGAGGTGGTAGAAAAACCTCATGGCCCTGTGTGGCAGGCTAGTTTTGCTCTCTGCCCTGTAGAACAATTTGGACCACCTCAAGGTGCTCTTTTCCCAGCAGTCTGTCCCTACTGAAGATGAGGACATCCATCATCTTCCCTGTCCCTTTCGTCACATGTCTCCAGATGCAGAAGGCAATATAAGCCCTGCTGAGCAACTGCACAGGTTGCCAGGCTGTACAGAGCAACCAGGTCATATCAAGGGGCAAGGTGGTTCCAAAACTGGCACAAAGGGTAGGGCAGGCTGAAGGCTGCACTCTTTGTGGTAATGGGCAATTGCTTCAGTCACTCAGGAGCGATGTCCATCCTCTCCCTGACCTGGTCCTGGGAATTGCAAAGGCTGGTGGTGCTGGTCCTTTCTGCGGTCGTGCTCTTGGCAGCAACCGGCAGATTCTTTGGACCCTCGGGAATGATGTCCATCCTGAATCTGACCCAGTCTTGGGGATTGCAAGGGTCAAGGCTGCTAGTCCATTCTTCGGCCATATAGGTGGCGGCAATGAATGACAGAGACAGCCTGTGGAGCACCATGGTCAGGAAGACTACCAGGATGAGCCTCCTTCCAGTCTTTTGCAAGGATGACATCTTGACACGTGAGCTGCCTCGGCCTGCCATGTTGGTTGGAGTTCAGGCTGTGATGTTCCAGGCTGAGTCGCTGCCCAGTCTCTAAGTGCCTGCACCTGCTGGCAATGTGATGTCATGGGCTGCTGTCGCACAGGGCTCTGTGGTGTCACAAGGTATTTTCTGCCTGGCTGGCAGGCTGTGAAAGCCAAAATGGACCTGGGAAGGACTTGAGTAGATGGATTTTGAAGCCTGTCCCACTGCTATACCTGCTGGCAGGCACTGAGCCCAGCAGTAGAGTGGCATTGTGTCTCACAGGATTTGCACTGTGAGCTGTGCCCGGACTCCATCCAAGCTGCACTCGGTGCTGTGCCCCAGCTGGGCAGCAGTGATGTGTTTCCACAAAAAATCCTCTTGAGGGCAAAGTGGCAACCCATGTTAAGAGGAAAGCCAGAAATTCATGAATTTTGACACGTCTTAATCCATCTTGAGCAGGGTCTTGGACAAACTGACCTCTAAGGAATAACAGATCATTTTCAACATACCATTACCTTTCACATGTGTTTAATCAGCTTCTATCACCACAATGTCAATTTGATACAGTCTACCATATAAAATTTCAAAGGGACTTACTTCCTTCGTAACATGTGTGGTGAGTCAGATTCCCACTAAAGCAATAGGTAACACATCTGCACTCACCTTTGTGGATTTGCCACCCAGCACCCCTTTCTGCACAGAACTGTAAATAAATACCTCACCTCTGTGTGTGGATCAACTTCTGGCACACTGGATGAAGGTACCTGTTTCAGGACAACGACTGCAGAACCAAAATCTTTCCACTGGTCAGCTTTAGACATGATAAGAAGGCTTAATAAGAATCAAAGTCTTTAAAACACTGCAGGCCAGCTTGCAATCCCAACAGTCCCCATTTGCAGATAAGCACACAAATGTTGTGTTAGGTAGATTTGTTCCTGAAGATGTCTGGCTTCCAAAACTCAGAACTGAAAATTGTGGCTGCTAAAACTGAATGCCGAAAAAACATTTGCAGGCATGATAGCTAAGCTAATGATGACAAACATGAGTTTCAAGATAAAAACTGATGCCCAAAAACTGATGCCCAGCTGAGTTCTGAAAGAAAGGTGTACTCAACTGTATGGCAGTGCACATTCAGAGGCTTAGTGGGGATTTATTCCTTCCTCTTGTACATCTGGACTCTCACCACACACAGAGAAGTCTTAATAGATTCATTAGTATAAACTTCCATTTGTACATCTTGTTAGTCACCTGTAAAGTTTGCAAAGCCTTTCCGTCTTCAGACTGAAATTTTCCACATTTGGGTTTTTTTCTCGTGTGGTTGTTGTTTCTTATTTTAGAAATTGGAGCATGTGTGTTGAGAGAGGCAAGGAGAAAAGAACTGTGCACAGTGTAACAAGTTTAACTAAAAACTTGGCCCATGTAGTTGAAAATAATAGAAGACCTCTATCTGTGAATATCTGGGTAAAGAATAATTTGAATGGATTAAACTATGCTCTGTTGTAAACTGACTTCCATATAAGTGATATTTTATCATTAATTCTTGGTGAGACCCATAGAATCCCAAAGGTGATTTTTTCTTGGGCTTTGTTTGGCTTCAAATGCATGTTAGTAAACATGTTTCATACAGAAAACCTCTTTATTTTTGGTTTTTCTCCCTGAAGACACAGTGTCACCCAGCAATGGAATGTAGTAATGCATTTGCATTCTCCTTTGGTTACTTACTCTCACCTGGCAGCATGAATGATCTGGGTGGTTTCCAACTGCTTGTGTGTACCCTCCTTAGAGCTAAAGACAGGTAATTCTTTGTGCCTTTTCCGAAATCCAGATGGGGAAACTTCCTAGCTGGTAAAATTAATTATCTTTACTCGCTGCCTTGTGCTCTTGAGATTAGTCTGCCTGGTTCACCAAGGGTTGCCCAGCAGCGTTGCCAAGGCCTTTTTACTGAGCCCTGCTCAGTGTGGAGCAGCAAGGAGCTCGTGTGCTGCTGGGTGCAGCTTGCCAGCTGTGCCCAAGGACACAGAAAGCACCGGGAAGGATGGGATCTCCTGCCACCATGTAGGTAGCCCTGCCTTGGCACTAGGGCAGTCTTTAGTGAGAGAACTTGCCAGTGTATTCTTCAAGCCCAAAGCCATGATCTCCCTTTTGCATCTACCCCCAAATCAAATTCAGTATCCGAATTTTTGAGATCCTGGATCTTTTTCCATTTTTGTTGTTTGCAAACATGGGAAATCAGAAGGAATGTATGTTCTTTCCCCCTTGTGTTTTATTCCTGTGCTGTCTCTGCCAGTCTGCATCATTTTTTTGGTCATCTTTTCTCTGATTTTCTAGTGGCTAAGGGGAGAAGATGGTAAATGCTTAAAAACAACATCACTGCAATAGTTTGAATAAGCAAACCCCACATTCATTAGTAAAAATATGGAGCAAAACCATTTAAAATGTTAGCATTTGGAAAAGGGGAGTCTGTTCCTCTTAGGTTTTTTTTGTCATTTCTGAACGTAGTTGGTAATACATGTGTCTCATATTTTTCCTGGCCTGTTTGCCTTTATATATAGTCTGGAATTTCTCAGAAACTCTTGACCTAAACCATAGGTTTCCATGGAACACATCTTTGATACACTGCTCTGGATTATGTAAATATGCACCATGTCCCTTAATGGCTGTCTCATTGTCCACCCTTTAAGATACCTTTCAAAAAACAAAGGGGAGAGACCATGTTTTAGAGTGCTGGAAAAATCTGACCCAGTGAGCTGCTGAATTTTTTTCCTTTTTCATCTGTTCCTTCTGCCGCTGCTACCTTGCTTTGCATCTTTGAGCTTGCAGAGCTCCACAGAATCGGAAACTAGAAGCCCTTATTAGAGGACATTTTTAAAAATTTATTGCTGCTCTTCTGGTGTGCCAAGTAATGGCAGCTTGAAGCAGCAGAGAATGTGTAATTAGGGCAAACAGCGATGCCTCGCGTGATCGGGAGAAACAGGAGGAGAGGAGGGGAAGCGCAACAGCCCGGCGTGCACAGGCTGTTACTAGGAAACCCCGGCACGAAATGCATGAGATGCGGGGTGCTAATGGGCCGGCCCCGCCGCCTGGGTACCAGCCCGACCTGCTGCACAGCTGCTTCTGCCTGCCTGTTGCCAAGCAACTCCATTCTTTTTTCTTTTCTTTTCTTTTCTTTTCTTTTCTTTTCTTTTCTTTTCTTTTCTTTTCTTTTCTTTTCTTTTCTTTTCTTTTCTTTTCTTTTCT
>WEKY01037456.1:37100-68290 GCA_013390045.1 Picathartes gymnocephalus | reverse complement strand
TCCCTTCCCTTCCCTTTCCTTTTCTTTTCCTTCTCTTTTCCTTCTCTTTTCCTTCTCTTTCTCTTCTCTTCTCTTCATTTTTTTCATTTCCCTCCTCCCTCCACACTCACTCATTCTGTAGGTTTAATTGGGTAGTTTTGCTGCTGGTGTTGCTGCCGGGTGCTGGCCTGTCCCTACTGCTCTGCTGCTGTCCCCAGGGCCCAGCCTGCGGGAGGATGTGCTGGCAATTAATGGGGCAGAAGCTGGGCTCGTGTGCTCCGGCTGGTGCTGGCATTTGTCCCCCAGCCCTGTTCCCCACCACCCAGGAGCTTCCTTCAGACTGGAGCTGTGGAGAGGGGTTTGAACGGGGAGCACGTTGCAAAGTCTTTATGACTGTCAATGGGAGTCTTGCACAAACCCAGAGAGATAAAGGCAGGCGTTCCTTCCCTCCTTCAGAGCTCAGCATGGAGGGCAATGTGCACTTGTTAAATGCAGCCTCCTGAGTAGAAAATGGAACATTTCCATTTCTTTGAATGTTGCTACATGCTTTGCTTTTCTCCGCTTTTCAGCTAGGCAAGTGGGCTTTGTGGATGTGTGTTAGGTACTTGTGTGTGCGTCAAACATAATGCTGCAAAAATTGGTTTCTTTTTGTGTCCTGAATGGCTACATGCTGAAGACTGCTGCTGGCTTGGTAGACAAGCCTTGGCAAGGCCCTTAGGAACTAATCCGGAGCTTTGAAGTTTGTAGAGAGACTGATTGGACATTGGGTCTGCTTCTTAACCTCTTTCCCCCTATCTCTAATATAGATATGATCAGAGTCACCTCTCTATAAGGGCACTGCTGACCTTTTTGGATGAAAGGAGCTGTACATCATTCATGGAAATGTACTGCTTTTACACTTGATCATCCCTGCCCTTCTAAAAATAGGTACAACCTTCTCACATGGTGTATTTCACAATCCTGTCATATTCCTCTTCTGCCCCATACTGTCTTCTGCCAGCTTTTCTTTTGTGCTTTGTCACGCTTTCAAAGGCTTTTCCATTTTTCCTGCAGGTGGCAAAACTGAATAAAATGCCAATTAAAATTTTTTTTTCTCTTTTTTTTGGGTAGAAAACATTTGTAGGCCACTTAAGCACTGGCCATTGGCCACTCCTTTACATTCCTTTTAAATAATAAAAATATTAATTAGGCTTTCAATTCTCCAACAAAAATCAATTAGGAGTATATTGAGGAATGAAAGGCTCAGAAAAGTATCTGAAATTGATTTTTGTAATTAGTTTTACTGGTTGATGGGTTGCACGCACATACACTTAGATATTAGCATTGATCTCCTGAGGATGTGTGTATTAAATAGCCTGCTCTTCCTTTTGGCTAAAGAAATGAACTTATTAATCTTAAAAAGAGGGTGATGTTGTTGTGTGCTGGACTGCAGCTGCTCATCAGCTTTTCTGTAACCTCACCAGCAGAGCAGCTGCCTGAGCCATGTGGTGGTACCATGCTGAATCTGGTGTGAAAATGGGAATATTTAACAAGGAGCAGGTCTGGGGCAACTCCTCTTCTGTGTCTCATATTTGACGAAGTGTGTATATGTAATGAGGCAGGACAGGCACTGGTGTTAAGAAGACCTGTCTGGTTAGATTTCATTTTTCAGGGGTCCTTAAACCCAAATGTCCTTCTGAGACATGCTTCTATGAAATCTCATCTAGCTCTTTACATGGGAAGAGAGGAGTGACCAGTAACATTTTCTGTTGTGCCATGTGCTGTGTGCTGATGTTCAGCTAATTAAAAGAATTATGGCTTGGCTTCATTGGTATGCCATGTATGTAGCTTGTAAAGCTCTCAGGGACCCTTGGAGATGCAGAGTGCTACATAAATATAAAATATTGGTGATGCGATGTTCCACATTAGGCATCTCATTGTGCTGAGGCAGACTTTCACCATGAACTGCAGAGCAGCTAGGAATGCCTGCCTGGCATTTCTCTGTGAGGTGCTCTGGGGGGGTGCTTCTCCCCCAAAACCACACCAGCTTCTGGCACTTCTGAGTGACTCGTGTCTGCAGCAGCAGCATCCCCAGGGGCACTGGCCTCTGAAAGATGCCTGGTTCATCCTGCAGTGACACTACTGCTCCTGCAACAATGTGATCCCACTCACCAGCCCAGAAATAGTAGGTCTCAAAAGGATTTCTCAGGAAGGGTAGCAAGAAAAATCATTGAAAGACTCTTAGGGTAGCAAGGAAAGTTATTAAAACATTCTTTAAAAGCCAGTGGCATTACTTGATTCTTCACACACTTCTTCATACAGCTCAGATCCCCAGAGCTTCCTTATAGGAAAAATACAAGCAAGAAATTTTGCATTTAATTCCTTTTTTTCAGTTGTAATTTTACAGTTTGTGTAGTTCTCTGGGAACATCAGTCTTGAAACAAGTGTAGCTGAAACTGTCTTTCAATACATGTTTTTAGACATTGAGACTTTTAGAACTAGTTTCATTTTAAATGGTTTTTAAATTAGAGATTTTAAAAAGCAAGGAAATATTTGTGTTTCTTTCAGACAACTTTTTTTTGCACTCGGAAACTATATATAAATAATTCACAGTGGATTAGAACACATGCTGGTATTTTTCTGTTATTTTCTTAAGCACACTTTCGCATGCTAGCTTTGTGTAGCTGTGTGATATTAAGGAGCTCTTCAAACATAGTGCAGCTAATGTCTGCTTGGAGAGGCCTTCAAAATATGCATACAGGCAGAATTTTGGGGTTTCCCCTCAGTTTCTTTAAACATTTTTGGCTAAATCAAAAAGGAGTGTCAAGGGACTAAAGGAGTCCCATGACACTACTGCATTTTAGCACAGAGAAGTATCAGCAAGGATTTTAACTGTGGTTCTCCTCTGAAACTCACTGCAGGACTGGGGGCTTGAACTACTCGATTGTTTACTAAGTGCCCTGCAGGAGTGCCGAGGAGGGGTAAGGAAATAGATATGGATAGATAACCATAATGTCTTTGCTTTCATTTCCATGAAGGCATATGGTGAAACTTGAGCCTAATAAACATTTTTCTAATGACTTGGATGGAGCCAGGGTTTCAACCCATTGCATTGGAACTCTGTGATCTTATTGTGCACACCCCAAAATCTGGAGGCTTTTCTTCCTAAAGTCCCTACTGTTGAAGTTCGGGGAATAGAGAGCAAATTTCTTCCTCTGTATTTCAAAATAAATGTTCCTAGCCTGCAGGGCTGCAAAGAGAAGTTTAAAATCATGGCCCTAGGTTATCTACAAAGCAGAAGACAAATGATGTCTAAATATTATCGTTTTTTTCTTTAAAATCTTCTTATTTCTGTGGAAGAGTGGATTCATGACTTTTTAACCCTTGAGATTGGCAATAAATAATGCAGCTATGAGAAGTACAATATGCCCATTGTGTGCTGTAGTTTTGTGATCATGTCCTCAGCTGATCTTGGTTAGATACCTCTGTGTGCTCTAAAGTAACGTTTCTACTAATCACTCCGCTGAAACAGCCTCTGTGAGATGTCTCAGCAAACACTGTCTTACTCCTTGGACAAGAGAAATATGTCTGGGACCTAGAGGTGTCTGTGGGACATAGGTGGCAAGGACAGGGGGTCTCTGGATCTTGAGAAGAGACAACATCCCCATTGCTGTGTTTTGTGAGGCAATACTTGTTGTGAAGGTTTGTACAGGGTTTACGATTTAAATATGTGTTGGAGCAAAAACCTGATGTTCTTAGGTTTGTGGCTGGAGAGCAAAGATACAGGTGCCCGCAGCTGAGCTGCTTGCCTGGCCCCCTGCACCATTAAAGCAGAGAAATTCACCTCCAATTCCAGTCTGCATGGGTCTGATGTGTCACAGTCCACCCATGCCTTTGCCTTCCCATTAACTTGAAAAAGAAGCATAGGTGGCAGTGTCAGAGGATGGCTTTCAATATCTAAAGCTGCATGAGATGAAACTCACCAAGACTGCCTGAGGCTGGAAAATGGAGGAAGAAATTCCAAAGACCAGTGTCATTACAGAACCAGCCCAGCTCTATCCATCACGTTCTGCTGGAAACCTAGTGTGTGTTTACCACTGGAGTGTAAATGGGATTGTGTGCTTGGCTTTTTCATAATTTCAAATGATAAATTTTTAGCTTTCAGGAGAAATCTGTACCAATCATTTGTTTATTTTTGTAACCAGATGCCTAACATTTAGTCTTGCATTCATCTTAGTCACAAAAGGAATAGTGACCTGTTTTCAGGACTGCCAAAGTCTGATGGATTTTTTGTTATAACTCATAGTTTTAGCTTCACTTTTGCATGTTTCCCATAGATTTTCAAAGGTCTTTGTCCTCCAGTTACCAGACTGGACCAGGCTGGATGAAATAGAGGATGGAGGGCCAGACTGTACTGAAATGTGTTTTGGGGGTACTTTTAGAATAAGAGCTCAGTTGTGTGAGATGCCAGAAACAGAAATGAAACAGAGAGCCTACTCCCCAAGCATCCCAGTCTCAGTGTATAAAATGTGCTCCAGGAACATGAAAAGGTTAAAATGCAGTATGGACCACAGGACATAGCCACAATGAAGAAAGGCTGCTTCACAGAAGCGTGCAGTCATGATGGACTGAAACCCTAAAGCATCTCTGAAGGGCTATTAGCATTTCTGTAGGACTGTTCTGGTAATACAGCCCTTCCAGACCAGTAGGTTTCAGCACATGGCTCTGTGCACAAGCAGGTGTGTGCAAGCTGCTTCTCCAGGATCCTCACCTGGCAACTCAGGATGTGTCTGGTGTGTTTCCTGGTGATCAAGTGACCTCTTTTGAGATGAGGCTGAGGTGGCCCCCATTCACTGTGCTTTGGTTCAGCCTGGTTGGAGTGTAGGTGTGGGGTTTCTTTCCTGTTTCAGGAGGTGCTGTGTGAGTGCATAGCTGGCACTCTTCACCTACAGCCCAGCTCAGGCCACAGGACCAGGCTGTGGCCAGCCAGAAAGAAGACCCTTCCAATGCACACAGTGTGGACGTTGGGTCCTGTGCACCCACTGTTTCACTGCAGCTGCACTGCTCTCTGATGCTCATGCTGCCCATGGGTACTACAAGTCAGTAAGCTTGGAATCACTAGGTAGTGTCTCTGACTCCCAGGGGGAAAAGTAGAAACAGCTGAAAGACAGTATTCTATGTTGGTTATAGATTTTCCATAAGCAAATGGTACATTTTGTTAACACAAGTGCTCATCTAGGAAAATTGCATAATTCACTGCTTAAATATATCTGTGCTGCTGGCTGCCCATCCTTCTCAGGTGCCTTTATGGACATATGGAATCTGAACCAGCCCCATGGTGTGGACTAAGTTCTGAACTGAAAGAAATGAGTATTTAACATGTTCGTAGGTATTGGCTTCTTTTTGGATGAGGACTGCCTCCTCCATTGAGTGTGTTTGTATAAATGTAGATCTATGGATTTAAGGACTGCACAGATCCTTGTGTTGAATAAAGGTGACTTAAGGAGTAGAGCCTCCTTCCTGGAAGTGTCTTCCAGGCACAAGTTTTAAATGTGGTTTTTAATTTGAGAAATTAGAAAAAAAGTCACTGTGGCACAGCTCCGTGATGTTCCTATTTTTAATTGGATTTTGCAGCTCATAATTAATTTCTTAAAGAGGGAGATCCTGGCCCTGTGAAGTGAGTAGGAGTTTTGCCATTGCCTTCAGCAGAGGAAGATTTCATCATCTATCTTTTTAGTCTCACTAATCCTCTGAACAAGAGAAGAGCAGCCTAATACATGGAAAGGATCCTTCCCATTTTTTCTCCCTGCTATTGCCAATAGTGAGGTAGGAGGGCCCTCCCTCCTTTTTAATTCCCATGCTTTCTACATATGTGCACCTTGGCAAGATACACTTCCATTTCATCTTCGTGTAAGGTGAAAGCAGCCATTAACAGAGCAGTTTGTTCTTAGTCTTCACATGCAGAGACAGGCAGGTCTCTCTCCTCCTTCCTTCTTGTGTTTTTGAGTAACTGCAGGAGGGCAGGAAATCTAACCTCTTTGAGGTCTCTGAGTCAAGGAGCCATCTGACATGGCTTTAAAGGTCGCCGTGCTCCTTTGCATTTACCTTGTGCACTGGGAGCATGGTATGGCAGCATGCAGTCTGTAGCACTGAGAGGTACTGTCTGACATTTTCCAGAGAAGGGCTTGTGTTACAATGGAAAAACAAAGCTCAGCTCAGGGCTGTGCAAGGCCAAAGCTGGAACACTTGGGAGAGGAGCCCCTGCAGCAAGTAACAGAGATACGGTCGTTCTGTGGGTTTACCAGTAATTGTGCTTGGCTTTTCTGTCTCTTGTAACGTATATATAGCACTGTCTATTTTCAAAGTTCTTGACAAATATTTACAAGCCAAATTCCACGTCAATAGTAGTAGCCTATATAGTTTCACAGAAAGCCCAGGATGCTTTTCCTTCACCCTTCTGCTCTGTAGATGACTGTATCCTTCAGGCTGGCTGTACCTGCCAGATTTGGCTGAGCAGTCATCTTCTGCATTTGCTTTGCAGTCTGTGTGGCAAATGTGCTGCAAGGCAGTTTCTCTGCCTGGCTGTCTCCACTCTAAGGTAGGCACTAGAGAGCGTCAGAGAACCAAGGAACTGCATAATCATTGGGGCTTGTTTACTGACAACTTTTTTAAATAATGCATGAACTGTTCAGGCAAAACTGGTGCTCCACAATAGGGACGGGACCAGGCCTGGGAAACCCCATTTTTCTGAGGAGAGCAAATGCTGTTTGCCTGGTAGGGTGCAGAGGGCTAGAGCGGAGACAGCTGCCACTGCAGGTCCAGTGCTTGGGGCCAGCACTGCTGACAGTGTTTGAGATACAGTTGAGTAACCAGCCCAGAAACAAGACACCAGCACCTTGCTCACTATCAAGAAGATTCTAACTCCTTATTTTTCTGAAGAAATCCCATTCAAAGAATAAAGAAACAAGAGGTGAGTCTGCAGAGATGACGAAGCAGTGCATTCTAAGTGGGCTTGTGTTATTGCTGGCTCAGTCCATTGTCCTGTTGGGCGTTTTCCGGTGGGGGACTGTGACTCAGAACAGGGACATCCAGGCTGGCCTTTCTTCATTCAGGGCCTGTGGGATAAATGAATATTTTGGTGTAGTCCTGCCAGCTGCTGCCTCGTCTTCACAATTTCATCCCAATGAATCCTTTAATTGAACTACTGAGCCAAAGAAACTTCTGAGAGGCCAGTAAAATGGCTCAACTTCAGTTAAGCTCTCAGCCCATTCTGCTTTTCTGTCTGGGGCAGATGACCACTGTGCAGCAGAGCTGCCTGCGCAAGAGGTCTGCAGAAACTCACAAACCAGAGAACAGCATTTTTTCATGTGTTTTGCTGCAATTCTCTTTCTCTTTTCACTTTGCTTGCTCTTTTTTGCCTCTCCAGTTCATCATCGTGATATACATAGGTTTCCCATAACCAGATCTCACTCTTCTACTTGCTGAATAGACACACTAAATATAGCAATCTGTGTCTCTGCACTGCCTGCTGTGGTCAAGTGATTGTTTCTTGCAACTGGCCTAGAGGGGTCATACAGATTGCAACCTTGGTGTGGCCTATGGTGGGTTTTTTAAGATTACCTTCTTAGCAATTTTAAGAACAAATAAATAAGTAATAATCCACTTAGAAGCTTGGTAGTGAAACCAAGTTTCTTGTCTGTATTTTATCTCAACTGGCTGCATGGGGAAGAGTGACATGGAGTTTATATAGGAGGAGATGCACTGGAGCATTTGTTGCGGGGGGCAATGTTAAATTTGAATGCACACAATGCACGTGCACTGATTCAGGAAAAAGGAGTCATGAGACCTTGGGATTCTTCATCAGAAGGTGTTAATGACTCCACAGATGTTACACTGTGGTGGATTTGGATCTGCAGGGACTGATGTGCATTAGAGGATAGTTCAATGTGAACATAGAATCATAGAATATCCTGAGTTGGAAGGGACCCACAAGGCTCATTGAGTCCAACTCCTACCAGCAGACTAGAATCTCTCCTGTCTTACCACTATGCCATTTCACTGCCTTCAGTGGTATTATTAATATTTTGGGGCAGAGTAACAGCTGATGAAGGTGTAGTGCAAGAAGCCTGAAGGACCAGCCGATTCAAAGAAGTAAAAATGTATCCTCTCACACTCGACGGCCTGACACATAATTTCTTGGTCCTAGGAGTAGATATTTTTGTCAGAAGCAAGTAAAAAGGTGCAGTCCTTGAGGGCAGCAGACATGAATGCTTGAGGGGAACAGATGTGAGGCTGGCCGTGCAAAGGGTAAATAGAATCAGGGTAAAGCATTTGATGCAGTAGTGGTGGTCACTCAGGAGTGGTGCACACCTGTACAATGTTCAGGTGTTAGAACAGTCACCCAGGTACCACAGTAATACATCTGGCAAGGTTAGAGTGAGCTGAAAAGCTGTTTGAGAATCAAGCTTCAGCCACACAGCTGCATAGGCATTTGAGGACATTCTCAGGGCTTCTTCAAAGGCCAGTTGGCTGGTTTTGTTAGAAACAGGATATAAGGTTGTGCGAGAATTTTAGCTGTGGTAAAATCTCTGTGGAAGTATCCTCAGTACAATACATCACAAGCCCTAAGTTGTTTGCATTCCACAATGACCGTGAATTGTGTGATGGGCTAATGGGGTTAGAGGCAGGGTGGGAGGACACTGGGCATTTCAAGTTGGGTGCTCAGTAATGCTGCTGCCACGCTGACTGTTCTCTCCTCCCCTCTGCAGGTGAGAAGCCTTACAAGTGCTCGTGGGAAGGGTGCGAGTGGCGTTTTGCACGGAGTGATGAGCTCACGAGGCATTACAGAAAGCACACGGGTGCAAAGCCCTTTAAATGCAACCATTGTGACAGGTAATGCAGCTCCTAACATAGTGTTCAAGAAACGTGGACTTTTGTGACTGGCATGGAGCCACCAGCTCACAGAGACAAGAGACCTGGCTTCCAGCAGAGAGAGGCCCCTTCTGTCCCACTGCCTGGACCCCTGAACCATGGAGGGACCCTCTGCTCAGCCCCTGTCCTCTCTGCCTCAGTGGCCAGGCAGGCTGGCAGATGGGGAATTCTTCCTAAGCAGTCTAATCGGTTTCCATCCCACAGCACAGAGAAGAATGTGAGACCAGGTGTAGGTCTGACTGAACCCTGCTGGTGTCTGTTGTGGGCACAGGATTCAGTTCATAGGACAGCTCTTGTTAATACTCTTAAAGCAGAGAAAACATCCAGAGGGCCTTAGACTATTTCAGTGATGGACCTCTCCACAAAGCATCTCCCCAGCTTTCGTCTCCTGATCCTGTAAGCCTGCTGTGCTCACAAAGGCAGAGCTCCCTCTATTTTCTCTGCTTCAAAGACTACCCCAAGCACCACTGCTGGCTACCTGCATTTTGTCAGGGTGGGCCTCACAAAAACATGGGGGTATGGCAGGAGGGATGGGGGAGTGTGTGTGGCTGTTGTGCCACAAATGGTACAAATCTGTAGGAAACCTCTTGAGAAAAAGCATTTAATTTCTGTATGATCATTGTCCTCTCTAAGCACTGAGTCCAGGGCTCCTAAAGAAAATACAACAAAGGGCGCCATTTTCAAAAGCCCAAGAGTGATTCAGACACGTTACAGTTCACGTTCATTGAGTTGTTTTGTGTAAGATCAGTGATCTCTGCACATTCCTGCTAATTAGCGAATCTTTTCCTACAGGTTTAAATCTCACCCTTGACATCTGTTTGAAGTGGGAAATACTCTGCACCTTCATTCCGTGAGGGCCCAGATTTAAGAGCCTGACAGGTGTGCAGAGCCGAGGTTCCCGAGGAGCCTGTCACACAGCAGAGCTCTGGGCACTCAGAAATGAGCTGTGAGCTGAGCAGCCAGCTCGCTGAGCTCCCCGGGAGAGCCGCCCTCACGGCCGCTCGCCGCGATTCGTTTTTACAGTCCTCGCTGCTTTAGCTGCTTCAGTAAATACTGAACTTCTCTGAAAAACCTGGTCATCCTTGCTTGATGCTGTTTTTGAAAGCTGGGTTCTTTTAATTTAGAAACAAAACCAAAAGAACACCCTTCTCCACATCCCCAATCCCAATTGATAAGAAATCAGGGTGGAGCAAAAGCAATTACCCCTGTAATGAGTCTTGACAGCACTGACAGGATCGAACAATGAGCACTTCTCCCCGACTCACCCCCCCAGCTGAAGATTGGCAATGCCCTGGGTGAAACCTGGATCCGCTATTGAGTAATCAAATAATGTGCTTGCATCTGAACATGTTATCCAGCTAATCCTATTTATATATTTTTTTAAAAGAGGCTTAAGAAAATTACCCATCTTTTTAATGCAGCACTAAGGTTCTCGACTGTGATAAGGAAACGTTTTGTAATACAATAAAGGCTCTAGGAAGCCTCTGGGTACACCAGACCAACAGAGAATATGCGTGGAGAGAGGATGTGTGGGACATAAACAAGGGACCCCATCCTTTTATGGGAAGGAAATTTGATCATTTTCACATCCTGCCTTTCCAAGAGTTTCATCTCCTTAAGTGCTCTTCTGCCCTTGTCTCCCCTCTTCCCGTTCCCCTTCCCCCACGGAGGGCTTCCTCTTGGATTATCTTTTGTTTTATTCCTGGATTATCTTTTGTTTGCTCAGAAAGAGGGACAGGATAAGACAAGTAGGGACCTCTGCAGTTTTGCTTTTGTTTGAGCACTTCTGTGAATGAGAACAATTATGTTCTCTGTTTTAAATGTAAGGCATTGCCTTTCCCTTTTCTTTGTTCCGAGTGGCCCCACAAACACAAACACACATATACACACAGCTCCTGGGCTTCTGTATCAGGACAAACATTATTTTTAGCAGAGATCTAAAGAAATACAGCCAGTATTTTCAACTCCTTGGTCTCTTTCAGCCCTTTGTTAAGTGTTCGTTATTCTCCCTCTACATGTTATCCCTTTCTACCTAGCTTTTCTCTTTGGGAGACTTTTTCTCTGGCAAACTCAGTCACTGCAGTCAAGAGATACATTCCTGTAATCATCTACTGCATTTTCTGCTCTTCTACTGAATCTGTAGATGAAGGAAAAACATTATTAATAAGGTTCAGAGTTCTGAGGATTGTGCACTGTTAAACTCTATGCCCATACCATCTGTTTTTGGTGATAGGAGGCAGATTTGTCCTTATTCCCCCAGGTAATTGTTGCAAGCTTTTAGAGTGACAGTGTCTTGTTCTTTTGCCCCACTCTGCCATACTACTGTTTTTCATTCTTTTCTCATTCTCAGGCCTCTCTGCTACCACCTATTGCAGAGGTCACCTCAAGCAAGCACTGAAACATGAGCCTAAAACTGCCTTTAGCTATTTAGGCAGACTTTTAAAGATGTGCCTTCCTGAGCCAGGGCTCCAGCTGAAGAACAGTTTCTCTGTATTTGAACTGCTACCCTTTATTCCACTCACGATTATTGACAGGAGCTGTGGTCACTTTCTCAGACATGCTGGCTTGCTAGGTTTTGAGGAGCTGATTGGAGCTGTTTTAGCAACACTGATGTAGCACAAATCCTATGCCTGTTGTTTAGAGCTGAAGGCTGTATCTTGGCAAACAGAGCATGGAAGGGGTGATTCAGATAGCAGAGGGGGATGTTGTTCACACAGTCTGGCTACAGTCCCCTTCCAAGAGTGTTTTTAGATGTGCTTGTGTCTCTCACCTTCTGACGAATGTCAAAGGAGTATTAGTGTCCTATGTGTATAAGTCAATTTTATAACAAAAGAGATAAGAAGATGTGATTCTCTTCTGCTGTGCAAGCCCTATCCCAACACTGTGCAGCCCACAGATCACATTGTTAGTCATAGCTGGCAAACTACCGCTGGTTTGAGTAACATCGTATGTACTGCAAATGGTGTGTGGCTTTGTGGTAGCAGGAGAGAAAGGAGAATCGGCTAAAGTGGTGTGTACAAAGTGCCACAGGAAAGTCTTTAGTGCCTTCCAGATGCCAGGGCTATGCTGGTTATTAGCATTCCCCAGGAATTTTGCTTGTCAGAAACGCAGGCTAGGATTGTTCCTCACACAATGCAAACCCTCAGTACTTCAAGGGGAAGAGTCTGACAGGGTAGTGGCACTTGCTTATTCTGCGTAAGTACGTGTTTAGGAGACAGCAGTTTGGTGGCAGGCTGTTGGGGTACATATTCCTCTCTGCATGTGTGCACATGTGCACATGGTTTTCTTGTTGATAGCAAGCTAAGAGAGTACTTAGCTGGAATGAACACATCCCACAGTGGAAAATTCACAGCTGGTAAGAAAGATGGCTGAGCAATATATTCTCTCTCATTGTACTTGCCTTCCCTTTTTCTCCTTCAGAGGCTTCTGTGCCAAGCAATATTGTGTTGCTAAGGAGATACAGCAGAAAGAGAAAGGAAGGAATCATGTTTGGGAGTGGGGAATTTGTGTATCACACATCCCTGTATAACTTTTATAATTAGGCTGTCTTATTCTAGCATAAACTATTCTTTCTAGGAAGAGCTAGACTGGGGGAGAGATGATGGAGAAGGCTCTGATGGGCCCACGTGTGATGTGCAGAGCTGGTCTGGAACTGAAAGAGGTGTAGAGCCAGAGGTGCAGAGCAAACTCTTGTGTCATGTGCAGGACTAGAGACCAGCAAGCCCTTGTTCCTTGATTTTTGAAGAGAGTAGTTTTCTTTGACAGCTTATCCTGTGGAGCTTCTTCCACTGCTGCCTCTAGTCCCAGAAAGAAAAAAAAAAATCAAAATGTGTGTCCAGTAATCAATAGGGCTTTGACAGTGTGATTTAGCTGCAAAAATTTTATACGGACTGTTGTACTGTTGAAAATAAATATCCACATTCACCAGCCTTACCAAGACATAGAACTAATCAAATTAGTCAGCAGGAGAATGTAAAGAATTAGTATTGTACCATTTTATTAGCTATAAACTAGCAAATATGGCACCATTTTATTATCTATAAAAATATTATAGATGCTAAGATGGTAATTATTGATGTAAAGCAATGTACTGAATCTATAATTTTAACAGATCTGGCTATGGTGTGACTCAGCATACACTTTCCTGGGTTGCATTTGTAAAAGAGACAATTGGAGAGGAAAAGCTGTACTTGGGTGGGGGTCTTATGACTAGTCGTGGACTGAAGTGCCAGCTGGTGCATGTCTTTTTGGCAGCCACTCAAGCTGTTGTTTTGTTTTGGCAGCCCTTTTAGCCAGAGCATGCTGCTTTCTCAGTTTAAGACTGATGAGAGAGATGTTTGTCCAAGGGTGTATATTGTCACCCTAGGGCTCGAAAATCCTAGGTGTGCTAGAGCCTGCTGTGTTGAAAACCCAGGGTCCATTGTCAGATTCATGTCTGTCTTGCTGTACCTCATGTAGGACCTTGTAGGAATGCTGCCTCCATCCTATTTTGAAGTCTTTCATTTTTGCCATTCTGTGAAGGTATTAAATCCCTTGTAAGCCCTGCAAGTAGAGAAGAGATTACTTGAGCAGAGCGATGCTCATTCACAGAAGATGAGTATATGATTTTTCTTGTGAAAGCTGTCTTGTTTTAAGGTTTCTTTGTTTTAAAAATGTACCTGTTCATCACTCATCTCTGTGTGTAGATGCAGATTGGTTACATGTGCAGTAGAATGCTTCAGCAGGACAGAAAAGGTCCCCTGACTATTTAAAATAGCTTCATTTTTATAGTTCTTCTCTTTCTCAACCTTTCTCTGCTTAGGGCATTTATCCTTTGGGTATTTGCCTTTAGATTGATTGTTCTTTTTTTATCTATCCATATTGGCTTTTTTGGGGGGTTGTTCAGTTTGTTCTTCTGCTTCTTCTTTCTGAAAACTACAAAACACTCAACTACTGCTTTTTTAAAAATACACTGGATGCCCCTATATGAGATATCTGGATTCTCACAATAAGCCATTTGGATATTCTTCAGGCCATTATTAGTGGCTTCTTTATACTCTAATTCTGTGGAGCACTGAAAAGACAGGCCAGGCAAATCAGTTTTGTAAGTAGCTTTTCCTAGTGCTCTTGGAGCCTACAGAGTCAGTTTACTCAAAAGCCACAGGTATGTGGGAGTATTTTTTAAAATAAATATGCCAGTATCTTGTGGCTTGAGGTGGAAAGAGGGCAAGCTAGAATTTGCAGGGAACTTGAAAACCTCCTGTTTTTTAATGCTCAACTGAACTTTGTGGTAGAATTTTAATTTCTGAGTGTGTCTGAGTCCTGCCACTGTGACAGACAGGCTCCATTTTAGGGCTGTGGGGTAGGCAGCCAGAACCACTGCCTGCTTCTCCTGTGCTTTGCTTTCTGGTGCCATACGTATCTTAAATGACACTGTGATGGTGGGTGTAATGGATTGGTACTTTTAATCCCATATCTCATGGGTATAGAGTCAAAAAAGTATTTTTGCTTCCTGGCATTCTTGATAGAATAAAGCATATATTGAATGATAGGTAAGAAAAACACTTGTCCTCCTGAGAACTTGTTCCCCTATGTCTTAATGCTATGAAGTTTCTGAATTTGGGCTACTGTTCCTGCTGCTGTGATTGCCCTGCAGCTTGTGTACTACAAGGTAGCTCTTCTGGAATATGAATTTCTGATTTACTCTTTGTGGGGTTGCTCTTCTCCTGGACTAAGTGTGGTTTCTTCTGAGTATCTTCACCCACTTCCTGTGTGGATTAAGTAATTTCAGAAGAAGGCAGTCATAAATCTTTAGTGAGGGAGTTAATAAAGGATAGATGCTTCATTTCAAATTCATGCTCTACCTTTTTCTCCAATAACTACTAGACCAGCCCTAAAACTCAACTGGTTCTCTAGGGTTGCCACTCTATCCCCCCTCCCCCTCCTGCCCCAGTTCTACCACACCTGTGTGATTTACAACTTCCTTGCCTTCTCTGTCTCTCAATTGTCACTCTTACAAAATAGGCATATTATGTTCTGTCAACATCCTTCAGGGAGATAATATTAATCAGAATCCACATATTACCACTCAGATTCCCAGCAGAGAGCAAGTGAGAGATATGAAGTCTGATGGATTGTCAACCTCCAAACTCTGAGCCAATTTTCCTTCCAGTTTGGAGTTAGAAATGAGAATTCAGCTTTCAAAAGTAGCATCGTTCTTCAATGCTAGTTGCAAGTAGTGGGCACTCGAGAAAGCTGATATTTTTAAAAATGGTGTTGCTGAGTACTTAAATAATTTTTTTTATATGCAAACACATACATACTAATATTTGGTTTTCTAGTATAGGTGCATAGATGAGCACTCTTCCCTGATGTCTGATTCAGTGAAAGAAGTGGGAGGTCACAGAGGTCAATCACACAGGGTTTGGTGGCAATCCATGGATAACCCAAGGAATGCCTCCAAACTGGGATATATATTTTCTCCTGTACATAACAAGGAAGGAGCAGAAAGCCTGTTTTCCAAAATCCTATCCTTATTTCATTTCCTGCTTGCTTTATGTTGCAGGTGTTTTTCCAGGTCGGATCACCTTGCCCTCCACATGAAGAGACACATCTAAATATCAGTCAGCTTGGCATGGATGTCAGCTGGGCTAAGTGTTGTGAGATGAAAGTGGAACTCAAGTTACAACGTGCTACCTTACAGGAGAAGAGAACTTGATGCCATGTAATCCTCTGTACAGGGACCACATGCTCACACTGTCATGCACCAGTTACACTTCAATACCTACATCGATTCTTTTATGCCTTGCCCCAGCTGGACGGGAGAAGATGCAGGCGAGGAAATGGTATAGAGGTGAAGTCAGTGAAAAAGAACAATTGCTTACAGTACTTCATACCTCTTGGATTTGTTTCCTGTTTTTGCCAATGGAAATCAAAGAAAACAGAGGAGGCTTCCCTGCGGGTGGACGGCAGTAGGAGGGGCTTATCTAACTTGCTTCTCAGTGCAACTCAGTAGAAGAATATGTCATCTTGAAGTTGCATATTTGTAGCACTAACTTTCTTTTTAAATAGATGGGGGGAAAACAATGACCTAGAAAACCAAATCCCAGTTTGGTAGCCAAAATTAACCTCTTGGGTTTTTTGTTCTGTCTCTGAGAATTCCTAATGTTCAGTGCATCAGACTTCTCACAGACACTTTGACCTGTCTTGGTTTTGGTTCTTCTTCCTAGAACTGAGCTATTGAGATCCTTTTAAGTCAATACCAGTGGCCTTAATGGCAGTAGACTGTGGAGTGACACTTGTGACACAAACATCCTCTTTTTGGCCTGGGTTTATGTAGACTTCACAGAGGATTATATTTTTGTTGGTTGTTTTTATTTTAATTTTTTTTTGGCTATTGCACAACATATGCACTAGGGACTCTGGAAGCTGCTGCCATGATGGCTAAGTAGCCAAGGGATAAACCCCTGAGATACAGCACCTAATATCTCTGTAAGCCTCACCTTATTGCCATAGCTAGGACTTCTTGTTTATTTTTTGAACAAAAACTTTAAAAGCTTGTTTGGAAGCTTAAACCTTTTTTCTCTTTTCTCCACGAACAAGTGATCTTCTGAACTCCTTGTCTTCACCTGGATATCAGTCTGGGACTGGCCACGCAGGCATGACTACAGGATTCCTGCCACATCATGTGAGCATATTAGCCACAACCCACGGTGATTTAGTGGTGAATTATGTTGCTTTTTCTTGCAGTTCTTCTATTAACCAATTTAAAACAGCCTTTTGTTTGTATAAAGAGCACCTGCAGACGTTTTAATTTAAACCTGCTTGTTGAGCATCTTACACACAAAAAAATCCCCCAAGCCAAAAATCCCACTCCAGTCTCTGAGTAGGAAATCAAGAACCTCTTCCAACTACAATGGCTTCATTCAGCATTAGCCTTTTAAAGAAATTATCAAGTCCTGCTTTTCCATTCATCAAGTTGATGCTGTAGCCCACTCCTATATGAAAAAATGTAACCACGTGAGTGGTGAAGGAAGGGATTTTACACACAGCAGTGGGGCATTTCCAAATGATTGGTCTAAAGTATTACTAACCTAGAGGTCCATTTTGGCCTACAGTGTGAATCATCAAGGAGAAGTGGAGGTCTCGTGCTCATCCTTCCGTCATATTGATAATTTGATTTCTTTGGCTCAAAGTGGATTAAAGTCTTCATTACAAAAGGAAAAAAAAATGTAAAAAATGTATTGCCATAACTTGTATTTGAACCTATTTGGCACTGGCCCTGACTCCAAAGACTGCATTTAGGACCATAAAAAGGGCCTATGCAAGCAGGCAGGTGGTCATTAGGTTGTATATTTTGTATATTCTGGGACCATCCCTACAAGATGTGTCTAGAAATGAAACAAAATAGCGCGTGGTCCACAAATGGTTGCTGCTCTTTTGTAATATATTAGCCAACTGCCCTTCTTTGACTGTTTTGACTCACTGACTGTTAAATATTTCCCTTAATTTATGTTTTGGGAGGTAAAATTGTACTCTAAGGGGAAAAAGAGCAAACAAGAAACTCAATAGATGTTTTTAAGAGCTGTCACCGGGATCCTTGGCACTTGAATTCTTAGCATTTTGCAACCTTTGATTTCAATGAGAGATTGAATTTATTCAAAAGATGCTGGTTTTCCTCGCAGTTTTCACAAAACACTGTGACTGTCAACTGAACACTTTGGGGACAGGGGGGAAATACGATGTCTGGTCCATATGGCATGAAATATGGACCAAAATCTAACCATCTTTTAGGGACATTGATGTAATATTCGTGATAAGAGCATGAGAGAGAGTGAAAGAAAGTCAGAAAGAAAGAGAGAGAGAAGAAAAATTGAATTTATTCCAAAGATTTAAAACTAACTATACTTTATATGTGTATATATATATGCTTATATATATATATGTATACATTTAAAAATTGCAGAGCACTGCTTGCTGACAATCTCGTATTTCTCTACTTCTGTATTTGCATACTTTTTATGGCCATTCCACCCAGCTGTTTCACTGGGACTGAGGGCCCTAGAATCCGATTTGTGTTGGAATGTATAGAGCATCCTGCCAGATCACAGAATCACAGAGTATCCTGAGTTGTAAGGGACCCACAAGGATCATCAAGTCCAACTTCTGGCCCTGCACAGGACACCCCAAGAATTCCACCATGTGCCTGAGAGTGTTGTCCAAATGCTCCTTGATCCCTGGCAGGCTTGGGGCTGTGACCACTTCCCTGGGGAGCCTGTTCCAGTGCCCAACCACCTTCTGGGTGAAGAACTTTTTCCTAATGTCCAGCCTGAACTTCCCCTGACACAGCTTCATCCCATTCCCTTGGATCCTGTCACTGGTCACCAGAGAGCAGAGATTGGTGCTGCCCCTCTGCTGCCCCTCAGGAAGATGTCTAATGGGAACTGAAACCTCAGCTGTGTGAAACTGTAGAGCATCCAGTGAGTGCATTAGATTAAAAAAAGTATTAGAGAATACTAGAATTTCGTTACTCTAGTGTCCTAAAATTTATGCTCTCAAATTCTCCACTACAATATTCATTGGCTGTGAACCTGCATAAATATCCTCCTTTATCATCTGAACACACCTGCCTTTAGACGTGCTATCAATAGTATACAAACCTTACTTATTAAGTGATGGTTTAAGCACTAGGCTCTATTTAAATTGGAAAAAGTCAAGCAAGACTGTATTTTACTTCCAGTTGTCATTTACAGTCTTGTTGGCGTCTTATTTAAATATGCCAGAACAAGGGCCCCAGGGGAAAAAAGATGCTGAAATATCTCTTTACTTTGTTCTAAAGGCAGGCCTGCATCTAAATCCTGGATTCAAACAGCCTAAAAACCATAGAAAAAAGTGGGATAAAAGGCAGATTTCAAATTTCTCAGGCTTTGTAGCAGGTCTTGAACTCTGACGCCAAAATTTGAGCTTTGGAACCACCTCTTACGTTTGAAAAGGGAGATATTTTTCAGCTGTATATATGGTATACTCAGTCAGTCTCTCGACTTCAGTTTTTGGGTGCTCATATGCAAGTGTCTTAGTCATTATTAAAATTTTGAATCATAACTTTGATATTTTGTAGAAGGAGTCTTAATTTTGGAAAGGCATAATTAGTGACACATTCCAGGATTGGTTTTTTTACAATGACAAGTTTTGTTTGCAGATATTTAAAGCTGTACGCTTCAAACTTGTGTAGCCTGTTATAGTTAGTTCCTTTTTGGTCTGGTGTCTCCTTGCTAAAGTTGTACAGTTGTCCTCTCTCTGTAAATCATAAGCAGAATCAAGCTAAAGAGGAAAGGCTCTGTGTAAGGCTTCTTGAGAGCAAACCCATAAATTTGGTGACAGTTGAAGACTGAGTTATCCAGCTGTGGAAAGAAGCTTTACCTTCACTCCTTCAATGCTAGTTTTATGCCTATTTGCAAGAGAGAAGCCATTATAAGAAAGTCAGATTGTGGTTTACAAGGCGGTGGAACTATAGGATGAAAACAAATTGAACTAAAAGTCTCACAAAATAGTGTACACAGAGAAAGCAACTAAAACAAATGTGAGTTTTTGTGATTAGCTAAATTACATTTTGGATCAGAGCAGTCAATCATAGAATCATGCATGTGGAAAGGGGCCTCCAGAGGCCATCTTAGCCAACCTCAAACTAGAGCTGGTTGCTCATGGCCATATCCAGCTGAGTTTTAAATATCCTCAAGAATGGAAATTCTGCAGCCTCTCTGTGCAAGCTGTTCCAATATTAACCACTTTTATGGAAAAAAAAAATTCAAAAATCTGGGTGTCAAGCAGGAATTTTCTGTGTTCAAACCTGTTTTCAGTAGCTCTTCCACTGTGCACCTCCAAGAAGAGTTTGGCTTCTTCTCTAGAGTCTTGGTTAGGTATTTGGAGATAGCAATAAGATCTACACTTACCCTTCTCTTCCTAAGGCTGAATTGTGTGTCTCAGCCTCTCTTCATCCATCATGTGTTCCCCAACCTTCATGATGATTCTGCTAGACTTGCTCCCTTATGTCAATCATTTTCTGGTAATGGGAAGACCAAGATAGAATATTCCAGGGGAAGGTGTGCTTCATATGTTACAGTGTTGATGTAATTTATTTATTCTGGATTTTTCCATTATTTAATTGAGACAACTTATACTCAAAGACAAGGTTCTATTTTGAGAACTGACTAATAAAAAATAATTTAGGAGGCACCGGTATAAATAGTTTTCTAATCAATTTGCTGAATCTGTGTGTAAAAATATGCTTATAGAAATATACTTCTATACTGCCAGCTTGAGGCCTGGCAAGCAAAATTCTGTTTTTCACAACATGATCATTGAGGGTTCGCTTTGAACTAAAAAATTTATTGTTTCATTCGTACTGTATCAAATATGAAGACACATGATGCTGTATTTTAGTCACTTCTTACACTGAAACAATACTTCAGTGCATCCTCATTCTGTTTGGTTTTCCCCTTAGGAGATAAAGAGCAACATAAAATATCACAAATATTTTATAAATATTGGTCTAAAAGTGGATGGCAGAATCCAGAGTGTTTTTCATTCTCTCTGAGTTGTTATTTTCCAGTAGCTGGTACTCAGTCTAGACAATTAGATTACCTGGCTAAACTGGCAACTGAAGTGAAATTCTCGATTCTTTCAATGTCTTGGACAAAGCCCTGAGCAGTCTGATCTCACTAATCTTTCTTTAAACAAAGGGTTGAGTGTTGGATTAGGTGACCTCCACAGGTACTTTCCAATATTAATTTTGCTGTGTTTCAATGATTCATTTCACAACTCTCACTGATTAAATGGGTACTAATTCTATTTCTTCATAGTCTTGTGCTGATGAAACAGAATGTAGGGCAGGTCTGTAGGTTTTTTTCTCGAATTCTGAGAGTTTCATCCTTGTTAAACTTTGTAAGGTTTCTTCATGAGGGAGAGGCCTAGAGAGGAAGAAATCTTAAAATAAAACATACCCTTAGTAAACCAATTTGAAGCAATATCATACCTTGATATGTGTCACAGCTGCAGGGATCAGCCAGATACTATGGAAACAAGTTTGCTAGCCTGGAAGACCCATGTGATGTCTTAGAAATGGTTTCGAGGACCTGAAATCTAAGCCAATATATTTCTACAAAGGTGAACAATTTTTTTTTCATTCATTCTTAGTTTACTCAGACTTTTTGGAATTGCTATTTTTTATTGGGATAGCACATTCTTACTTAATGCGTGGGAAGCACTGACCAAACACAGATGGGGAAGAAGAACCTGAATGCAAGAGGATCCCTCAGGTCTTTGCTTTTGGAATTGTTTTAACTTCAGGCATAAAAATTTAACTAATCACTAGGGTGTATAGCTAAAATGGAGTTGATCAATATAATTGTTGCAATGATTGAGGTCTTAGCTGTGACCTTTCTGATAACTGCAGAATCAGACTTTCTCACTCATTTTTATCTGACCTTAGTTTGGAGTTTGTATCTAATATAAAGGTTGCTCCTTCTATTTAACACACTTTATTTGTCTGTTTACAAAAGAGGTGGTAATTGATACTTTTGACAAAGCTGATGAAGTCCAACTTCCTTAAATGTTTCCCTTCCTTTTCTCTTAATGTATGTCAAAATCTTTAAATTTAAAAAAATAAAACAGGAAACTTTTGTAAATAATTTAATGTTACAGGGCCAGCACTCAGTGGATCAAGGGCTTTTACTCTTGATTTCATTCAGGACTTGGCACATTCTGTCATTTCATCCAGTAAGACTGTTTTTGAGTTTTCATATCCTGGGCAATGCTCTAACCCAGAACTTCTGAAGTACTTTTTGCTGATTTCAGATAGAATTGCACTTGTAAAGATATCTACATACCAAGAAAAAAAACAATGCTTGACAATAACTATTTAGCTCTGTCTTGAAAAAAATGGAAATAGTTTTTTCCCAAGATATTACTACTACTCATTGACAAGTCTTGCCTGTCTTTCATTAGCATTTAAACTATACCTTTGCGAATGATCTTTTCCAGATCAAATTTGGATATTCTTCCTCCTTTTGTCATACTTGTGTCTCTTTTTATTAATAGTTTAGGGATGACTACTGCAGTCTTTCTCCTCCACAGCTCTGCACAGGCTTCATTGGCAAGATTTAGCATTTTAAGGACTGTAGGATGTGGCCCACCAGGTACTAAGATCTGTGTCATAAAGCTGAGAATTTCCTCCTCCCTTAGAGGAAGAAGTCTTGAGAATACTTGTGCTATATAAGTTATATATATAATGATCTAGTTGTATATATAAATTATATACATAAAAATGTGGAGATGGGGAGTAGACTGCCTTTATCACCTCAAGAATGAGTTTCCCTACCTGAAAGCTTTCAAATGCAGGCATCATTTTAGAAACAGGGTTTTATAGTTTTCATCAATGCTTGTTGATGGCATTTTTGGTGTAATAATTGAAGTTGGAACTCTGTGATTTTCAAAATGAAAGCTTTGATGATTTTTTTTTTTCTTTTAAGTGCTTTGGTCCTAACTTGTGTATACTGCCAGAAAACAGGTTCTCCACCCTGTCTCTGTGTGGGTGTGGATGTACAACAGTATACTGTATATACCTACACAGAAGAGCAAACTGAGCTACTGACGTACAGTTTGTAGTACCCAACCGTGCCTATTGCTTTCATTTAGGGAGGGCACTTGCTGTTGCCACTGCATTTTAGGAATCGTGTCAGCTTCTGTAGGAAAGTTTTCAACAGTGCTGGGAAATACATGTTGCTGTGTACTGTGAATGAGTAGGCTGCAAATTTGGGGATTGGGAGGGGAGGTGGGAAGGGAGGGGGATGAGGGCTTCGCATGTACACACTAAAGGGAACTAGAATGGACAGAAACATGGCAATTTTAGCCTTTATTGCTGGGCTCTCGGGGAAATGAAAAGCTAACATGCAGTCCCTGGAAGGCCTGATGGCTGAAGGGCTGACCTTTATGTTTTGCAATGTATGGTTTACCCATCACTCTGTATTTAAATCCCCAGACCTGTCAGATTCTGGAAGTAGATCAAAACACTGGTTTAAACACTACTTTGTTACCAAGGCCATGTCTCTACCAGGGAAGCTGCCCTACATTAAAATATTAGTCTAGCTAAATCACTTTGTAGCTGCAACTGTTATGTGATTGCCTGGATCAAGTTTGAGTTGGCATCCTATGCAGTTAAGCTGAAGTGTAAGAAATGCTTCAACTAATTAAGATACCTCTACAGAAAGGTTCTTGCACCAATTTAAGTACCTGGTTTCGAAATCACTGCATATAAACCATAACAGCTTTTCTCTTAGAAACAAGGCCTTAGTTTGGCACGTCTGCTCATCTAGTTGGAAAAATAATAATGCAGGCTGAGATTTAATTTTTTTTTTTTTGCTTTGCAAGGTGACCTGTTTTCCGTCTTGTTCTTTGAAACTTTTCTTGCTCTCTACCACACATTAGATTTTTGTTTGGGGAATTTTTCTTTAGCAACAACAAAACAACAAAATGTATGAATGATCCCTATTAAAAAAAAAAAAAAAGAAAGAAACCCAAAAAAACCCCAAACCAAAACAAAAAAAACCCCCCACAAACAACATTGCTTGAAGGACTTTCATTTTGCACTATAATTTTTCTTTTACCAGATGTGTCTGACAAGTGCATTTCAGAGATGCCCTCGGTCACGTTCTCTCAGGCCTACTCTGGTATTTCTAATATATCACAGAAGTACCCAATCTTGTAGCCCTCAGTTCTGCCTTTTTTTGACATTTTATTTTTTTTAAGCTTTTTATATATATATATATATATATAAATATATTACTTTGTCAGTTTTTTTGCTGTACAAAAAGTCTTAAGATTTAAAAATATTATTTGTATTATATGATGGTGGTATGTTAATGTTACAAAATTATTAATGAAGAAAAAATTTATTTTTGTTACTGGTCTGTTTCATAATTCTTTTTTAAATTGGTATATTGTAAGATATCTATGCAAAAATGTTATGTGACGCATTTTTATTTAAGAATGTAATATGTGTAATAAACAGTAGAATGTGTTTGGCCCGACAATGTTTAGTGTCCCTTGTACATTATTTCTTTATGAGAACTTCTGTGGAGAGTGATATGGCTTTTGAAGTATCAGTTAAGGCTGTGGTTCTGTAAACAGCTATTGACATAAAAATACAACTTCTAAGCATGCTTTAACCTATCAGAATCATATTTCTGGATTTAAATAATTTATTTTAATGTATTTCATAACAGTTCAAGTGTTGCTTATATTCATGCTGTGTCACATGTAGCTTTTGGACAAGATGCTCAGGAAGTTCTTATTCTTAAAAGCTGACCAAATTTGGCTTGTAATCCTGCTTCTTTTGGAGTCAGTGATTTCTGTTATTTGATAGTTTACACTTGTTGAAGATTTCAGCCAGTATTATTTTTGTAAAAGACACAGAGAACAGTTGTGTTTCATTTTCCATGCTTAGCTTTACAACATTTGTCAGTCAGTGGTCAAAACAGGACTAGACTTCGAGGCTCCTGTGAGCTTGTGCTGTGCTCTAGCTCTTGTGTCAGGCTGTCTCCCAGGAGTGCAGCATTGTTCTCTTTCCTCGCCTCAGTCATTTAGTCTCTCTCGTTAATGTCTGCAAAATTGCAAGCACAATTGAATCCACCTGGATGCTCAAGTACTAGAAACACATTTAGGCAGTAAAAACAGTTATTTTGAGCACAATTACTTTGCAGTGTCATGACATAAAATGAAACTACTTTTTCAAGTCAGGCCAATATCCCTTTAGGTCTTTGCTGCCTTGTGCTCACATGCTGCACCAAGCTCAGTGGGCAGTGCAGCAGACATTCTATAGGGCTCATCTGATGCCAGCTGGCTGGGTTTCATCTCTGCAACAATATGCTTCACTTATCCTGTTGGGAAACCTGCTATGACTGTTTATGTCAGACAGACAGAGGGTAGGGTTCCACTCCTGACATCTGCATCTAGAAGTCAGATGATCACTCTAGACTGCCCATTTATACCCCCTCTGTAGCTAAGGAAGAGAGACATATCCAGAGGTAACTCACTCCAGGGGAAGAGTTGAAGACCAAAGGAACTGGGGTGTTGTTAAGCATTTCTGAAAAACCATATGGTCAAGTTGGAAGACAATGAAGAAGTGATGCCCATGTCTGCTTTGGTCATTCAGGTTGTACCAGGTGTTCAGTGGTGGACGTAATCTGTAGTGTTTGGGTGTGTGTTAACAAACAGCTCTTGAGCACTGAAAAAGGGCTCAGCACAGGTCCAAATTTTGGGCTTGTCTTCCAAATGGTCAAAACTGGACCATGTTCTGTCTGCTTCAGAGTGACTGGTAACCTGATGTCACAGAGATTGAGTGATGGAGACAGTTGTCATAGTTGAAAAAAATGGTCTCTCTTGTGGATCGAAGTATTTGTATGATGTAGGAATGAAATAGAGTTATATTCGACAGAATTATTTCTGCAAATATAATTTTGACATTATAGCTTTTTTTTCTTGTAAAGACAACGTCCAGGTTCCTTCACTTTCTCTCTTCCTAGAAAAATTCTGGAAGCTTTTAGCATCTCACCTACCTTGATCTTTTTGACAGTTGTATATTATACAACTACACGTTTGTACATCTAGACAAAGATACTTCTAGTGTAAGTTAGTCCTTTGCTCTCCACCTCTGAGAGGGACTTCCAAAGACTTCTGGAAGAACCTTCTGAAGGGCAGCACAACCTGAAACCCGACTGGAGGGATGATTACCAATTACAGGTAAGCATATAACGAGATTGTTTTCCAGGAACTTTCAGAAAATGCAATGCTTTGCTATGAAACACTTCCTCTTAGAAGCAACTAGGTTATTAGTCTGCAGGAATAACTGTCAGACACTTCCCTGGGCTGGAGGCCAGGGAAAGGACATAAAGTGAATGAAATCCTCCTCTTTGAAATTTTTCAGTAGCACACAGTCATACACCCTGGGCAACTCTTGCTGTTGGGTACAGAGTTTTCTGAGTAAAGAAAAATTCATTTACTTCTAGAGTTAAACTGTATATGAGCCTTCTGTTGAGCTCATCTGATGCAAACTCATCATGTGCCAACTTCGCATGACTTATCAGACATAGAGTCATATAATAGGTTGGGTTGAAAGGGACCTTAAAAATCTTCTGGTTCCAATCCCTCAGCCGTGGGAAGGGATGTCACCCACTAGATCAGGTTACTCAGGGCCCTATCCAGCCTGGTCTGCCAGGGATGGGGCATCCGAACCTCCCTGGGCAACCTGCTCCAGTGCTTCAGCACCCTTTGAGTGAAGAATTTCTTCCTAATATCTAATCTAAGCCTGCCCAATTTTAGTTTAAAACCGTTACTGCTTGTCCTGTCACTATCTGCCCATATGGAAAGTCCCACCATGCTGTTTATGAGCCCTGTTAAGGTACTAAAAGGCTGCAGTGAGGTCTCCCACAAAGCCTTCTTTCTATTTTCCATGCTGAACAACCCCAGCTCTTTTGGGTTTTTTCTCGCCTCTTTATTATTTTATTTTATTTTAATAATGATTTTTAATTTTGACTTTACTCACCTTTTTCTAATGACGGTAAACAAGGAGAACAGCATTAAATATGAATGAAAGCAAAGGTTTGCCACCAGAATCGTGTTATTTTACTGCTTTTTACAAATATTTGCAATACTTCTGGGTTTAATTGTTTTTTTAAGATGTCAGAATTGATGTGAAATAAACAGTTTTTCATTAACAGTTTCTGACCACCTGGCTGGAAATCTTTCCAAAGGCCTAGTCACAAGCCATATCTGCTGACTGAGAGCTCGAGTGCCTCATCATGTGCCTCTGTGGTACTGAGAGCTAACAAAGGTTTTTGGAACAATTACTTCCAGGGACCTTCTGAGTTCATGGCTTGTCCATTGACTTCACTTTTCTGGAAATCTCTTGTCTGAAATCATAACAGCCACATCCTATTTTCACAGAGCCTTCCTCATGTAGTCCTGTGCATGGTTTCAGATTCATTGTCTGCTTCTATTCTGTCAGTTTAATGTTCACTGATGGAGAGGCAATAAAACTGAGCAAGACAAAGATGCTGCAGCTAATTAGTCTTGAGGTTAAAATTCTTCAGGACTTTGAATACTCTTCCAAACTCAGTCAAATTTACCTTTATCTGCTGAATTTCTGCTGGGCTTCTTTGGGGTGCAGTCTGAACAAAAGTATCTCAGACAGGTATAGCAGGAATTCAACTTGAGATCCCCAAGTAACATAGAGTGTGGGAAAAGCAGAGTCCCACTCCAGGCAAATGTTTGCCTTCTGGTTTGAAGATCTTATCTAGTATTTCTAATTTACTGAGGTAATCAGGAGGCCCTTCTCCTCTCAGGATTCAGTCTAGCTGCTGTCATGAAACCTAGGATCAGTACTAATCCTACAAGTAAAGAGAAGTTTAAAGAATTTTAAAAACATTTTGGAATATTTGGGAAGGATCTTTGAGAAATGGGGACTTTCCTGCCCTTCAACAAAAGCTTCTTACCCTTGCCAAATAGATACAAGTACCTAAAATTCAGCTGTGAGAACCTTGGCCTTCTCAGGTGAATATTTTGGTCCCAAAAATAGATGTTTCTCTGCACCTATTTCCTGTGACCCTGAAATAGTGTGGCTGGCTTATGGTGCAGAAGGAGCTGCTAGAAAGAAGACAATTTGGAATAGGAAGGAGGGCATAGCCCTCATGATGAAAGAACAAGATCTGATGTTCTGGGAAACAGTGAGAGCTGCCAGTGTAACCTAAATATGGTTCATGAGCTGTGGCACAGAACGGAAGGACTCAGCTACAGATCTTTGTCTCCATGTAAAGTCCCGTGAGGAGCACCAAAGCATCACCTCAAATACCCTGCGATCCCAAGTAATGGTTATTAATAAACCTTAACTGTTTCCATTCTTCTTTTATTTTCTGATGTTTATCTTGCAAGCATTTCACCAAATCATCTCAGCCCACTCATTTCTCTCCCTTTCCATGCCCACAGCGGGGCCCCTCAGGCACCTCACAGCCAAGGCCCTGAGGAGAGTCTGGGGCCCTCAGAATGGCACCTTCCTCCCCTCAGGGGTCCTGGCTTAGCCAGCCTGTCCTGTCAGGCACCGTTTGGGATCGACTGAGGGAGCCAGGCCTGCTCAGGGCCTCAGCAACTGGAAGTGGTGCCATCAGCAGCAGGAGCGTTGCAGTTGAAGGGAAGCACAGGATGACATGTCCTCCCGCCAGGTGGGTCCTTCCCCATACTTGGAAGCCATGCTGCCCTCTCCCTGTACAGTGATTCTGTCACCCCTCTTCTGCCATCCCCTCCCTGACTCTTTTGGGATCCCCCATTGCAAAGCTGTCCTGGCCTTCTGCAGAGCCAGGAGAGGTTTTATTTTCACCAAAGAATTATAAAATGCTGCCATGTTCTTCATGGGAGGCATTACTATTACCCCTTTGTCTGCTTTTCTATCAGCGTTCCTGATGCTGGGTGCCTACTCTCCTGAGCCATGGTATAGATTGAACTCAGCCACCTAGACATCCACAAGTCACATTTTTGTTAGTAAACTGAACACAGAGCCACAGTCTGTCCCTACTGTTAAATTGTTAGTATGGCCCTGTCAGACACCCCCCACAGCCCTGCCTGGGTGGAGCCCAGGGCCAGCAGGTGCCCAAAGGCACAGACATGGGCACTTTTGGGAGATTATGAGGGGAAAGATAAGAGATTTCAGTGGTGTGAGTTGTAAGCTGTGCTGAGCAGGCAGCCCCAGGAGGTTCCATGTGCATTTCCATGTGTGCATGAGCACTGCCAACTCTGCCGCACAGCACCATTCCCGCCAACAGCTGCTCTCGGGCTCTCCCGATGATCACAGCTGTCTGTGAGGGGAGTGTCAGGAGATCACAGGAACTGTGCCACTGTGACCAGGTATTGACCAAAATTAACTGAACTGCGATGTGAGAAATAGCTGCCCTGCTCTCTGAACGCAGCCCCCGACAACTTGGTGCCTCAGATGTCCAACATGGCACCTGAGATGTCTAACATGACGCTTGCAGACGTCAGCTGTGCCAGCAGCAGCCGGGATGGCCACCAGGCCAGGCAGGCCTCCTCCTTCCCCTTCCACTGCCACTGCTCTAGGTGTCACTTGCAGCAAGAGGCAGGCACATGCTCCAGAAGGAAGCTGACCCACAGTGGTGGGCAGGTGGAAAACACATCCAGAGGCTGAGCAACTCTGTTCAGCCCCTGAGCAAAAGAACAGCCCCTGGCTAGGTGCTGCCTGACAAACTTAAGGAGGGCAACTTTCTCTTTGATGTTAGTGGGAGGTAGGTTATATACACATCAAGAGGAGAATGTGCCCCTAATTAATCAGAAATCACTGTCAGTGAGTCACTGTGTCAAAAGAGTTTTGGCCAATTATCCTTCACTTTTCAGAAGTGCACTATTTCCACATAGGGAAGGGCTTTCTTGGAAGCTGCTTAAACAGATGAAAAGTAGTCAACAACTCTGAGAAAAATGCTTGTCTGTTTGTGTCAATTTAATAGAGAAATGTACACTCAGATTTAAATGCCTTAATGAACATTTATTTTGTTTTTTTTTCTTTTTTTTATAGAAGAGAAAGTGAGGAAGAGGACAATGAAGACTAAACATTCAAAGAAAACTTCAACTAAAGTTTGCTTTTGAATAGAGCAAGATGTTATGAAGAGCAGTATGGTCGGGCACTGTATGAGGATGTGGAAGAGCCAGATTGTACCTACACCACTGCAGACATTTTAGGTAAATATAAGTAGCATAAGTACAGAATGCCCATGGAATTCACTTGCTACACAGCTCTAGCAGACACACAAAAAGGTGTTAATATCTGTGTAGACATTTTGCCTGGGTGATTCTGCTGTGAATGCCTAATGCTGGTTTCCTCTTTCCATGGAGAGAATAGAGATGCTACACTTAACAGAAGTTCAAACATTAATGATAAGCAGTGGGGAAAGGGTTTCTACTGACAGTAGCCAAGCTCAAGAGGATGGTTTGAACTATCACGTGTTATTATTGAATTCCATGCTAAATCCAATTTCTAGGAATTTACAGCCTAGTCTGCAGGAGTATACACACAGGTACTGAGGAATGTGCAAGTTTCAATGTTCCCATCTTACCTTTCTGGTGGTACCATAACGCAGTCCTTAAGAACATTCTCCTACCCCACCCCTATAGTTAAGCAATGTCAGAGAGGACAGGAACAAAGCTCTTCTGAGTGTAAACTAGTGTGGTGTTAAGAAACCTTGTGTGTCAAGCCAGATACTTCTGCGCCACTGTAAACCTTTCACTTTGGTCCAAATTCACAGTAGAATTCAATACCTAAAATATCTTTATTGGTATTGGGAGTCTTTAGCCTCGCATTAACTTCCTAAACCAGGGATGATAGCATCAGGGGTACCTTACATTAAAGAAATTATCAGATTCCAAAGATACAGAGGCTACAGACTCATTTCCCTGGTCTTACCTGTCTGCTAATCTATTTACAACACCATGTCATTCCTGGTTTGTATTGCCTTCAGACAAGTTGTATCCTGTTAAACATGAACTTCTCCTTAGCTGGCTGCCAAAGTGCCAAAGTGATAGTTTCAGTGGCAGCACCAGGTAGGTGAACTACCAATACTGTAGATGAAAGCATGGCTTGCCATGGTTCTCCCCACTCCCTGCCTCTATTATGTTCTTTGTTGGAATTGTGTGATGCATCACTCAGGGGCTGTGTGTAATCTGGAAAGGACCAAGCATGTGCTTGTGAACTGGATGAGCTCTCTGTCTCAGTAGGGCTTACTTTTTGTCACACAAAGACACATGAGTATCAGGGTACATATGTATTCAGTCTTGGCTGAGGCCATGGTGATGTGATACTGATACGGATTTTGTGATGCCAGAGCACGTCTGCTCAATCATCTGGAAAGGAAGCAGTGCTAAGGATTCTCTGTCTAAGGTGACTGTGCAGATCAAACATTTTGAGGACAGGGAAACTAATATTAGGAACTTTTTTTGTTTGGTAGACAGCTAATCTTTTTTGCTGTATCCTTGAATCTCTATTGCCATAAAAGACAAAAAAGCACCATGGTTATGTAACACACTGTGGGCTAATACGCTATGACCCACTTAAGAAAAAAGAGAGGACATGTATGGAAGAGATTGTATGTGATAAATCCTTGGGAGTGATTAAGGGCATCAGTGCATACTCCACTCTCTTTCTTTCTTGAAGAATTGCAGGGTGCAAGTGTTAAAGTTTGTGGTCCATACATATATATATATATATATATATA
>WEKY01037456.1:0-32779 GCA_013390045.1 Picathartes gymnocephalus | reverse complement strand
AAAAAAAAAGAAAAAAAAAAAAGAAAATTAAAAAAAAAAAAAAAAAAAAAGGAAAGACATGCACAACTACATGCACAACTACACAAGTATGGAACTGTAGAAGAGAGGACATAGTCTCCAGTTCCAGAAAAAACTTCCTGTTACTAAAGAGGTGATTAATTGTGCTTGAAGCTAAGCTCACACTTATGTGCCTTGCAAAATTGGGTTATAGGAGGAAATTGTGTGCTGAGTAAAGCATCCTGATCTTATTTCTTGAAATGTCTTCTTATTTTTAAGATTGCCTGTTCTATCTGATGGGAGAATTGATAATCACAGGGCAAAATCAATCTAGGCTCTGGAGCAGCTGATTACTAGCAGGTCAGCTAAAGCATATCCTGCACTGAGGACTAATTGATGGATTTTTTCAGTTGCTAAGGTAGCTGCTGGAGAAGACTCTGAAACCCAGCACGCGTATTTCAGACTGTTCTAATACTGGGACAGTATTGGGAACAGATCCTCATTCTTTATGGCCATCCACACTTGCAAATGTCAGGGTGCTAGAAAAAGTATTTATGAACAGATTCTTATTTACATTCTGGTACCTTCATATTGCTGGGTAGAAGGACCCAGAAGGCAGAATTATAAAGTGGTATAAATAGCTTTTCTGTAAATGTGAATCTGACCTCAAGTATTAGGAGCTCCAGAATGAAAGAATAGCATTGTTAAAATTCAGGTACCTAATTGCTTTGCTGACATTCAGCATGCTAAAATACAAGGTAAAGACTTGTTAGGAAGTGTAAGACAGTGTGATACATAAATATGTTTACCTCTAGGCAAATCAGGAGTAGTTCTCCTGTAATCAACACATTGGTGTAAATTGATCCTGGAGCAAGACAAGGCTGTGAGATATCACTTCTCAAATAACTTCCCTTAATATTGGAGGGATTGTCAGCTGCACCACTGCAGCACAAGAGGATAAAAGGAGAATTCTTGGGAACTAATTAACAAGTTACCATGATGAGTGAGTCTCATTATTTTGAAATGTAAATACTTTTGTTGATTAAATCTGGATCATTAGCTCTGGTCTTTGATAGAGGAAGTTTCATCAGAAGTGAAAAACGAGGAAGCAAGGAACTTTCTGGTGTTATTGAAATATCTGATCCTTTGGGAAATGTCCTAAGAATGTACAGAGAGCTGAACACACAGGCTTTAATATTTGAACTATCCTATGCTGTTGGAGCTGTGAGATACTCTTGCTCTCATCAGACTATGCACAAAGAAAAACATGACTTACACTGACCAGCAGTTACAAAACAGTTTAATGACAAGACAAATTCCTGTTTAGCAGGATCTTGGTAATGTTTCATATAAATGTAAGCTCTAGTGTAGAATGCACAAAAGTTTCTTGTCAGATCCTTATAATAGATTTTTCTTTACTTCAGATGCTTGAAATTACTGTTCATTAAACCAAATTTCTGCAGAGGTAAAAAGATGGATTTAAACACCTTCCCAATTGACATTCATAAGAATAATCATTAATTTAAACACCTACTGAAAGGCACATTTTTTATATACAAGGTCAAACTGTGTCCTTATTTTATATACAAGGTCAAACTGTGTCCAGGGTAGAGGAAAAACGTTGAAGTGAGCAAAACAACCACGGGTAACTAAGCTGTCCTTTCAAAACTTCTGGTTCTGTGCCATGATTTCTAGATCTGAGATATGTGTTCAACTTCCAAACAGCATATTCTTGACCTATGTCAGGGAGCCAAGACCATAGTATTTGGATTTCGCAATCCACTTTTCTTCTGTCTTCTTTGCAAGAGCAGCAGGAGACTCCCCAGGCATTTTATTACCAAAAATCACAGTGAACTTCCATCTACCTTGGGGACTGTTCTATGAAGTACAGTTACCTGTATATTGAAGGACCAATGGGATGATCTGAAGTGTTAAGCACAGCTCTACAGCTCAGTCAGCCTGTCAAATTACCATACTGTGGGTACTGCAACTTCATCCAAATAGTGAGCAGTGTTTTTCATAAAGTTTGTGGTGAAGGCTTTGGGTAAGCAGACCAAACTTGAAATTATGGGTTTATCTCCAGCTCCACTATCACTAATGATTGCTCAAGTTCTTGTTTATCACATGACTAGCAGTTATTTCCCCTGCAAAGTAAAATGCAATGAAAATAGCACAGAGTAGGCATAGAAGATGATTTCATCTGTGAGTTACTTAATACATCTTGAGTAGAGCATTATCCAGAATGACTTATACCCTCTCAAACAACAATAACTTTAGGAAAAAAGCAAATATTGACACTCCAATAGTGTTTGCCCAGCAATTAGTGAGTGGTATATACATCATTCAGGACATCTTTGTTGCAGGTATCTATTAGGAAAAGGGAGAACTGAGGTCCTCCAATTAGGAGTATATAACGAATGCTGACATAGAAGGTGTCCACCCTGTGAATCCTTCTGAAATTATCTTATTCTCAGCCAGTACTATTTGAAACTCCTACTCCAGTTGACTACCTCCCAGTATCCATACTTACAATTTAAATGTTTTCTCCTACATGTGAAAATAGATGTTTGTCACCCTAGGTCCGCAAAGCATCTGCCAATTCTGCCTCCAAAAATGATCAGTAACAGCTTTATCAGAGGACATAGTCCTGCATCTGGGGAGGTATCAAAAATATGCCGCCATGGAATTTTTCCTCCTATTCCTTTTAACTGCATGGTGTCCTGATATAGACGTCATATACTTTGATTACACCACATCCATCGTATTCCTGTAAACACTTGTTTTCTTCTCTCTGCTTGACTGATAGTAAGATTGGTCTTCCTGTGTACCAGAATGTTGAGATTTGAGAACAAATGGCTGGAGTCTTGAGTAAATTCTCCTTCACCACTTTATACTGCTGGGAAGGCAAGGGAGTCAGCAGTACCCTTCAAACAGTGAGGGCTGGGCTTCCAGCTCTTTCGTGTCACTGGAGCACTCAGTTACAGATTAGTGCTGCAAACCCCTCATGTTCAATGAATGAAAGCTGGTTCCAGTTGTTTGTGTCTGCAGTGCATGGATTTAGAACTTCATACAGGAGAGATTCAGCACTCTAAGCAACTCCAGCAAGGACAGATGGTTAGTCTGTTTCCTGTATGCTATTTTCTGATTCTGTTAGCATCCATAAATGTCTCAATATCCAGCATTTTTCAATTACAACCTTTATAATTTTTCACTGCTTTTCCCAGGACAAATACTTGCTGTGGAAAGATGAATCTGTTTGGCTTTTTCTTTTTTTTTAGAGATAGTAGCCTTTTCCTTTCCTTCTTTTCTGATAGCTTCATTATTGTTTTTGGTATCTGAGTCACAAAAAGATGTTACACAAAGGGTATTTACAGTATAATGGGGTTCAATGGTGTTGAAAGCTAAAGTTAATTAGCCTCACATTTACGACTATTAGAGCAGAGAGGCTGTAGTGAAGCATTGTGTTTGTCATTTGCGCAATGTTTCTGAGAAGCAAACGGCACAGATTCTCCGGACCCTTACTGGCTTCCTTTCTATCCTCGGAGCTCAATTTCGTTTGCAATAGCATCCAGTGTTGCAGAATGGAGATCGATGGAACCATTCAGCACACACAGTGTCAGCAAGTGCACGTCACCTCTGCTCTGACCATGGCCAAAATTACCAGGAGGATGAGTCAGAAAGGATTTGAGCAAAAGATGTTGTCGGTACCATAGTGACCATGCAGTTGCTAAGGATGTGATTAGCACTCCGATTGCAGGAACGGGAGAGTTAATTACTGTGTCCTCATTCCATTTCTCTAGGGGAATACCTGTTTGCCAGTACTACAAGACAAAAATCCCTCTGCCTCTTGATTTTACAGCATCCGAAGCCAGCACCTGGTTGACCCTGAACATCTCCATTATGCAACTGGAATATGTAACTGTTACCCTCTAAGTGCAGCACATGCAATGCTAAAAATTGCCCTTTTACTCCGTTTTTATTTGCTGTATTTTCCTCTCTCATACACAACATTCACTTACACTCATTCCCCTCTGGAAGTTTGATAGCTTTTTTTTTTTCTGTAAGTCTGAAATGCAGCTATTAAGCTGAAGAAGGCTCAGGGAAATGAACTAAAATGTCTAGTGGGAAGAAAAATGGCACGGTAAGGAAGGGATAAAAAAAAAAGCTCAGTGTAATAGAGACTGATCACTCAATCTGTCCATGCCCTCAAATAAAACTGAGTGAATTTAACATGTTAGGTTACAGTCAAGAAGCTGAGGTGTTTATGTGGATAAAATATAGTTTCAGATTGTCAGGGGGAGCTATTTATTTATTTTTGCATATGTGAGTCATTTAGGCAGTCCCTTTATGTGAGTGAAAATATGTTTATTTTCCCACTCCCTGCTGATGTGTGTTCTATTAATATCACACTAGTTGCAATAGATGGATACACTAGGAACTATTTGGTGTTGAGTTTGTTTTTCATGTTTCTTTTTCTCTTTTTTTTTTTCTTCAGGCAGCTATTTGTATAAACCAGCTCAAAAGCCTCCAGGCACTTTTCATACAAGTTTTCCTCCATTTTAAAAACAGGGCTTAACCCTGCAATAACAGTCCACAAGGAAGCAGTAGCCTATGTAAGATCTGAGGTGTTTTTTATCCCTTTCAGACAAGGTGGAAGTGACACTGTATTTCCCTAGCTTCCTGAAACTAAGCATTGGATGCTCAGAAGTGGCCCCACTTCCAACTATTTGATTAAAATAAAGGGGGAAAAAGCTAGAAGCTGTCAAAAGAGATGCTGAAATTAATAAAAAAGGAGTGGTGTTGTGAGATACACAGGTGCCTGTTGTTTACCACCAACCACAACTACCATCTCCCCCACCCTCATTAAGGACATTCCTGGTACTTGCTGCCACAGTTGTTGCCCCTTTTCTCATGGTACAAGGTAATGGAACACTGATAATTTTTTTTTATTTTTATGCTCCCCATAACATCTTGGAGTTGTTTCTCTTTCCTCTGCCCTTTCTGTAGCTCTGTTTGGATTTTAGTAAATTATGGACATTCCAAGAAGGGATCTGATGCCATGACAGGTTTGGCAATGTACATACAGACTACAGTGAGGATGCTGAAGAACTTATTATCTAAAGAGGTGAGGCACAACAGGTTTACAAAGGAAATCAGCAGAGGAAATGGATGTGAAGTGTTCCTAGCTGAGCTGAGCAGTTCCCAGCTGAGAGAGGTGGCAGACAGATGAGAGCTCGAAGTCCGGGAACTGGAGCCAGAAGACCTGACTTTCAAATCTGACTCAGCTGTTCTTGCTTATGTTAAAATGAGGGGAGTATTAAAGCAACCACACTGGAAGAAAATTCCCTCTCTGTGATGGGGTAAGGGGAGTGTACTGTCGGTTCCAGGCAGTTGTCTGTGGGCTCCTGAAGTCACGTTGTGCTATTCCTGCTGCTTGTAGTAAAGCAGGATGGCAATGAAAATAAAATCTGCTTCACACCCTCAGCTAGCATGACCCAGTTAGCTTACAGCAGGCATCAATCAGGATGTTTGCTTCTGCCTTTGGCTGAGCCACAAGCCTGCTCTAATGTCCCTGGCTTGGCTCTTTCTTTGACCCCCATATATCTCCCATTTGAAATGTGTCACTCTCCTTGTGCTGCATACTGTCTACCTTGCAAGGTATGTGCTATCTATGGGGAAAAGGAACTATCTTTGTTTTAAATGTCACTAAACCTTTTACAGCATGGCCCTGACCTCTTGGTGTTGGTCTTAAGAGCTACAGAAATAGAAATTAATACATAAATTCTCCCAGCTTAACAATAAAGGAAGGGTACGCTGGTTATGACCCTGTGTCTTCAACCACAGGTTGTCACTCTGTGATGGAACACATATTTTGAATGTAACCTCATCTGCTTTCTTCTTTTGGGAAAGTGCTTTTTGTCTCTTTGTTCTTTTTTGATCATGCATTTTGGTTCACATACTACCCATCAAAGTCTTTGCCCCTGCCAGTGGGAGGACAGCAATTTTGAAAGGACATTAACAGTCTTATAGTTTTGTTCATGCTTCAGATAGATCATTGAAAGTGCTAGCTCTTCCAAAGATACCACTGGATCATAAGCAAAGGAGAAGAGCTACACTGGCTTAGGCAAGCAGATAGGAAAATGTGAACAAGCTTCCTGGAGAGGGAATCTAAAAAGTCACAGGGAGCTACAGATAGGAAGAATGCATTGAAAAAGAAAGCAGAAAATTAAGAACAGCTATATTGGTGTCAGTCCTACTTTCCTGAAGTCCAAGGGAGATGTGTCAGCGTCTACAAATAAAAGCAAGATCAAGACATAAGAACTTATCTCCTCATTGCCTGCTGCTTGCATTGGATATGCTGATATTATCTGCTTTCTCAGTCACTTCATTCAGCTAAGGAAATAATCATGGTAAAATGTGTCATGTGTCTACCCCAGGAACAAGTTCACAACATCTGAGTGTTTTTGATCTAGGACATAATTTTCCTCTGGTGTTACTAGCAAAAACAGTGGTATAACCTTATGAGTCATCTTGTACAGCAGAAGTTTTTGAACGTGTTCTGCTTCCTGATGCTGCATAACTTTTAATAAGACTTTTTCCAAAGTCCTCAGGCCCTAGGAAGCCAATTTATAACACATCCCTTTTTAAATGCATGGGCCAGAAACCCACACTTTCAGCATGTCAAAACCAGGAGCCTGACGTTAATTTCTTAAACCTGTAGCTGGGATCCTAAAATTAGAACCAGAATTTTCAATAGGTTTGAAATCTAAAGAGCTTCAACCTATTATCAAGATATTACATATTTGGTCCTTTTGAAAAGCCAGAAAATAACAAAAGACAGGGCTTGTAATGCAGGATTCATTTTCTACCATGTCTGAAGTGTTGTACAGCATTTTAAACTGGTTTCTTTTTAGAGTGATAGTCATGACTTTAGTCATTAGAAGACTGGACCAGAATCCAGGAATTTTCAGCATCTCTTATTGTTGACCAGAACTCTTGGCTGCAGTTTCACCTTCTATAAAGTGAAGGTGGGAAGGGAAGATAAAAAATATAAGGGGAAGAGAGGAAATTATGATGAACAGTGTTAGAAAGCAGGTTGAGATCTCCTTATGAAAACATGGCAGAAAAGTTATTGTGGGGCTCCATAATCATACTGAACTAGAATGTGTACAAACAACTTCCCTGGGAAAAGGAGAATTTGTTCTTATATTTACATAGGGAAGCAGGTATGATTAGTATAGAACTGCACAGCCCTAATATATTGACAGGGAAATTGCTGCTCTGCTTTATGACTCTGTCTTCCAACCAACCCTCTGCCACAGAAGTCATTGCCCAGTTACATGATCCTGCTGGTGAAACTTCTGTTACTGCTCCAAAGACACAAGAAATAAATCTATACTACCTGGCTTCTGGAAACCAAACTGTGTCTGTGCCTGAAAAATTACTTCCTTGGCAACTATTTATACTAAATAAATAAGTAAAGCGTGTTCCTTCTGTGCAGGCAGATCCCAGGAGGCAACAGCATTCAGCATTCTATAACTTGGGATAGCAGTGGCAGGACTGGGCCTTGCTGGGGTTTTTTTTTTGTTTTGTTTTGGTGGGGTTTTTTGTTTGTTGGTTTTTTTTTTAAATTTTGTTTCCTTTGTCGAGTTTTTTTTCATGACTAGCAGTCTCCTAAGCAACAAAATGGGTACGAGGAAAAATAGCAACTCAGCTAATAACAAAACTAAGGGAAATCCCCGCCTGAGTCATTGTAGGAAAGGGAATTAGCTGTCCCCTTGAGCCTTGTGACACTTATACAACAGAAAAGGTTGTTCAAATTATCATCCAGTCATGTGGGGTATGTGCTTAACAGATCTTCCTTATTGTAGAGCAAACCTCCCTCCTTGCCTTGCCTTCTGTTTGCTTTTCAAAAAGCGGTAGTTTAACAATTGAAGAGTGAGACAGTCTTTTTAGAAGGAGCTAAATTTCTAGAAACCGGATTTTATTTCCGGATTGCCTTTAAATTGGAAATAAAGCCCATCATGTCTCAGGCTTGCTCTTTCTTTTCAAGCCACAAATGGGAGGAAAATCTGACTCTTCAGTCATTTCCATAAGAGCAGCTCCTGCATAGCTTATAGCTTCCTCATTTCTCACAGGCCTCATCTCAGATCTGTCCGAAGGATGTGGTTTCTTAGGGCTGACGCTTGCTTTATCTCTAAGCATTTATCCTGATGCTCTAAGCATTTTCCTACAAAACTGAAACTTGTTAAATTGTGTTTCTAGAGCGTGCAATGGTCAGCTCTGGGTTAACACTTCCACAGGAAGCCACAGTGCAATGCATAAGGTCTTTCAGTTTGTCCAACTACCCAAAGGATCAAAGAACTGTCAGAACAACCTTTGGTTGAACTCAGGTATGTCCAAAAACATGCATCAATTTATGAAGGTGACACCCTTACTCTAGAAGAGCACTGCAGGCTCTTTCCTATTTTTGAAGGCTTTCAGCACGTACATTACTTTAGTCAACATGCAGTGTAAGTTTTATGTTGATCTTGGCTCTTCTTCTGTATGACATTTTGCACGGTTTCTCAGTATTGGAGCCTCTTTTCTCATCCCCTGATGGTTTTGTTAAGGCCTTTTCATGTTGGTAATGCAATTACCAGCTATGTCTAATAATCATCATTTTTACAGAAAACAGTAATACAACCAAGCAGCAGAATTAATGAAGTCTAGTTTTCTCAGAAATTATGTCCCTGCCCACACACAGTCTTTAACCCACTTCTCCTCAATTTCCATCATAAGTAGGCCAAAAGGCATCTGCAATTTCCTCTGCTCTTCTCTTGGAGAACCCCCCTCAGCTCTTTTCAAACAAGTCCTAATTACTGACTTCAACGTGAATCCCTTTTCGTCTTAAAGGCACAGACATGGGGTTTGTACTCCATGCAGCCACCTTTTCTTATGGAGGTTGCAGGAGCTTCTTGCTTTTGTGACCTCTTTCACACTGCTGGTTTGGCTGAAGACAGCCAGCTGGTTCACAAGTTATTAAGAAGAGGCTGAGAGATAGACAGTATGATCTCTCAGGCCTTATTTCTTGAGGAAAAGAGGATAAAAACAGAAGGTGATTAGAGCCTAAGTGTTTATGTCTATGGCCCTGGGCTTTTAGACGCATCTTTATCCCATAGACCTGATGGTTTTTTTGAGGAGTTATGATGTGTACTCCTGCATATTATCTAATCGTTACATATTATCATCATCCACAAAGGACAATATAAATGTTTTAGTATAATGGTTGATTTGTCTAGTTAACTGTGAGAGACTGGGAATTGCATTAACCAAGGCAACAATTCCCTTCTTTTTAAAACAGCTTGGAAGTTTCCAGAGACTTTGTCTGACTCCTGATTCCCCTCCCTTACTGTTTCCCATCTTCTAAATTGGCACGTTTCCAAAAGAGCCTGCTGCCCAAGGAGTGGATGGCATGGCTTCCTGTAGGGCTGTCAACATAGTTCTTTTAATCAGTCAGGGATTCGTTGCTGAATGAAAGAAATCTCCCCCGGATATCTTTCAAGTGAATGGTTTCCACAGAATTCCATACCCAATTTGCTGTGGGAAAGTGGGTAAAAAGGTTTTAGAAATCAAGCTGTGGGCTCAAACATGTTAGCATATACAGGGTCAGATCCAGCATTGCTAAGGCCAGGAGAAGTCTGACTATGGACTCAATGAGTGCAGGATTAAGCCCATTGCCACTTAACTAGCATGGTGACAGAAACCTTAGAAATTTCTTAGGCTCTATTGGTATCCTGGACTAATTTCAAGCTTAAATTTGGAATAGTCGATACAGCAAGTTTAACATTGCCTTTTAAATTATAGTAGCTATCTTTTCTCCTTGAACATATTAAACAATACTTATTTACAATATTTACATCTTGGAGGTACATTGTGGTTTTACAAATTCCCTTCCGTTTCATCTTGAAAAGATGACTACTCAACAAAGAGGATGATTTCTCCTTAAGCAGCTTCTGTTGCCACTATTGGGATAAGAAAATGCTGTTGTTCTTTAGTGAAGAGTCTTCTGAGACACTCTGGCTTTCTGTGAGGTCAAAACTCCTCACCAGCTCACTGCAGCCTCCTCCTGATACAGCATCATATTAATGGTTCTGGTGGGTTTCTCTCAAGTGTTTGTGTGTTTTAAGCTGAGAAAGAGATGGAGTCAGTAACTTCAAAGAATACTATGGAACCATGTCAACGTTTGGGTTTAGTCCTCTAAGTAAAACCTGCTGCACTGCATGTAGAAATCTAAGGTCTCTCTCAAAAAAAAGTGTCCTTTAAGTATGGTGTGTTTCACTAGAATACTTGCTAATTCGGTCAAATGCTTTTCATGTTTTTTCTTTAGAAATGAGAATGAGAAATTTTACTGCACTACTAAAAATACTATGTGGAAGAAATGTGATAGGTAAAAAATATTGGTCAGCTCTAGGATGCTATGCATTTTTAGAGTAGACCTATGCATGGAAACAATTTCTTTTCCTTTGAAACCCTTTTTCATTTTAAAGCTCTGTGTCTCAGTTTGAATACAGGGCTGTGAGTAGGGCCCATTCTGTGCTCTGTGGTCCATCTTGCCAGGTATCTTATGTAAGTGGGTTCTCTTTCCCTTCAATTCACATGAGCTTTGTTGAGTAGTCTCACTCTCTACTAAGAGTAACACTTTCCTAGCCATTTGGGCTTCACTGTGTTTGCCTCACTGGAGGTACTGAAGTCACATAAAAAATACTTTTGCTGCTCAAATAGAACCCAAAAATACTTCTGGAGTAGCTGTTGTTGTATTTGATGTGCAGGGAGGTAAAATAAATGATGTCTATCCCTGAAAGTTTACAGCATGGGAAAGGGCCATGTTAGCTGATTCAGAAAATAAATAACTTGTTCTTTTCTGGTCACTTTTGCATCAACATAGATCCTCTAAGAAGACCTTCACCTGGACTGAAGAATAACATCAGTGGGACTGACCAGGCTTCCCAATTTGAGTGATCCTATACCTGCAAGTGTAGGGTTAGAATAAGCATTATCTCAACAGCTAGCTTAGTTAGAGAACTCAAATGGAGTTCCTGATTGTCCTTGACAGATAGTTGAAGAACTCAATCTTCTGCTGATATTATAAAGAAAGCATACAGTAGATAAATATCAAATTGCTAGCAGCCTGGACAAAACCTATATATTAGTACTATAAAAAACCTTTGTGATCCATCTTATCCATACAGTCTAATGGAAGTGTCAGTTTCTGGAACTTACTCTTTTTTAATCCCTGGGACACTGTGTGTGTCACAAGATAATCAATAGGTGAAGCCAGCGCCTGTCCTGGATCTTTGGAAGTCCATGAGATCCCCAGAAGTAACTAAGACAAGTAAAACTTGCTGAACAGAAGATGTACATATGTGAAAAACATATCTGCTGAACAGAGTCATATACATTGGAAAAGGTTGAAAACTGAAGGGTAAATGTACAACTCCACAGTTTGAAGGAGAACACAGAAGAGGAAAACTTGAAACTTCATTGACTCAAGTAGACAACCATGCCCAGAAATGTACCCCACAGAGCAATCCTAGGAGATAGATAGTCTTCCATCTTCCATTTCTATCTTCTTTGATTCCACACATTTCCATGCCCTTTAAATAGAACAGGACTCTATCAATCTCTTGATCTGTTCTGCTGGCACACACAATGACAGTCCTGTGTGCAGATGAAGCCATAAGGGTTTTACTGACTTTTTTTCCCTAAAAAAATATGTCTAAACTGCTTTTGTATTCACTGCTTCTCCACCTCATCATTCTGCTACTTCTTCCCAATTCTTTGCTGATTACCTTGCATGACTTCTCTCCCACTTGGAAGATACATGCTTTACTTTATAACATTTCTTGTGCACTAAAAAAAATACTAAATCAAGCAATTACCAGAGCTGGAAGGTCTACCCTTCCTTCAACTGGCATAGCCATCATGTACTAGCCATCATGTTAACTTTAAGGATAGATTATTTTTATGGAGTTTGTATAACTTTGGCTATTTGCCCAGAATGTCCTTGATAACTCAAGGTCACAGAAAGTGAGTAATAGTCTGGTCCTACTTAATAAGACACAGGATCATCATGATGGAGATGGCCTTAGCATTCAAGAATCCTTTAAATTTGGCACTCCAAATTGTATTAAAAAATGGTTTAGATTGCTTTCCCTGAATAACTGCTGTTAAACTTTATTCTTCATCTTGCTCTTTCCCAAGACTGGTATTGATTCCCAGTTGCTTGGATGCTAAGAATATCCTTGGATAATATTTTGGGAATTTAAGGCCTTTAACAAGTTTCTGAAATGAATGGGATTTTCTGGATAGCAGATGAAATACATCAGGATAGATTTGTCCATACACAAGTAGCTTAATACCTGTCTTAGATGGGAGCAATGCCAACTAATGCATTTTGGCTGTGCAGTCTTGTGCATTCATTTCCCCAATAGAACTATATTCTTCTGGTGTGGGATGGTTTGTTATCCCCGTGTATGACCCTTTTATAGTATTTCCTAGTCAGCCGTTTGACACCAAGCTGGTTTTCTCAGTTTTCTATGTTTAGATAATGATCCCTTTAAGTGTTTTCCCAATCCTACTGTGATTGGTTCAGACCAGTGTCACAGGTAACTGGTGAAGCAAACACCAACGAATTCACAAGCAACTCCAGTATCACAAGTGGTCAACCACAAGGGACTTTGTTAATCCAAATGAAGGCTCATTTTTCAAGTGAAAACTAAAGCATAAACCCCCTGAGTAAAAGTATCTGTTTCATTTGTTTTTAACTGGGTAGTTTGGGGAAAAAAATAGTCCCAAGAGGCAAATCTAAAGACTTTGCAGAAAGAGTGAATGAAGTGAGAAGATAAAATTTTGAGTAAAGTGGCATTTTTCATAGATTCAAGCATTTCTCTTTTGTATTTAGAAACTAGGAACACTGACATAAAACACAAACTTACTTTTTTGTGTGTTAGATAATGGCAGTGGATGGGGAATACTTGCTGCAGTCAGTTGGTTGACATGCCCTGGCACAAGCAATAAAAAGACATAAAGGCCTGCACTGCAGTCTCAGGATGGGAACTTCTGTTATGTGTCTCTGGCAAATAGACTTTTACATCTAATAGTCACAGAGTGTGTTGCCTACTTGTGTGTTCCTTGCTGTCTGGTAATTGCTTGTGCTTGGTATTTCCCTCATTAATTTTATCCTTCTTCCGCCCTGTGCCTCACTTATCAGAGCTAAGTAGCATTCTTCAGTAATCCTTTTCCTCCTCAGAACTCTCCCAGGTAAAGCTGTGTGGGTGTCTGAGAGTAGGAAGAGTTTGCATTTTAAAAACAAGGGCTGTCTTTTCTAGACCCTCATGCAGAAGAAGCTAAAACTAGGAAAATAGCATGATTAGTCCATCTGTGACCTATCCATTTCCTCTTTCCCACTGCTAAAGCCAGTGTACTTTCATCTTTGTCACCACAATAAATCTCCAACATTTTTGCAAATGCTATCCCTCCTCTAGGGATTTTCCATTGCAATTGATACTATGCAATCCTAACCACCTCTCCCTAAATTCCATTGCCTTCATTTGAGGCATTCCCACACAACAGAGTGCGGCTGTGATGGGTTGCACCTTAGGTTAGGGTAGTAAGGTGAATTAAAAGGTGTGATGATGACATTGCATTTACTCTTTCCACTTGACACTTCTGAATAGTGCACTCATATTTTTTGCCAGCTTGCAGAAAAGAAGCGGGTTTTATGAATGCCTACCATGCGCAAAAACTGACCCTATGAGATTTGGCAGGCAGGAGCAAGTGATGACAGGTTGTTACCAAATTATTCCTTTATATTTTATACCAACAAGGATCATACAGATTTGTTGGAAGACAGATACAAGAAATATAAAATGCATTCTAGACAAGATCTTCATTAGGAGTACCCAAGTTTACTAAACCTGATGCCTAATCATAACCCCTGGTAATTTTGTCTTATTATTTGTCCCCTCTCAGCTTAGTGGTTATGAAAACAAGGCAGCCTTGGCCAGCCATTTACGAGGAAGGAAGTTGTTAGAACAGCATGTCTCAATAAAGCAATGGTTTCTGCTGTTGTTTTTGTGTATGATACAACTGGACATCCCAGCTAGTCAAGGAAACACAGCTCCAGATGAAGCCAAAAGAAGACATGGGCAAGGAGATAAAGCTTATCAGGACCATGTGTACCTACAGCTTGTTGGCTAAAGAGAGCCCAAAACCAGCTCAGGATACTTTGGTTTTCAATCAGAGCCTGACCTTTCTCTCTGAAGTAGGCCCCTAGACTATGTTTGGAAAGTTGTCTGGAACACACTGAGAACATTCTTCTGTGTTTCTGAGGAGGTTTGTTCTGGTTAAGACTCCTCCCAATTTTCACAGACAGTGTAAGATATTTCAGTATGAGAGTTTTTTGCTTGGAATGGAATCTGCACAAAAGAATGGTATTTGGAGCATAAGCAGCTTATCAGGAAGTAACAACTTGAATTGCAAAAGCTTCCCCAGAAGGTGATCTGCTAGAGGTGTTTTCTACCATCCCCTCAAAACTGTAGGTTTTTGCTCTTCCATCATGTGATGCTCTAAGAAATGAGGCTACACACATTCATTTAATATTATAGTTCCCTTGTGATATGTTCACTTTCCTTAATGAGAGCAGTGTTGCTAACTTGTTAGGAGCCTGAGGACTGTATCAAATTAATATAGTGTGGAGGAAGAATTAGCAGAGAGAGGAGCTCCTTGTGTGAAATGGGATGAGATCACTGATGGTCCTTTTGTCAATCTTGTCATTTTTGTACTACAGACAAAATGTTAACAAGGATATTATAGAACACTATTACTCAGAACTGGGATGCCCTTATTTTTTTCAATAACCTGAATGACCAAAAGTAATTAAACCTTCACAGTACTAATTATATAATAAAGCAAGTACAATGCAGGTCTAACTGTGAGGAAGAAACAGGAGCATAGATCTTGGTAAAATCGCTGGGGAGAAGTGACAATGAATAGAAGAATCTTCTAGTTTTTCATGACAACTTTTTGTTTCGCATGTGTTTACACAAGTGAATCTAAAGTCACACTATAATCTCAGTAGGATAATGCTGTGCTTCCACTAATATGCAAGAGACCAGAATGCAGCTCTTTCCATACTTCATCATAAAGTGAAACTGTCAAGGGCCAGAGAAAGCAACAAAGGAATGCAGAAGAGAGAAAGCCAGGATTCGTGCCGTAAGGGGAATTTCAGCAGAGTCATCCACACTACATTTTTCTTTAAAATTTTCCTTTGCAAAACACAGTTGGTAAAATACACCATCTCTGCAGTGATTTTTGTCAGCCATATGTGTCACTCTTTTACATGTCAGCTCAAAAGATACACAGAGAAGTCAGCAAACTACGAGGGCATGTGAAATATAGAGCCCATGTACCATTTGTAAACAGAAATTTGCACAGCTTTGGCCTTTTAGTGGTTGTGCCTTGCTTGGGCAGCGATAGTTCCTAAGAGGGGTCAGTGATAGTTCCTAAGAGGGGCTGTAAGCACTCCTTGCAGGGCGTCTGTTCTGCAGTGGCAGTGGGGGCAAGGTGCTGCTTCCACATAATGTTCATTTGTGGTTTCTCTGTGCAAAGCGGGTGAGCTACTGATAGCAGATCCAAGGAGCTGTACACCAGGCATAATCAGTGTGCTGACAGCAGCAGACATTCTTCTAGGTAATGAATACTGCCATATTTTTTTTTCTTTTTTTTTTCCTTTTTTTCTGGCAAAGACTTCCTCTCCACTTCTATGATTCTTGAATGCTGGCAATGCTGGAGGCAAAATCCCCCCATATCCTCTTGCCTCAGTGCCATGTGCAGGGGTATCTTTCCATGCCTGATGGATGTTATTAAAACAAGAAGAGCTAGTGAGGGATTGAGCCATTCCACAGAAGCCTGCTAATTAACTTTAGGACATGCTTGGTTGTATCTTGTAGTGATAAACATTTCTATCAAAAGATACTCACAATCAGCAAAACCAGCTGATTTCCTCTCTGGTGCTAGCATAGAAGCTGTGCAATGTCTCTGAATCCAGAAAAGAAGCTCTGACTGGCAGCATTTTTCTAGCAGTGTAGTCATGGGTTAGGTTTGGAAAACGTTTGGTGGCAGCCCAGGCTTGGGTTGGCTTTGGCAAGGTCAGCATGTGGGCATTGTTTCCCAGAGGGCACTGCCATCTGCTGCTGGTGGCACCGGGGAGCTTAGCTGCAGCTCGCCAGCAAATGGCTACGGAACATTTGTGGTCAAACCTCGCTTGCTTAAAGATAGCTCACAGTCATGGGCCAGATGGACTTGTCTTGTTTCTCACAGTTCCAAAGACAGAATATACAAATACAAATATAAAGACTTACAGGTTACATCCTAAACTAAACAGAAGTTTAGGGAATGCAGCTTCTGTGGGGGAGAGGTGCTAATTAGTGACACCTGCTCCAGTGCCCAGCAGCAGACGGGTCTTACTGTAAATGAGTGGTTGATCTGGAAAGACAATGCTCTGGGGAACCTGCAGGAGCTAGGCAGATTTAGTTACACCAATTGGTAATAATCTGTGGATTTGTCAACTAATAATACAGATAAAATGGCAATAGGATGTGCTTTGGAAAAATGACTGTAAGGTTGTATTTTATCTTCTTTTTTTTAACAGTACCATGGTGAAGTGATACACATCCTTCTCTTGGCAACATTGGAAGAGCATTCTCTTCCCCAAAGCTGGAAATATTTTGTTGAAAAATCTCTGGTTAGCACACTTTCAATTTGCAAGCACAATCTTGACATTTGCTAAGAAAAACAGACATTTCATACTTTTTTTTTTTCTAGTCCCTGGATTCTTGATTTTCTATCAGGACAAAACCCCCCATCTGTTAGCTGTAGTAGCCAAGCCTAGTGAACGTATCTCTGGGATGTGGGACTCCTGGATTCAAAAGCAGAGTACAGGTTAAAATGGTCCTTCCCTATTTCAGTGAATGCCCTGCACCCTCTGGTGTTGGCTATAACAACACAGAGGCTCTTATCTTGGCATTCTCTTTGGAGTGGCTCAATTGGAGAGTCGCTGCTCAGTGGGCTGAAATATTTCCTTTCCTCTGGCACTCCAGTGAGCTTCCAGCTTTGCATGAGGATCCCAGGCAGATCTCTGAAGGTTTCAGGCTCTCCCAAATGATGGAGAGCAGACAACTGGGTCCCAGTCATTCTGTAGAGTCAGCTCCAAAGGATTAAGGTGGATGGTAAAAAAGGAATCTTTGTAGATAGACTTTCTCTATGTATAATTTTTAATGAAATTCCTTAGGAGTCAAAATTAAGGAGGGTAATTGTCACTACCAGTCAGTTTTGGAAGTTGAAAATGCAAAAAAATTCCCTGGCCTGCTCTGTAGGAATAGCACCCCATCCTTATCTTTCCCTTTCCTTTCCCTTTTGAATTGTTGGAGGATTCAGGCACCTTTTTTCTTCAGTAATCTGCATCTAAGTGACAGGGCCACACCTCTTCTCTGTCCCCACATGCTTGCACACATTCAACTCTGCAGCTTGTTTTAGGCTGCTGTAGATGGTTTCCTGTTCATGACCTTTCACCAGCTTTTAAGTCCCTGTATTTTCTAGAAAACCCCAATGCGGCTTTTTAGGGAAGGAAAGTGGATGTCAAGGAAGCTATCCAATTTTCTGTAGTGGGATTTGAGGACTCACAGGCATCTTGCTAAGGCCAGCAACACTCAGAAGTCAGCAGGTTCAGGCAGTAAGGAAAATTGTGACAGATCAGGACTGTGGCTGACAGAAGGGCTTCATAGACCCAGGTGAGCCCCTGGAAACATGCTCCAGAGAACCAGGGAGTAATAGTGCTCTGTTCCCATGGGTGCTTGTCATGAATGAGAGTTTTAAGGCTTAAAGAATAAGCAGAGGCAGAAAGTAAAGCTTGGGAAATTGCCACAGCTTTTCATCTTTTCCTTCTTCCCAAAAACATAGCTATCAAACCACAAGCGCTTTTATTTTATGGGATGAGCCTTTATTGAAATACTTGACATTTAGTTCCTTTGCAGATGTAACTTTTTATTTTTGAGGGGACATTATATTTTTCACGTGAGTGTCTTGCTGTGTTCTCTAAGCCGTTTTTAAGAAACAGTCCATGCAAATACAATACTCAGGCAAAGGCTCAGGCCCAGGCTGCTGGAGGTCAGCACCACAGCTCCATTTGGGAAGTACTTCTTATCAACATAGTCTATGATGGTTGTCACAGCCAACATAGTCTCCTCACATGTGGGCTGGATTTGGTTAGCAGGGAGAATAAACCCATGAGTACCCGTGTCTCGCAGTTCAAATGTGTAGGAGAGGGGAATGCCAATCGTGTGGGCCCAGTCCCGTGAGGAGCCTGAGTTACTGTCTGTGAATTTAAAAATAGAGAGGAGATATTTGCACTAAGCATGGTTCTTTGAAAATACATCTTGCTATAGCTAATGCAAGTTTGCGCCAGAATCCGTGGACTAAGCAGTAACCACTATCACTATGACACAGAGAACAGAGTTTCTAGGTGCTGTAATTCTTAACTATTCTGAAAGTCTTCCATGGAGTTTCCTAAGTGACATAGTTCTTCATAAGATGGTATTGTATAATGACAGGAGATGAGTTTCAGGTATTCTGTGTTTTTAGCATTTTACTGTGACTAGTGTGAGGTACAAGATGGATTGGACATTTGTTCTTGTACTTCATTTCCTTCATTGGTACTGACTAGAATTTCTTTTTATATTATTTTAAGCATAATTTTTGTCAAATCTGAAAAATCTCTGGGTTCTCCCTGTATCTCTGTTCATCTTTCTCATGGATTGTTTTTCTTACCTCTTCAGTATAAGTACAAACCCTGGCAAAATGCAGCCCTGGGCAGAGACATGTTGCCTTACACTTACACTGCTTTGCTCATGCGGTCTGTGACTCAGAGACTGGCACTCAGGGACTGGTAGAGATGGCCACTGGAATATGCAAACCACATGGGTTCTGGAGCCAGCTACGTACTGTTCTCACTGACCAGCATGACTTATTGCTTACTGGGAAAATATTGGGTTTACTAGGCAGTCTCTAGGGCCCTCAATCCTCTTTGTAAAGGCTGTCAACTCATATTAAGTGTGATGTGTTCATGATGTGGCCATCCAGTCTATTAGGAACAGAGCTGAAACTGATATATTTCACAAAGAATTGCAAGCAGCTGCCATGTGATAATGTCTGATGGAGTAACTGTAGACCTGATTGGGGTTTTAATTTTTGCTTGATTCCAGTGAAGACAAATAGGAGTTTTGCTGCTGACTTCAGCAGGGTCAGGATAATCTATCACCAATTTCCTTCTGTCCCCTGTGATGGATCTGTGAGGAATCCATGTAGGAATTAGCTTCTGATCAATGCTTCATTCATTCCTGCAGTCAGCTTTATAACTTACAGAGTATCTTGTATTCAAATGACTGCTGCTTACATGTTGTACCAAACCAGACCTTTATATATTACTCAAAGTAGAAACTCAGTGAAACAGTACTTGCTGATGCATGTGACAAGAATTCTTTGAAACACAGAGCAATCAAAGGGAAACATAAAAAACTTACATAAAATTAAAGCAGTTGATCCTACTCTATAGCTGGTCCCATACTTTCCTGTCAATGCAGCAGCTGCTTCCTTTGCAACTCGCATCTGGAAATTCAGAAGAGGAACAGCATTGTCATCAGTGGCAGTATCTTTGGCAATTATTTTGAGTGGACAAAAATTTTTGTCTCTTTCAGCTTTACATTTACATCTGATCAGCTTTAAGTTTTGATATTATTTCAGGTCTTTAGAGGAACCCATTAGAAACATTTGGACAAATTGTTCCTGATTCTTTTTAATGCAAATTATGTTAAAATTTTAAAAATTACTCTGCTACAGGGTAGAGATGCTTTTTGGTTTACTGTAAAGCTAGAGCCTGTATTTTGGAGAATTAAGAGTCTGTGTTATATAACACACTGGTACTGACTACAGCAGTAATTGACCTCTTACTCATTTATTTGCCATAGACTCTGTATACCACCATCCTTAGAAACTGAGCCATAGAAAAAATAGATGACTTCTCCAATGACTCACATGAAATCCAAACCCAATTCCCTCATGCTCTGGACTAGTGCTTCAGCTACTGGAATCCTCATAAATACACACATAAGTGAACTTAGACCAGAAAACTCAGAAACTAAGGGAAGAAGTAACCAGGAAATAGGTATTTACTTTGCTCCCATTCTTCTGAGAGCATGTTTGGAATACGCTTTCTGGACATAATCATGATAACCATATATGTGTAATGTGCTGGCATCCTAAAGTGCAAATTCATTCTTGTACGCAGCAAAAATTAGTGCCCTTCTCCACCTACCTTGCTTTGCATTAACCCTATCTGTAGTAGTTCCGTTTTCCTGATTTAAGATGAAGAATTAGGATTTCTGAGGCAAATAAACCTTACTGATGCTGAACAGAGAATCAGTAATTCTGGGAGCCATGTCCCTGAACAAGCCCTGTTAATCTGAAGGAAAGGCAAGAGTGCAAGTAAAGTTGCACCACATGCTACTGCCTGTACTTGCTCTCTACAAAGGTAGAAGATCAATGTTTTGCCCTACCAGTTCTTCATTGTTACTAGGAGGTTTAGTTGTGGAACCATATGGAGTGAGGATGAGCTGTCCATAGGAGTGAATTGTTAAATAGCATAAAATGTCACTCTTCTTGCTTTTGATAAACTGAGCCACAGCTCTTGTCTCAGGCTCTGATTCTGGTCCAGATCCACAAAAGACATCACTGCTGCAGTTAGAAGATACACCAACACCTGGGGAGGGATACAAACACTGAATCAAAGATGAAATATAGAACACCTGTTCAGAGGGAACTGGGAAATTTACCTTGGAGTGTTAAGGCATGTGTTTATGTGGGCAGAGGACTAGACAGCTCAGTGGGACTTTAGCATTACACTCAGTTGGTAGCAACTAAAATTTGCTACGAGACTGAAATATTTATTGCACATTTACAGGATGGCTGCAATGAAAACACTCTGACACCACCACAGTGTACCACATGTCAGGGAAGCTTTGAAGGCTCCTTGAAATTCATGGCAAATGTGAATATGGCTGTTAAGTGACTAACTCCTAACATTCCTGCCTAGACCTGGTGCTTGCTCCTGCAGTGAGTTAGAGGTATAGTTGCATAAGAGGAATTTTCTGCTCACCAAAATAAGTGCTGGATGAAAGTCAATGAGTTAATATTTTGACAAACCAGGATTTTGTTTTTTCATATGCCTTGATGGCAACAAGATGAATATTCCTTTCTTGTGGGACTATATTTTATTTCAGAAACTAGTTATTACTCTTACTTTACATTTGTGTTCATGATCTGAAATACTTCAAACTTACTGCCCCAGGATGAATTGAAGTTTCGGTTGAGATCTGTGCCATAGCAGGTGCCATTCTCATATGGAGAACGGTTTTTCCTCCACAAACGATCCTAAAGAAGAGTAACTTCTGTTACATAGTAAAAACTCAGTGATCTATATGGCCCAGTCATAACATGCTCTAAATACTCTTTTATTTTCAACCTCTGCATTCTAACTAACTCTGTTATTGTAAGACTACAACTCTGTGTGCAAGGGTGATAAAGCTCAGTGACAGAACAATTCATCTACTACAGCCAGGCTGTCATCTGCCACAAACCTGTGTGCACCCTGAATGAAGCCTCATGACCCATTTTTTTTGTTTTTTAAAGTATGCTTTTTCTGTAGTACTCAACTGCTTCTGTGCAGTGTGGCACTCCTTAGCAAGAGCTGGAATTGTGAGGGATAAGAGATGATAGTATGTTTCAGATTCAGGAAGATTAATTCTTTTTTGTCAGCTAATCTTGCTACTGCTCCTCAGTTCCTTGCTATACTCACGGCTACAGCTGTTTCTGTGCAGACCCCACTGCAGAGCCTGTATGAGCTTCCCAGCTGAATTACCTGTGCAACCCAGTGCAGTGTGTGGTTGCTCCCCCACACCTGCCAGGGAGCAAGCGGGGAGACAGCACGACCCACATGGTGGTGGGCTGAGCCTCTTGGGACATCCCGAGGTCCTGCATTAAAAGATGCTTCAACTGGGCACAGGAGCCTGGAAGCATGGTGAGAGTGGCTGAAAACCAACATTTTGCATTATCCTCCATATCAGAAAAGGAAGATTATCTTGGAGGGCACACCTGTTTCAAAACCAAATAGCCTTGTATTTGACCAATTCTCCTCCTGTCCCGTGCAAAGGTGCTAAGACCCATCTGCTACTTGAGATGTTTAGTGAAGAATGAGTGACTCTTCCAGACATACTTAAGTCTGTCAACCAGGCCTTGAGCTGTTATCAAAGAAGTAAGTCCATCCCCAGAAACCCAAAACCAATTGATTTTGTGGTTTTGTCTTCTCAAGTCTCATGACATTCGCTAGGAATATTTAGCTTTGCAATCTCAAATGACCAGAAGAAACAAAATCTCTCTGCTATGAGAGGATTTATGTGACTATCACTGTTTTCTGTTTAAGTATAATTGCTGTGACCCTATCTAAAAGTAAAAAAACATGCTGGGCACATCTAACTTTCAGTTTAGTTCTTGGATTTTCACTACTTACTTTTTCCCAGGAATAGATGTAGCCATCAATATTGAGAACTGGCAAGACATAGAGCTCCAAATTCTGCAGAAATCTGCTTATCTTTGGGTCAGTTTTGTAATTTCGAAGAATCTGAAAAGAAATATTACAGAGCACTGAGCAGAGAATTTAGTGGTAATCACTGCAAAAAGCGAGTTTAGAACTATCATCAGGTGATCACTCACTCCTGGATATCACTGTGGTACCCAATATCTACTTGATCCCTAGTGGGCCAGGTATTTCTATACATATGGAACATTGCTGTATCATAGATTAGGGTTTCTTTATTTCAGGAGGACTGTGACTTTTTAATACAGAGAGGCTTGATCCAACAGCCACTGTGGAAAAACGAGTGGTTGATACCAAGTTTCGGAAGGCTTTGGAAACAGTTCAGGCAGAGGAACTGGCATATTAACTAATATTGTCCCATATCTCAAACTGTGATTTAGACTTTGGTCTCCACAGATATCTGTACTATACAGTAATTTTGCAAATCACATTTTAACAGAAAAGCATAGTTCTTGGTACCACAATAGAAAATAGAACTGAAGTGTCCAAAATGATACGGTTTTCTTATTATCTAAATGGAAGAATAAGGACTCACTTCTTTCACAAACCACTGACAGAAGGCTGGAGAGATCCATTCTCTGGCATGAATCCCACAGTCCATCCAAATAATCTTTTTGGGTTTATTTTTTGGTTGGCTGATCTGACAGAATATAAATACGATAATTTGAAAACTGTTACATTACAATAAAATAGCTTAATGTAATACAAAAAAGTAAAAGATGTGCCTTGATATGCCATTAAGCGATCTGAGATTATTATTATTATTACAGACATCTTTATGACAAGCTCTTTTTCCTAATAACCCCATCTCTATAGTATCACAAGACATGAGATTTAAAGTGTCTATTGACTAGGAATCAATAGAACAGTTAATAGAACAGTTTCTTTTTTTTTCCTTTTACATTTGTATTTATTTGTCATTTACTGGAGTGATTGCCCTTAGTTGAAGATTTTTTTTTTTTAGAAGGGGAGTAACAAAAAGGCTGGGAATCTAATACTTCTCAGTGATAGGAACAGATTAGGCAATAGCTAACCCAAATATTAAGACTATGTCTTTTTCTAGTGTGTCCAATAAAAAAAGTAATGGAATACTGCTAGCAGAAAGGCTATCTGCTGTAGAAAGTAATAAAAATAATGAACCAAAAGTCTTTATCCTCACACACAGCTGTTGCCAAGCTAGTTTCAGCTTGATTTGTATTTCTAAACAAGCCTTCAATTAAATTTGTTGTTTTCAGTACATAATAGCAATAGCAAGCTCATAATCATAGTGTATGTGAAAGTTGGTAAATCTTACCATAATGTAGAATAGTAAAACCATCTCCTGTTATTTCAGTGAATTGGGATGAACGCTATCTTAGGAAACATCTGAATCCTGTCTTCTCCTGAGTACTTTCCTTTTTTTGTTAAGATATATTTTACTATTAAGGGAGATTTCCTCTCTTACCTGTAGGTAATACATTGTTCGATTCTCAAATGTCTTCCCCAGGAAGTGCTGAGTCACCAGCTCACTGTTGTTCTTCTGGATCTGAGTCATCCATTGATAAATCTGAAATAGTTGCAAAGAATTCTTGGTCCAAAGTGGGAGTTTCCTTCTCTTTCCCACTTCCATTTCCAGATTAAAGCATTTTCTTTTGTTTAGACAGGCAACACTTTCCTCAGAGTTTATTTCAGTCTGCAATGTCACTTCCAGGCATGGAAAGTGTTTCACATGCCTCTGTGCAAAGGCATGGTCATATCTCACTGGATGTTAAAAGAGAACATCACTGCAATGCAACATGGATACTCCATCCTGGATCTCATTCAACATGCCCATCCTATTGGGCATCTTTCTGTTGAGTTCACCACACATGAAGCCACACCATTAAATCTTCAAAATAGTATTACAGTCTCTTCCCTATCAGCACTGATTTTCCACATCTGAGTCAGCAGGAGTCATCCTCAATAGGTAGTTCAAGCAAAACATATGTGAGGGTTGACTCTGTTCTCTCATTTTTATTGAGCAGGAGAAAGAATTATCACCATGCTCTGATTTGTCCAGGTTTGCCAACTGGTGAAACATGGCACCAAGAATTCATCACTGCCCACCCCTATTACATTGTTTTCTCCTAAAAAGTGTCAAAACCCTGCCCTTAAATTACTTCTTTCTACGGATCTCACCTCCTCTTCTTCACTGGGATTCTAGACACCACAATAGTTATTGCACTTCACATTTGGCTCAGCACCAAACTGGGACTTAAATTAACAAATACCAGAGGTAAAGAATGACAAAGTAGAAAGGTAGCAAACCAATCAACTGAACCACAGAATATTATCTGCAAAACAGTGCAGCTGCTTCGCACAGAGCACTTATATTTTGGTCAGTGACGAATTGAGGGTTTAAACAAAATCAATGGCAAATCCATATTCAATTCAACCAGGCTAGGATTCTAGTCAAAGAGTAACAACTGATTCTTTAAAGAAGAAAGTTAGAAAGAGATCCACTGACTTTTGTAGAGCTTTCTGCAAACACAGAATTGTCTGCTGTGGCATTTAAAGATCAGAAAACAACAAAGAACACAAGCAGACTTAGGTTCTTCTTTACCTCTTCCATTGGATGGTATTCAGTGTAGACATAACCTCTTGAGACCTGTCTGTGGCTGCTCCTCTCCCTTGGCATACTCTGATCCACAAGTTTCTGAACATCAGGTATTAGGACTCTGGAGGATAAGGAAAGGGAAGATAGAAGAGAAAACAATCCTGAACTGTTACTGCAGAACTACCATGGTGGGTACACTGCTGACATCAGCAAACAAAAGGATTTAACCTCTTCTCTTGTGAATTGCCTGGCAGAATCATCACCATCAATGTTATTGTTACTTCCATTTAAAACAAAGTTAAAAGTACTGAGATTTTCACAGAGTTTTAACAATAATAATTTTTACCAGATTCTTTAAGTTGTCAATTTTCTACCAAGAAAACAAAGTTCAAGATTTTCTTTTCTTCACCACTTCTATTTTTGAGCAAAACTCTGAAAATACTACCTTTTGGGAAAAGGAAAAGAAACAGAAAAATTTAAGATTAGGGTTTCACGGTATTTTATTGAGACATTTTCAATTTGCAAAGATGTCACAAAAATATTCATTGCAATTTGCAAAAATCAGAAAAAACCCCTTATTTCCTTTGAATAGCTCTTTTTGCTTTTTAGCTACAAAAATTGCTCAGAAACTAGTATAACACAGGCATGATTCCATGATCCAGGGAGTCAATAAAACCTTTTCCTTGGATTCGGTGGACTTTGGATCAGAGGCTCTTCTTTCCCACTGCAATCAGCCCCCTGTAAGTGCTGCAAATCTGTGCTCATTGTAAATGCTTGCGATAAGACAGTTGCAAAGGTAGCTCAAACAGTGTTGATCTCAAACGCTGGAAGTGCTAACAGGCTTTTCTGCTGACAGTGGCACTTATCAGCATTTCTGGAGACTGCACATAAGAAATTTTTAACAGTAGTTACAGCTGACTTTCACTCTGAGCTTTGATGTTTATTCACAGCTAAACTTCAAACTAAAATTCAGGTAGTGAAAATTCCCATGAAGTGAAACCACACACACAAAATACTTTATCAGTGCTCTGGAGAATTGAATCCAACACAGTTGGAATATTGATGTCCTTATTATAATTTGTCATTTATATCTCTATCATTACATACCTAACAGTCATGTTACCTTCTAAAGGGTGGTTCCTTCTTTGAATCTGTTATAGGAACTTTGACTCTATTATTGTTGTACTCATCTCAGCCTCTTTGCAATACAGACCCAAAATTTATATCTTGACTAATAATTACTCATCTCTTTCTTTAGAACCCTATATAAGGTAGATAAATTTCTGGCCCAGGGAAAACAAAGGTAAGTTGCTAATTTTGGTTTAGTATTTGAATTTCCGCTAGAATCAGTTGAAACCATTAGAAAATTAAGAGTCCTGACATAAATAAGAGGTTAAATATCTTACGGAATGCTGTCTAAGTACTGAATATCTAAACCTCATGCTAGATAATTTGTACTGGCTTCAGCCTCGTATCTCTTGATCTCTGGTTGTCAGGGCATCACACTTACTAAAGAAATTTGGCAGGCAAGATGCAGGATGTCAAGATCAGCTTTAACTCAAAACAGCTTTGAAGTGACAGCAATCCTCCTTAAACTCATCTTTGATTGGTGAATGTCAGTGTATGTCCATAGGCCATTTGTCATCAGCCCTGAATGACTATAGGGTTGTTTATATGAAATATGTTCCTATAAGTAATGGTTATACCAAGTTTGGCCTCTTGAGTTTAGACAAAAAACTGAGTCATACATCCAAGTGCCATCCTCTTAGAGATCACTGAGAAGGCCACAGCAGGAAACAAGACAGATTGGGCTATCTCAGGTTCCAGCTCCAAATTCACTTTCCAGGATAGGTGGAAGGTAAATACATAGGGCAGAGAGGAATGTGCTTTAAAAGTTCATACTACATCTCTGTATTTGGCTGGTCAAGGTAAGTTGGAGACATTTGGAAGAAAGGTTGGGTCCTGTTGCCAGTACTTGCTGACTGTTTATCAGACAGAGCTTGGTCCTTTACTGATAGCAAGGAAGATTGCTAGAGCCAGCCTTCCCCACCAAGGTATTAGAGATTGTACCTGTGAGAGATCATATGCTGATCTAAGCTGTCTTTCACCTCCTGCACCAGAGGGGCTGGGACCCTTATGTGCAGGTCTTCTCCAGCCCTGATGTCTTCGGGCAGCAGGGGCTTCCACAAATCCAGCTGTGCAGAGAAGAAAGAAATGCACAAATGGAGCTCTGTTTTCAGAATGAGAAAATATGTTAGAGTAGTTGCATATCAAGAAATGAAAGAAATTTTCCTTCAAATTGTCCCCGTAACTCTCCAGTAATCTGTTCATAGAGCACACAGCATAGGCTTGGTGTTTTTAATCAACTCAGGCACCACTGATAAAGAGCAGCACTTGCAGAGCAGAGCCATGGAAAGAACTATCTTCTTTACAAAAATTCCTTCAGGTAGTAGAAGGGCAATTCCACATTACACTAAGACAAAAAAAAAAAAAGTTAAATAAAGCTTTTTCTAGTTTGTTTTAACCTTCATTCCTGTCCTAAGATACATGCGTATCTGTCTTACAGGCTAAGATCCCACTCTTCTCATTGGGCACTCCATTATTTTTACTTACCATTAGAGTATTGCAAAGAAGCTGAAGATGCTGGACTTGCTGAAATGTTTCTGGCACAATATGCAAAACCTTATCCCTGGAAATTCAGTAGAGAAACAAGATCAGTTTTAACATCTGTTAAAGTATCCATGATTTCATAAGTCAAAAGGAGATTTTTTTGTCATGTAGAAGGAAGACAGAGCATGTAACAGTGCTGTTCCAACAAAAACACCTCCAAATTATGAATTTGTGGAATGTTTTAACTGCTAAGGACTAAGTGATGTGACTTTTCTGTTGCTAGAGCATTAGCCACTCTGCTTCCTTGCCAGTGGTAGTCCTTTTTTCACCATACCAGCTTCACAGGAGCCAACTGCTTGCATGAGCCCTGATGTGTGTTTCTGCCTTTGCAGGACCAGGGCCAAAATGGAGGCATTGGTAATACATGTTAAACTGTTTATTTGACAAGATGTCACTTTTGTTTTCTCACATTTGGGATTTATTCAATTATTCCAGATTAGTTTTGTGCTTGGCTGGTCTATTTCAACATGCAGAAACTTTTGATAGTCATGATAAATGAACATTGCTAAGAACTTGAGATGTCCACAAACTGCTTGTCATGAGAATAGCCAATTTATTCCAAAATAGTGAACATTGTGGTCTCCAGAACAGCATATTCTTACTCAATTCACATGAAATAAAAATTTCTAGTACAGAATCTATTATTTTATATTTCTAGAAAAGATACACAGAATCCAGTGTCTTAGTACATATTTTCATGAGATCCCATGAAACTTTCATCTACTACAGGCTTAACCTGATGAAAATACTTAAAGTTTACAAAGAGCAAATTAAAATGGATGGAAAAGCAGAAAAAGCATATGGGTATGTGCTACTAAAAAAAGCCCTTGTAGTTATTTTTGTATTTTTTTTTCAGTGTTCATTCAGATCAACTTTCCAGGACTAACAGCAATTGTGATGTTCCTGGTGAAAGGGTTTCAGAGTGAGGAGTGGATGTTGATGACTACATTAAATTACTCAAAGATGACAGACCGGTTATCCACTACTGATGAGATAGAATGGGGAACCCTAGAAACTTTCCTATTTGCTAGCAACCGGAAACTATTTCTTCACAGTCTCTTTTAGTGACTTCAATGGAGTCTTTACAGGACACGTACAAAAATTGAACATTTTATATTTTAAAGCTTTTGTAACAGAACTTCTTGTTGCAAAAGCAAGCCGTGGTCATTATAGTCATCAGTATAATATGCTCTCATCATCTGAACTGCAATTGCCATCTTTTGTTCTTGCATGCAGGAATGTACAATTATCAGCTTAATATACATACAAATAGGATTCACTATTCATTCACTTTATCCCCACAGAAATAGGGGGATTTGTGGGTTTTTTTATGTCTCTCTTGAAAGTACTACCTTTGCTGAGTGAGAACTTGATAGTTAAAACAGGCAGTTTACTATTGGTTTATGAGATGATGATAACCCCATATCTGTGGGGCAAAATTATTGCATTTGCATTGCTCACAGCAATGGTACAACAATCATGTTGTACAGATTGGCACAACAGTCATGATGTCTTTGTAATAAACCCTGTAGATGCAGGATAAACATCTTTGCTAGCAGAATAAACATCTCAGCTGCAGTTCAGAGTTTATTCTCTCTAAATGCCTAGGCTTGCTTTGTTCTTTGTCTGTCAGGAAGGGAAACAATATCCTGCAATATCTTACTATCCTCATTGACATTATGTCTTAATTACACCAAATCAGAGAAATTCCAGACAGTCAGATTGCTGCCAGATGGCCAGCTCTTATTTACTGATAAACCTTTCACAATAGCCAGTGTGGAGACAAACCATTTTTAATAGTAAACTAAGATTAGAAAGCATACATTTGTTTATGATTATGGACTAAGTTTCTCAGTGGAGAAGTGCAAAGTCAGCCCATGTGATCCCATGAGAACTACAGTTTTAAAAATTCTACAGTTAAGCTTTCTTAACAAGTTAAAGGACTGTTCTCAGCACAAGCTGTGTGTCCTTGGACCCTCATAGATTGGATTTTTCATTTCATTGTTAAAACAGAGCAGAGGACAATGAAAATGGGCTTTACTAATAACTGCGTCTTTGTGCAGGTGCTGTCCACCCAAAGTCACACTGACCATTCAATACCTGTTTTTAAATTCCACGAAAGTACTCAACAGGTTCAATTCTGGACAATCATTATAAACAAAAAATGAACAAGACATTATCAGGGGTCTGTTGAATTCTATTCATGAAAATCAGGCTCTAACTGCATCTCTGCTACAAATCTAAAGATTAAATATTATCCAAGGAAATAACACATTTGAAATAGTGACTCTGTAATCTCTGCTAGATGATTTTCCAAGAGAGCTGCTGAATGGGCTACTATGAGGGAACTTACCTGCTGTAGGTATTGCTTGGTTTTCTGGCCTTTTTATGACTAAATTCTGGGGACTTAATGAGTCTAGAGGCATTCAGCACTGGGCGACTTTTTCTGTTTCCTTTAGAAAATTCCATGTATAAACTTTTATGTGGATAGGTGGACTCCACACTATGTTCATGCCCACCCTGCAAATACCAGCTGGCACAATGACAATTACCTATCACTCCTTGAAAGTTGAGAGAGAATGAAACAAAAATAGTTTAGATAGGCAAACAGCATAGTTTTACATCACTGATTTTCTGAAGTGGAACTGAGAATGGAAAATAAAGAAAAACCAGAGATTTCATACTTTTCAAAATATTAATCAGTAATAAAAAAACGTGATAATCTCATTCTCTGAACACTTTGGAGTGAAGATTGTCTGGAATAACTCCCTTAGCTTTTTTATTTTTGTGATTGTTACAGGTTTCCAACAGGACTTCACTATCTTTTGCACGTAACCTTATCTGCCTTTCATTAATAGATATATTTTTGCTCAGTCATACCGCTTGCTTTATACTCAGAAAAGGCATTTTACTCCTGCAGCATCCAGTTTCAAAGTTCATTATGAAAGAGCCTAAGCCAAATGAATCTCAACTAATAGAAACAGAGCATCCTGATATGCATTTGAGGGTCATTCTGTGGCTCCTTCTGCTGTAGCTATATCTTTGTTAGCTTGCATTTGATTCCCTCAATCTTAATTTCCCATCTTCATGTTTACTCTCCCAATCTTACAAAGCTTACAGCTTAGTAACTCTGTGTCCAGTTTTTCAGCTCATAATTGTTATTATTATCCTTACACAGTTTCTGGGACTTTCACTGCATGCACAGCTCTTCACGAAACCCTGTTCCCACTCACCTGTTATACTGCAATTTCAAGCTGAATTTTCCAGGAATTAGTATCCCCAGAGAAAATATAATCCCAAGAGAAAGACTCATCTTTGTGCAAAGAACCCAGCACTGACAGTGCAGGACTAAAGAGGAGGAGGATAGATCTGAACTGAACATGTGATTTGTACAATTCTAATATACAACTAGACCAGTCCTGGAAGGCAATCTGCCCCTGATGGATCATTAACTTCACTTTTAAATAGTTCTACTTTCTCTTAATTCCTAAAGGTCTCTTCCCACCCCAAAGCACAAACACAATCAGCAACATTCTTACTGAAACACTTTTTTGAAGAAGTAAGAACATTTTTCTTCACGTCACCTTTCTATCTTTGAAAATGTTGTGTGAAAAAATTGGTAGTATTAGAGAAAGTGTTACCTGCAAGATCTGTGGCTACTCATGAAGATTAGCTCATAAAAATCATAGAGATAGGGAAGAACAGGAAAACAGTGGTGAAACAAGCTCCATCCTTACTCTCTTTCTTTTTGTGTTTGTACCTTTATAGAACATTTCTGTGACCTCTTAAGTGCAATTCTATCACTTACCCAACTTAAAAGAAGACATGAAAGAATAACCAACACTCCTGTAAAAGGGAAATATTGGGACATCAGAGTCTCATCTAAATCACTCTTAGTTGGTCTAGATCAGTCTCTGGCCACAGACTAACAACTCTACACTGTCATAAGGAGTGTTTTTGTTATATATTTAAAAAAAAAAAGTGGGCTGGTTACTATCTGAAATATTTAATTTCTTGTTTAGTTCACATAGCAAGAATAAACATTTGTAGACTGTAGTTAGACATATAGCACAGTTCTTCAGAAAGAGATTGTTTCCTTCACCTTCTATCTTGGATTAAAACTATTTTGTGGTGATTGAATGAAGAAAACTGCATGGATTTGAGGTGTAGAGACTCCAATAAGTTAGTTTGTGTACATATGTAATGGACATGATACCATGCTGTAATTGTGGGATATTTATAGATTCTTCTCATCAAAGTACAAGTTCTCTTACATTTTTACAAAGGCTATTATCAAGGGAACAGGCAGCAGAACTGTCCCAGTGTAGAAGAGGAACAGTTTAACTCAAGTGTGTTCTCACAAAACCAGGCTGCAGGCAAGAGAAGAATATGCTCTTCTTCATAAATCACACCAGACCCTTTCTGTTTTATTGCAACCTTCTCAACAGCCTGGGCCTGAAAATGCTGAGTATTTGTCTCCATGTAGATATTCAACCCACAATGACTTCCAGAGGAGCTGGAAGAAGTCAGGTTTACAGAATTAGATGCAGCTTCATTTATGAGGAATCAGCAAGACAAATTCATGTTGGAAGTTAATATTAACACTCAGGACATCTGCTCAGATAACATTTGCTTTTGTTTCCTTTGTCTCCACCATTGCTATGAGGCAGACTAAAGTTTTTAGGAATTCAGTGTTGTCTGTGGCCTTTCAACAGGCTGGGCTTTGAACTGGACTTCAGTCCCTTGACAGGGACTCAGAATCGAAGAACACCAAAAAAACCCAAAAACAA
>WEKY01037435.1:37432-53195 GCA_013390045.1 Picathartes gymnocephalus | reverse complement strand
AGGGATGATCCAGACGGATTGGAGTGGGAGAAGGGATGATCCAGAGGAATTGGAGTGGGAAGGGATGATCCACAGGGATTGCTGAAGAAGCTTTCAGTTTAATGTGGAGTTTAACATGTCTCGTAGAAGTGGTGGCTGAAATTTGGGAATTCTGGGAAGGAATCCATGGGTTTTGTGGGACAGCCTGGGGTTTGGGGTCCTTCAGGGACGTCCCCAGCGGGGCACAGCTCAGGACATCCATTCCTTTTTCCTTGGATTGCCCTCGGAGCTGCCTCTTCCCTGGAAACAGCTGCAGACTCTGGTCAGCCCTTCCAGCAGCGCCAGTAAAGGAGGAATGTTCCTGTCCTGCTGCCACTGGGACTGTCACCTGCTGGAGACCCCCTTGGGAGCAGTTATCCAGCTCTTTAGGGAATTATGGATAAGGAAAATGGTCATTTTCAGAATAGAATCAATATTTACAAGTTGTCAAAGCCCCTTGTCCAGGCAAAAATGTCAAAAAATGCGATTTATGTGGAAATCACCGGTTTGTAAATTCCAGAAATCTCCTAAATTGGGTATTTTCAGCTGGATTAGAGGGGAATCTTGATTAATCCAGCACTTTCTGTGGCAGAGAGCTCAGGCAGCTCCAGCTTGATCCAAACCCTGTCCAGCCTGGCCATGGGCACTGCCAGGGATGCAGGGGCAGCCACAGCTTCTCTGGGCACCCTGTGCCAGGAATTCCTGCCCAAAATCCCACCCATCCCCGCCCTCTGGCACTGGGAAGCCATTCCCTGTGTCCTGTCCCTCCATGCCTTGTCCCCAGTCCCACGCCAGCTCTCCTGGAGCCCCTTCAGGCCCTGCAAGGGGCTCTGAGCTCTCCCCGGAGCCTTCTCCAGGCTGAGCCATTTTTTGGCCCCAGTTTAACCCCCCTGGCCTTTGCCAAGCTGGGATTTGTCACTCCCAGGTTTTCCTCCGCTTCCAAATCCCCTGGGAATGAGGATCACGGCTGTAGGGAAGTGCAGTGGTTACAACTTCCAAGAGCCAATAAACTGGGAATTTCCCAGTTCTCCCAGTGGAGATCCCGGGCACCAGAGCTCACCTGGGGCTGGGCTGAGCTCCTGGAGAAGGAAAAGCTGGGAAGCTCCAGGGAAGGCTGAGCCTGGGAGAGGCTGCCCAGTCCCTGCTGCATCTCCTGAGCTCCAGCAAGGGGAATTTTGTTCTTCCAGCCCAGCACATTCCAGTGCCCAGGAGCGCCCTGTCCCAATCCCAACCTTCCCAGGGCTGCTCAGGAACCAGTGGGAACAGCAGGAATCCCTGGATTTCCCCAGTGACCCCTTTCCATTGGCAGTGTCCCTGACTCTGGGTAGTGGTTAAAGGTGTTCATCCCACTCCTTACCCCAAAACTGGGGTTTGCTGTCCTGCAGCAGGGAATTCCCACTTGGAATAAAGCTGGGATAGCACAGGCATCATGAAACTACAGCTGGAAGCTCTCTGTGCTCACAGCACAGCCCTGAAATTCAAATCCTGAGCAATATTTCCATGGAAAAGCAGGGCAGGTGCTGGATATCCCAGATCCAGGTTGTTCCCTGGTATATCCAGGGAAGTGTCCTTGCCCTCATGGACTGCAGCAGGAATTCTCTGCTGAAGCTCTGGCCAAAAATGGCTTTGGGAAGTGCTGGATGAGACACCAGGAATTTTCTGGAGGTGGGGGATGTCCCTGTCAGGAATTTATCCAGGTTTTATCAGGGAAATGCTCCTGTGGGCAGGGCAGGGGCCTGGAGAGGCAGCTCCATCCTGCTGGGATGGCTGAGCCCTTTGGGAAGGGACAACATCCCAAAGTCCTGATGATTCCTGGAGTCCCTTTCCAGTGCCCAGGTGAGATTTGGACAAATCCCAATATCCTCATGGTGCCTGGAGTCCTTTTCCAGTGCCCACATGAGATCTGGACAAAATCCCAAAGTCCTGATGGTGCCTGGAGTTCCTTTCCAGTGCCCAGCTGGGATTTTATACGAATCCCAAAGTCCTGGTGGTGCCCAGGTGAGATCTGGACAAATCCCAATGTTTCCATGGTTCCTGGAGTTCCTTTCCAGTGCCCAGGTGAGATTTGGGATGGACCCAGCCCAGGCCTGACTCCTGCAGTTGGTTCCTGGCATTTGGAGGCATGGAATCATGGAATTAAGGAATCATGGAATGGTGGAATGCTGGAATGGTTTGGGTGGGAAGGGAGCTCAAAGCCCATCCAGTGCCACCCCTGCCATGGGGACAGGGACACCTCCCACTGTCCCAGGCTGCTCCCAGTCCCATCCATCCCAACCCTGATCCCAGTCCTGGCCCCTTTCCTGCCTCAGACTGAGCAGGGCAGAGCCCAGGGTGATCCAAGCTCATTCCAGGGGCAGAAGCCTTGGGAATCAGCCTGAGGGAGTTTCCTGGGGGGGGCCTGGGGGGCAGCAGAGCAGTCAGAGCTTGGCCTGGCCCTGCTGAGCTCCAGAGGCTCCTTCCCAAGGGATGGATCCCAGTTTGGGATCTCCCCTGAGCACTGGGGAGTGCTGGAGCTGAGCCTGGATTTGGGAGGGATGGAGGGGGAGCAGGGGAACAGGCAGGAGCTCATCCCTGGCATCAGCTGCTTCTCCAAGGGCTGCTCTTGGGCTGGAATCCTGGGAATTGTCAGTGTGTGTTCCCAGGAAATGGACTTTTCCACCATCAGCTTCTCCAAGGGCTGATTTTGGGCTGGAATCCTGGGAATTGTCAGTGTGTGTTCCCAGGAAATGGACTTTTCCACCATCAGCTTCTCCAAGGGCTGATTTTGGGCTGGAATCCTGGGAATTGCCGATGTCTGTTCCCAGGAAATGGGGGAATGGAATGGTAAAATCAGGGAAAAGAGCAATAAAATAAATGGAATTTAGTTCCTGGGGCTGGTTTTAGGGAGCTGCTGCATTTCACATAAGCCAGAGACAGGAAAGGTGCAGAACACAGGGAATGAGAGACGGGAATCTGGGAATGTTGGAGAACAGGATTCACATCCCAGGATAATCCTAGGGCTGGTTTTAGGCAGGTTTCAGGTAAACCAGAGTCAGGAAAGGCACAGAACACAGGAATCGGGAGAAAGGAATCTGGGAATGTTGGGGAATTCTCAGCCCAGCAAGGGCTGCGATCCTCCCATCCCAGGAGAAGGCATTTCACATCCCAGGATAATCCTAGGGCTGGTTTTAGGCAGGTTTCAGGTAAACCAGAGTCAGGAAAGGCACAGAACACAGGAATCGGGAGAAAGGAATCTGGGAATGTTGGGGAATTCTCAGCCCAGCAAGGGCTGCGATCCTCCCATCCCAGGAGAAGGCGTTTCACATCCTAGGATAATCCTGGAGCTGGTTTTAGGGAGCTGCTGCGTTTCGGGTGAACCAGAGACAGGAAAGGTGCAGAACACAGGGAATAAGAGAAGGGAATCTGGGAATGTTGAGGCAGCACAGACCCAGCAGGGGCTGCAGTTCTCCCATCCCAGGAGAACACAGTTCACATCCCAGGATAATCCTAGAACTGGGTTTAGGCTGGTTTCAGGTAACCAGAGACAGGAAAGGTGCAGAACACAGGGAATAAGAGAAGGGAATCTGGGAATGTTGGGACTGCCAGGGCTGGGGGATCCCAGGAAAACACCCCGAGTTTCTTCCCTCGGGATCAGGCAGCTCCAGCACAGCCCCAACGGCTTCGGCTCCATCCGGGTTCAGGGCGAGCATCTGGGCTTGGATTTATTTCCTTTTGGGATTGGTTTGGGGGGGTTCCCAGTTTGGGGTTCCTGTGCCCAGTTTGGAGGTTCCTGTGCCCAGTTTGGGGGTTCCTGATCCCAGTTTGGGGTTCCCGTGCCCAGTTTGGGGTTCTTGTGTCCATTTTGGAACAGGTTTTATCCAGGATTAATTCTGATATCCTGTCCTGGGGCAGGATTATCTTAATCCTAGGATATCCTAATCCTGGGACAGGATTAACACTGATACCCTGCTCTGGGGCAGGTTTTACCCAGGATTAACACTGATATCCTGCCCTAGGCCAGGTTTTATCCGGGATTAACACTGATATCCTGTCCTGGGCCAGGTTTTACCCGGGATTAACACTGATATCCTGTCCTGGGCCAGGTTTTATCTGGGATTAACACTGATATCCTGTCCTGGGGCAGGTTTTATCTGGGATTAACACTGATATCCTGTCCTGGGCCAGGTTTTACCCAGGATTGTGCTGATACCTTGTCCTGGGGCAGGTTTTATCCAGGAGTAACACTGATATCCTGCCCTAGGCCAGGTTTTATCCAGGACTAACTCTGATACTCTGTCCTGGGGCAGGTTTTATCCAGGATGTGCTGGCTGAGGCACAGCTCAGGTCCCAGGCAGGGCTCTCCTCCCCACCCTGCAGATTCCTGGGATTGGGAGGGATTCCTTGTGATCCCTGCTGTTCCACAGGCTGGGAGGGACTGGGGAAAAGCAGCAAATCATCAAATCTGACTGGTTTGGGTAGGAAAGGACCCAGTGCCACCCCTGCCGTGGGCAGGGACACCTCCCACTGTCCCAGGCTGCTCCCAGCCCCAGTGTCCAAGCTGGCCTTGGGCACTGCCAGGGATCCAGGGGCAGCCACAGCTTCTCTGGGCACCCTGTGCCAGGGCCTGCCCACCCTGCCAGGGAACAATTCCTGCCCAAAAGCCCCCCCATCCCTGCCCTCTGGCACTGGGAAGCCATTCCCTGTGTCCTGTCCCTCCATGCCTTGTCCCCAGTCCCTCTCCAGCTCTCCTGGAGCCCCTTCAGGGCCTGCAAGGGGCTCTGAGCTCTCCCCTGAGCCTCCTTTTATGCAGGCTGAGCCCCTTTGCCAGCTCCCTCAGCCTCTCCTGGGGCTCCAGCCCCTTCCCAGCTCCCTTCCCTGCCCTGGACACGCTGCAGCCCCTGCAGGTCTCTCTTGTCCCCAGCACTGGAGGTGCCCCAGCAGTGCCAGCACAGGGGACGGGCACTGCCCTGGCCCTGCTGCCGGCCCAGAGCTGGCACAGCCCAGGGGCCATTGGCCTCTTGCCCACCTGGGCTGTGGGAGGTCAGGAATTGCCCCTGGGTTCCTGTGCTGGATCCCGATGTGATGCCCAGCAGGGACACCTAGGTGGCAGAGCTGTCACCCTGCTGTCCCTGCCCTGGGGACACTGCTCACCTGCTGGGCCTGCCTGGCTTTGCTCCTGTCTGCAGCTGAATGGCCTAAAAAACCAAACAAAAACCCCTCCAACAATGCTGAAAAGATGGATCTGTCTCCACTCTCCAGGCTGGGATTGGAGAGCTCCCCTTTTCCCAGGGGGAATTGCACAATTGGTTTCCATTTCTTACCCCACAACCCTCATTCCAGTACAACGTGGGTTCTTTTTTGGGGAAAAAAAAAAAAACCCCCTCAACAGAACTTTGAATCCCTCTAGAGCCCATCAGATCTTCTCTGAGGATCACCCAGAGCTTGGAATCTCTGGGGTTGCTTTGATGTTCGCCAGAGAAATCCTGGGGGGGTTTCTGTTTGCTTTTTCCCCAGGATTGCAGCACCCAGGGCCTGCTTTCCCCACTGCTTCTCGCGGCAGCTGCAGCTTGTGTTCCCGTTGGGAACAGGGCTTGGCCCTGGCCTCCCTGCCTGTGCACGCGCGGGGGCTGGGGGAGGGCAGGACCTGCCGGCAGGAGCAGCCTCTGACGGGGTCTCTTTGCAGCGGGACGTCCCCCCTGGCCTGCCTGAATGCCATGCTGCACACCAACTCCCGGGGGGAGGAGGGCATCTTCTACAAGGTCCCGGGCCGCATGGGGGTCTACACCCTCAAGGTGAGTGCCAGCTGATGCCTGAATTGGCTGCCTGCAAACAGAGACTAGGCAGGAGGAAGAGAATAAAAGGGAATATTTATTTGAAGGCCTTCAAGGGCACACCCTGGGGAGCACACCCTGGGCTGCCAGAGCCCAAGGTGGACAACAAGTCACGAGTTCTTACCCCAGTTATAGGTTTGGGTCCATTTGCATATCAGCATAAATTCGCCAATTAAAACTTCAGCTACTGATGGAATTCTCCCCGGTTTGCCCCCCCCTTTCTCAGGATGTTGGGTTACACATTCTGGGCCCAGCACAGCCCGAATTGTCCTTGCAGAGCCAGCCTGGAGAGGTTTGTTATGTCTGTCACAGCCTGAGAGAGCAGCAGCTCACAGGTTACAGGACAGTTCAGAGTTACACACTGAGTACTGCAGGGTTTGAGCAATATGAAAGTTAAAATCCAGGGCATCACAGGGATCAGGGCACTGCTTAAAAACGGGTTGGATCAGGATTCCAGAGGCTGGAAAAGCCCCGTGGGATCGTCGAGTCCAACTGTGCCCGATGCCTGCCTTGTCCCCACTCCCCACAGCCTCGGGCACCTCCAGGGGTGGGGACTCCACCATGGGCAGCCCCTTGCAGTGCCTGACCACCCTTTCCATGGAGAAATTCCTCCTGATGCCCACATGATCCAGGAGAATCCCAAAAGGGGGCTGTTCCTCCCTGGCTGTGAAGGGGCAGCTGCAGGTGCTGCTCTTCACCCACAGTGCTGTTTGCTGATGGGAGTTGCTGTCCCAAAAATTGAAGAGTGATTAAAAGTTAATGAAACTCCAGCCCTAAAAGGGGAACTTCCTCTTCACTGCTCTCGGCTCGTATCTGGAGGTGAAAAAATCACCTTATTCTTCAAGTGAAACAGGATTTTTTGGGGGGAAATGGGGAATTGTTTGATTGGCATTTTTGAAAAGAAACTGTATTTTAAATGCTGCAAGGAAGCTGGCTCACAGCATTCCTGCTTTGGTGTGGGTTTGTCCCCGGAGCCCATCCATGGGCAGGGACACCTCCCACTGTCCCAGGCTGCTCCCAGCCCCAGGGTCCAAGCTGGCCTTGGGCACTGCCAGGGATCCAGGGGCAGCCACAGCTTCTCTGGGCACCCTGTGCCAGGGCCTGCCCACCCTGCCAGGGAACAATTCCTGCCCAAAATCCCCCCCATCCCTGCCCTCGGGCACGGGGAAGCCATTCCCTGTGTCCTGTCCCTCCAGCCCTTGTGTTGGAGTAGATGCTCAGGGAAGGGCAGCTGAGGAGTCACCTGGGAGGTGACAATGGGGACAAAGTGTCACCTGCATTCAGTGTTTGCAGGGACTGCCAGGAGGGTTTGGGGCCAGCAGTGGGGCAGCTCAGGGGCATTGAAAGGTGCAGCTGGTGCTTGGTGAACAAAACCCATCTGGTTTTGGGGGATCTGTTGCTGTCCCTGGCTCGGGGCTGGCTCTGTCGTGACTCTGTCGTGTCCCTTGGCAGAAGGACATCCCAGATGGGCTGAAGGAGCTGTCAGAGGGCTCTGAGGAGAGCAGTGATGCCCACTCTGACTCGCAGAGCTCGGAGCACAGCAGCTCCAGCAGCGACGGCTGCGCCACCAAGGACGGGAGGAAGAGCAGGTGGAAAAGGAAAGGTGAGTCCCTGTTTTGGGAGAGGTAATTGAACCTGGTCCCCGTGTGGGAAGGACTTGGAGGGGTTTATCCAGCACATCTCCTGCCTCAGAGCTCCGCTGGGCTGTTCCTGCTGCTGCTGCAGGTGGGGATGTCACAGGGTGGGCAGGGAAGGGGACAGGGACCTGTGACAGGAGTGCTCCAGGCTCTGCCACATCCCAGGAGCTGCCAGGCTTTCCCTGCCAACCCCTGCATCCCTGCAGGGGAACTGGGGGTCCTGGAGGCTTTGGGCCTGAGCTCTGTGCTCAGTTCTGGGTTAGGCTCCTCTCCCTCCTAAACTGGGCAATATTTGGATGTTCAGTCCTGTCAGTGCTCACCCTTCAATCCATTCTTTCCTTTTCCCTTCTTCCCTCACTCACAGAATTCCTTGGCCAAGGCAGGACATTATTTAAAAGTTATTTCCAGTGCCCTGGGACTGCTGGGTGTGGCAGAGGGGTCCCAGAGCTGTCCCTGAGCTGCCAAACCCTGCCCAGGGAGGGTCACCTGGGCCAGCCCTGCCCTGCAGCCACCGGCCAAGACCAGACTGTGTCATGGGGAGTTGTGAGCACTGAAAGCACCAGGAAAGTGCAAAATGGTCAAAAAGACCCTTAGAAATCAAACTTGACTCCAATGCATCCTTTGGCAGGAGGGCTGGCTGAAATATTTTCATTTCTAATGAATCCTCTCAAAATATTTGGCCAATAAAGGGGGTTCTGGCTACTTTTCCTGTGTCTGCAATGTTGCAATATTAGGTAAAAGCCTGTGATGGAATTTATGTATATTTTAGAGAGATTTTTATGTAGAAATAGGTATAGAGATTTGAGATAAAAGTTTTATGTGTCACATTACCAGAGGGCTGGAAAGGCAGGAGGAACTAAGCTGAGAAGGAATGGGAATCTCACCCTGAAACAGCTGCCAAAACTACTCAAAACAAGACAATGTGAAAGCATAAACACAGAAAATGGGGGTTGCTCCTCTCTGAGCCCTGGTGCTGATGGTTTTTCCTGGGAATGGCATTTTGGCTTTTAGCATGAAGTCCTGTTTTATGGGTGTTAAAGCTCTGGAGGTGGTGAGCATGCAGTGGTGAATGGATCAGAAATGCTGGGGCAGGCAGAGGAGCAGCTGTGGGCAGTGCTGTTCCTGAACACGTCCCCTCTGCCCGTGGTTCCTGTCAGCAGCTCTGGAGGGCTCATGGACATCCCACATCCCCTCACTCCAAGGAATTCCCAGCTGCTCCTGGGTTTCTCCTTCAGGTCCCTCTCAGAATTCCATGAAGAACCACGTGTGGAACAAAGCAGGGCTGGCTGCTCTGGAATTTCTGGAGCTGCCCATCACCTCCTTCCCCTGGCAGTTGGTTGTCCCCATGGGTCACCTCTCCCAGGTCCCTGAGAGCTCTGCTGGCCCTTCCTGAGCCAGCCAGAGCCAGGGGACGACATCCCACGTGGATTCACCCTCCCAGGCACTGCCCTCTGCCATCCCCAGTGGGGTGGGTTTAGAGCAGCCCAGATGTGCAAGCAGAGGCTGGGAATGGTCACCTGGGCCCTGGGCTCTTCCTGACAGGAGAGACCTGGAGGGGCTGCAGCGTGTCCAGGGCAGGGAAGGGAGCTGGGAAGGGGCTGGAGCCCCAGGAGAGGCTGAGGGAGCTGGCAAAGGGGCTCAGCCTGCACAAAAGGAGCCTCAGGGGGGACCTGGTGGCTCTGCACAACTCCCTGCCAGGAGGGGACAGCTGGGGGGGGGTCGGGCTCTGCTGCCAGGGCACAGGGATGAGTTGGGTTGGGAGAGAAGGGAATGGGGGTGCAGTGCAGAGTGGAGCTGCCCCGAGCCCCCCGTGGCAGGGCCGGCACCGAGCGTGGCCCGGGCTGTGCTCATCCCCAATAAAACAGGAAATGTGTCCTGATAACATCGGCAGCCACTTCCTCATCTGTGCAAAAAAACCCAAGTGCTGTGGCAGCACAAAGCAGCACTTGGATTTTGGGAGGGAGGACAGAGGCCTGGGTGCCTCTGCAGAGGCAGCAGCAGGAATGGCCGGGGAGCAGCTGCGGGCACTGCCCCGTGCAGGTAAGGAGAGGGAGGAGCTGCAGGCAGAGCTCCCCTGGCAGAGCTCCCCTGGCAGGGCCTTTTGGGGCCTCCCTGTGTCCATCAGGGTGAGACAGGCCCCATATCCTGGGCCTGGAAGTGAAGCAGCTGCTTGGCCTCATCCCCTGCAGTTTGCTGGTAAAAACAGCTTTTTTGGGATGCAGGGCTTGTGGAAACGGCCTCAGCTCCCCACGGGGAGGTTCAGGTTGGATACTGGGATCAATCCCTTCATAGGAAAGGTGCTCCTGGCCCATCCCTGCAGGGATGTAAAGCCCTGTGCATGTGGCACTTGGGGACAGGGGCAGTGGTGGCCCTGGCAGTGCTGGGGGATGCTTGGACTCCCTGCTCTCCAGGGGCTTTTCCAACCCAAACAATTCCATGATTCTCACAGGGTGCTGGTGGGATTCCTGGGGTTCTGTGCCATTCTAAACCATCCTGAAAGTTGAAAGTGTGAAAAAGCCTCTTCCAGGTGCTTTTGGCACTGTCCCACCAGTGTTGTGCAGGAGGCGGGGTGACCATGAAGCACAGCTGCACCCACGGGGCTCCTCCAGCAAAACCCAACCCCAGTTTTTGTGTTAAAAAGGAAAAAAAAAAAAGGGAAAAATACGAGATTGCAAAGCCAACCTTAAGGGAAAAAGGGAAAATGCACATTATGGATCATCCTCCTCCATCAGCCAGTGATCAGCTGGCTTGAATGTTTGTACAACTGAGGAGCCCCTCCTGCTGCCAGAGTTCTGTGTGACCAGCTCAGGGTTCATAATCTCTGTATTGGGTGTCTGTAAAAAGTCAGGTACTAAAAACAGACTGGAAGATTTGGGCGAGGTTAAAACAGGTCAGACCAAGAGCTGTTGTTGAGTGGGGCAGTGAAGGGAAACCCCTGCAGGAATTAAAGGCTGCTCTCTGCTCCCTGCCTGTGCCCTGTGCTTGGCAAAATGGGAATAAGGGATAAAACACCGTTCGGGACTGGAGATTTTTGCATTATCCTTTGGCACACAAGAAGCCCTGGGAGCCAGGGAAATGCCAGCTCACAGCTGGAGGGTGGCACCTTTGTGTCCTCCCAGGGCCAGGAACAAAAAATCCAAAAAAAAAAAGATTCTGTTTGGGTTCTGGCACTTTGACTGAAACTCTGGTTTCTTCCTGCTGAAGGCTGGCTAGAAATATCAGCTTTTCTAAATGCAGCAATTCCTGCACGTGACTGGGGGGAAGCTGCTTGCTGAGAATCCCCTTGTGCAATCCAGGAGGGATCTGCACGCACAGAAATGTCCTTTTCCCCTTTTTTTAGGTTAACGGAGCTTCTCTTCAGAGCACTGAGTTCAACCTGTGCCTGATCCCCACCTGAGTCACCGAGTGCCACCTCCAGGGCTGGGGACTCCAAAGCTCCCTGGGCAGCCCCTGCCAAGGCCTGAGCTCCCTTTCCAGGCACAAATTCCTGCTGATGTCCCAGCTGAGCCTGCCCTGGCCCAGCCTGAGGCCATTTCCCCTTGTCCTGTCCCTGTGCCCTGGCAGCAGAGCCCGACCCCCCCCAGCTGTCCCCTCCTGGCAGGGAGTTGTGCAGAGCCACAAGGTCCCCCCTGAGGCTCCTTCTGTGCAGGCTGAGCCCCTTTGCCAGCTCCCTCAGCCTCTCCTGGGGCTCCAGCCCCTTCCCAGCTCCCTTCCCTGCCCTGGACACGCTGCAGCCCCTGCAGGTCTCTCTTGTCCCCAGCACTGGAGGTGCCCCAGCAGTGCCAGCACAGGGGACGGGCACTGCCCTGGCCCTGCTGCCGGCCCAGAGCTGGCACAGCCCAGGGGCCATTGGCCTCTTGGCCAATTCCCTGTGCCCTGTGCTGGGGGGTTTGGGGCAGAACCTGCCACCTTTGCCAGCTCTGTTCCTGTGCAGCAGGGCTCTTTGGGCAGCTGGCAGTGTTTGTGTCACACTGAGATGCCACCAGCATGTCACAGCCCGGTGGTGGCACCAGCTCCATGCAAATCGTGTGTCTCTGATGGGACCTGTTTGTCATAAATGCTCTGAATTTGATTGAATTTCCTGTCTGACCGTTATGTAAAGTAGAAGTTTGATGTATGAACTACATTAGATACATATAGACAGAAATGCAGAGTGCTGAGTGTGGGGACATGAGGAGTCCTCAGAGCCATTGCTGGGGATTGCAGGATTTTCCCTGAGTGACCCAGAATATCCAGGTGGGATCAGGCTCTGCTCCCAGAGAACAGGGACAGGACAAGGGGAAATGGCCTCAGGCTGGGCCAGGGCAGGCTCAGCTGGGACATCAGCAGGAATTTGTGCCTGGAAAGGGAGCTCAGGCCTTGGCAGGGGCTGCCCAGGGAGCTTTGGAGTCCCCATCCCTGGAGGTGTCCCAGGAATTCCCAGAGGTGGCACTCGGTGCTCTGGGCTGGTGACAAGGTGGGGATCAGTCACTGCTTCAACTCAAGGTCTGGGAGGGCTTTTCCAACCTCCGAGATTCTGGGTTTTTTGGGATTTCTGTGCTTGGCTGCTCAAAGCAGCTCTGCCCCTGAGCAGCCTCAGTAGCAGCAGAGTCCTGACACTCCCTGCCCTGACACCTCTGGAGGACTCTTAGCAATACATTTTTTATTTTAACTGTTTCCGTTGGTTCTCCTCCAGGAGGGGGATTCTCCCAATCCCTGTTTCCAGGTGATGTAATTCCCTGTGATTCCTGGTGCTCTGAGGAGCTCTCCTAAAGAGCTGAAGGTTTCAGTTGAGTTTCTTGGCAAGGTTTCCCTTCCAGTCAGATTTGGTTGTGTTTCATCATTTGTGGGAGATGAAATCTTCTGAAGTGAAGAACAGGAATTAATGCTCCAGACATCTCTGCCCTCACTGACAACCTGGGCACACTCCCTGTGCCCTCAGGATTTGTCTTCTCCCAGGACAGGAGTTCAGAGAGTCATGGAATGGGTTGTGTTTGGGGGGACCTCAGAGCCCACCCAGTGCCACCCCTGCCACGGGCAGGGACACCTCCCACTGTCCCAGGCTGCTCCCAGCCCCAGTGTCCAAGCTGGCCTCGGGCACTGCCAGGGATCCAGGGGCAGCCACAGCTTCTCTGGGCACGCTGTGCCAGGGCCTGCCCACCCTGCCAGGGAACAATTCCTGCCCAAAATCCCACCCATCCCTGCCCTCTGGCACTGGGAAGCCATTCCCTGTGTCCTGTCCCTCCATCCCTTGCTTGGAGCAGCCTGGGACAGTGGGAGGTGTCCCTGCCCATGGCTGGGGTGGCACTGGATGGGCTCTAAGGTCCCTTCCATCCCAAACCCTTCCAGGATTCTGTGATTAACCAGAGACATTTCCATGCTCCTCAAATTGTGTTGTAATGACTTGACTTCCCTCCAAGTTTTTCGTGTCACACATCTGGATCCCATTAGGTGTTTAAAATTGGGGTATTTAAAGCTCATGAGTGCACAGCTGGGGGTACATTTTATAGTTTTAGCTCAGCTTGACTTTACTTTGATCCCAGATGAGAAAAGGGCAGCTTCTGCTTCTGGAGCTGCAGAGGTTGAGCAGGTGAACCCATGGACATGGACATGGACACAGCCCCTGGAGCAGGAGCTCAGGATGAGCTGCCCCTGGATCCCTGGCAGTGCCCAAGGCCAGGCTGGACACTGGGGCTGGGAGCAGCCTGGGACAGTGGGAGGTGTCCCTGCCCATGGCAGGGGTGGCACTGGGTGGGCTCTGAGGTCCCTTCCCACCCAAACCAGTCTGGGACTGTGTGAGGTTCTGATGATTTGCAGCAGGGGCTGATCCAGGATCCATCTCAGTGCAGGAGGCATCCCGGAGATGAGCAGGCAGGCAGGAGCTGGCCTGGGGCTGGAGCCAGGATCTGCAGGAGGTGCCTGAAGAGCTGTTAGAGCAGAGTGAGAGCAGTTCTGAGCACTCTGGGCTGGGATCCACAGGCCCAGCTCTGCTGTTCCTCCACCACTGCCTTTGGACTCAGCTCAGGGATGCTGATTTTCCCCAGTATCCAACCTGGCCCTGGCCCAGCCTGAGGCCGTTCCCTCTCATCCTGTCCCTGTTCCTGGGAGCAGATCTGGCTGTCCCCTCCTGTCAGGCCTGAGGGCTCCCTGGATCCATCCTGGATTTGCTGTTTGCAGCAGCTCCCTGCAGTTTCCCTGGAAGGATTAACCACTCATCCTCTTCAATGAATTCCCATGAAATGGATGCTGCTGCTTCCCCTCCTGCCCAGAGTCTTTATCTCTGTGTTGAAGGGAATTGTCTGAGCCGTGGTTTTGGGTTTGCACTTCTGTCCTGGGGCCCCTTTGGGTCCTGGAAAGGCTCTGAGGTCTCTCCTCTCCTCTGTGCCAGCACCACTTCTGCCAATTCTTTGTTTTTAACCGTTTTTAGAATCCTTTTGTTGAAATTCTCAGGAACTTTGAGTGGACTCTTTTAACAACAGATTTTCTTTGCTTCTCGTTCTCTTCATCCCATATCCAGAGGGAGTTTGGGACCTGCTTTGCCTCTCCAGGTGCTACTCAGACTTTCCCAGCATTTTACTGATCTGCAGTTCCACCCAGAGCAGGAGCCAGACCCGGGTTACAAACATTCCTGTGGCTGCTTCCAAGCTCTGGGTACAACATCAGGGTTTGGGGTTTTTGGTGATGCTGCTCTCTGTGCTCTCCGTCACCTTCAGCAGGGAGCAGGAGTGGCCCATTTCTGAGCCACACCTCTCAGGTGCTGCTGTGTCCGATGGCATTCCAGGGGCTGGAATTGCCTCCTCTGCGCTGTGTGTGCCCCAAATCCTGCTGCTCCCACACCCACAGCACACGGGAGAGCTTTGGGATTCCTGGTTCCCCTGTGTTTTTACTGGAATGTTGCATCGTTCTGGGGAGGTTCCCTTCTCCATGGACACTGAGCAGGATCCTGCTGTTAGTGAGGAGCTGCCTCGTTATCTCTTGGCTCCTTCCCTGCCTTGTCTTGGTGTGCTGGGAACTGATTGTTCAGGAAGTGTTAATTAATTAATTGCCTTAGGTGTGACTCTTGATTATCCCCCATGGCAGAGCCAAACCTTCCTCGTTTGGTTCCTCTGATCCCACGGGGGTTTTGTCACCTCCTGAATCCTTGGGCGGAGATATTCAGGAATTTGCTGATTCTGGGTTTTTCCTTTTGAAGAGAAGGATCCAGGGAGAGCTCAGAGCCCCTTGCAGGAGAGCTGGAGAGGGACTGGGGACAAGGCATGGAGGGACAGGACACAGGGAATGGCTTCCCAGTGCCAGAGGGCAGGGATGGGTGGGATTTTGGGCAGGAATTGTTCCCTGGCAGGGTGGGCAGGCCCTGGCACAGGGTGCCCAGAGAAGCTGTGGCTGCCCCTGGATCCCTGGCAGTGCCCAAGGCCAGCTTGGACCCTGGGGCTGGGAGCAGCCTGGGACAGTGGGAGGTGTCCCCACATCCTGGGATTTGGGCTATCCTGTCCCAAACAGGTTCATCCAAGCGACTCAAGCAGCTGTTGTTTAATTCCCATCCCCAATTAGTTGTTGGTAATGAGGCTCTTTTAGGATTAAATCACCTGGAGCTGGAAGCTTCACTCCAGGGGCTCCATCTGGCTTGGACAGGACTTCTCCCCGTGTCCCACCCTCTGGGAACACACCTTCATTTCCTGGGATATCCTTTATATTGCCATATTTCCTTTTAGAGAAGAAAAAGTGCCGATCTCTCCCTCTGCCCCTGGGGCACATTCCCAGCGCGGTGTGGGGCTGGGATTTACCGGGGCGGGAGCTGCTGCCAGCCGGGGCTGGGACCCCGCGCGTTGCAGAGGGGCTCGGGCTGGCATTGCAGAGGGGCTGCGGGGCTGGAGCCCTGCCCGGCCCCGCGGGGCCGAGGAGAGCAGAGGGGCCGGGGCTGGCCCGGCTCCGTTTGGCCCTGGAGCTGCTCTGGCAGCCGGGAACGGCGCCCTCGGGAGCAGGGGTGGGGTGGGATGGGGTGGGGTGGGGTGGATCCCCCCCGCAGCAGCCGTGGTCCTGGAGGGGCTGTGCCAGGAGGCTCCTGAGTGCTCTGACATGGGGAGGGGAAGGTGGGGTCCCGTGTCTGTATATCTGTATCTATATTATTTATATTTATACCTGTGTTTATATTTATATGTCTTTTATTTACGTCTACATGTATTATTATTTTTATTTGTGTTTGTATTTGTAGTTATTTGCATTTCTAGTAATATTTATTTATATATTTACATGTTTATATATAAATATATTTTTATTTTATTTATATATTTGTATATTGTTATATTTATATTTATCTGT
>WEKY01037435.1:16941-37294 GCA_013390045.1 Picathartes gymnocephalus | reverse complement strand
ATATATTTATATAAATAATAAAGTATATATATTATATATATTTATATATTGCCTTAAGCCAGGACAAATACTTATTTATATTTATATATTGACACATATTTATATAAATAATAATGTATATATATTATATATGTTTATATATTGCCCTATTGTCCTAAACCAGGACAAATATTTACATTTGTATTTCTATATTGACATATTTGTATATTTCTATATTTGTATGTTTCTATTTCTATTTATTTGTATATTTCCGTTTCTGTTTCTTCTCCCCGCAGTGCCGTCCCGGCTGGCCCCGTCGGGCTCCCCACAGCCGGGCTGCCCCTCCCCGGCCCCGCCGCTGCCGGCCAAGGGCCTGTCCTGCTCGCAGAAGCACAGCAAGAAGGCTCTCAAGCAGGTCAGTGACCCCGCAGTGCCTTCCTGCCCCTGGGAATCCCCCCTGGATGCAATCCCAGAGCTCCCCGTTCTCCGGGACCCGATGGGAATCTTCTGCTCTTCAGCTCCTTTGGCTTCTCCCTAAAAGAAATCTGGATTTTGAAATTATTATTTTAGAGAAAGGCTGTACAATGTGATTTCCCTACTCCTTTGAGATTCCGTAGCTTCCAGCTGTCGGAGGGAATGGGTTTGGTAAATCCAGGCTTTGGGGGAAATGCACTGGGTGATTCCCTGGTGGGCAGCAGTTCCCTCCCAAGGAATTCCATGGATGCTGCTGTCCTCATGGAGGGAAGGGAAGAGCAGGAATTCAGTGGATGCTGAAGGTCTGAAAGGGAAGGAAGGAGGCCAGGAATTCAGTGGATGCTGAGGGCAGGAGAGAAGGAAGCAGGGCAGGAATTCAGTGGATGCTGAAGGTCTGAAAGGGAAGGAAGGAGGGCAGGAATTCAGTGGATGCTGAGTGCAGGAGAGAAGGAAGCAGGGCAGGAATTCCATGGGCAGAGTGTCTGGAGGAGAAATAAGGAGGGCAGGAATTCAGTGGATGCTGAGGGCAGGAATTCAGTGGATGCTGAGGGCAGGAGAGAAGGAAGCAGGGCAGGAATTCCGTGGATGCTGAGGGCAGGAATTCAGTGGATGCTGAGTGCAGGAGCAGGAGGAAGCAGGGCAGGAATTCAGTGGATGCTGAGGGCAGGAGCAGGAGGAAGCAGAGCAGGAATTCAGTGGATGCCAAGGGCAGGAATTCAGTGGATGCCGAGGGCAGGAATTCAGAATTCAGTGGATGCCGAGGGCAGGAATTCAGTGGATGCCGAGGGCAGGAATTCAGTGGATGCTGAGGGCAGGAGCAGGAGGAAGCAGAGCAGGAATTCAGTGGATGCTGAGGGCAGGAATTCCGTGGATGCTGAGGGCAGGAGCAGGAGGAAGGAGGGCAGGAATTCAGTGGATGCTGAGGGCAGGAATTCAGTGGATGCTGAGTGCAGGAGAGAAGGAAGCAGGGCAGTAATTCCATGGGCAGAGTGTCTGGAGGAGAAATAAGGAGGGCAGGAATTCAGTGGATGCTGAGGGCAGGAGCAGGAGGAAGGAGGGCAGGAATTCAGTGGATGCTGAGGGCAGGAGCAGGAGGAAGGAGGGCAGGAATTCAGTGGATGCTGAGGGCAGGAATTCAGTGGATGCCGAGGGCAGGAATTCAGAATTCAGTGGATGCCGAGGGCAGGAATTCAGAATTCAGTGGATGCCGAGGGCAGGAACTCAGTGGATGCCGAGGGCAGGAACTCAGTGGATGCTGAGGGCAGGAATTCAGTGGATGCTGAGGGCAGGAATTCAGAATTCAGTGGATGCTGAGGGCAGGAGCAGGAGGAAGCAGGGCAGGAATTCAGTGGATGCCGAGGGCAGGAATTCAGAATTCAGTGGATGCTGAGGGCAGGAATTCCGTGGATGCTGAGGGCAGGAGCAGGAGGCAGCAGGGCAGGGCTGGCTGATGCCGGTGCCCCGTGTCCCCGCAGGCCCTGAAGCAGCAGCAGCAGAAGCAGCAGCAGCAGCAGTGCCGGCCGGGAATGGGGCCGGGAATGGCGCTGCCCTCCAGCCAGCACGTCCTGCTCAAGGCCAAGGCTCCCGGGAAGTCGGGTACGTGTGGGGCACGGGGCTGACCCCTGCTCCTGGGAATGGGGATGGGAGGGGATGGAAGGGGAAGCTGCTCCTTGCTGTGGGTTCCTTTGGGTTCTGAGATCATCAGCTCCTGTCTCGTGGTTTGGGGTCTGTTAGGGACGCACCAGGTCAGGACAGACCTGGGATGGATCTTGGAGAGACCTTGGATGGATGTGGGAATGATCTGGCTGTGCCATTAGTTCCTTAAAAGCTGCTCCCAGTGCTCAGGGACTTTCCCAGTCACCTGTACCCCACGCAGGAGCTTTCTCCTGGTGTTTCTGTTTGGGGTTCTCCTGGTTGTTTCTGTTGGGGTTCTCCTGGTTTTTCTGTTTGGGAGTTTCTCCTGGTAATTATGTTGGGAGTTTCTCCTGGTGTTTCTGTTTCCCAAAGTGCTCCTCATCCTGCAGGGTGAGTTCCATGTCCTGTTCTCACCTGGAAGATCCCTGAGGGGTTTCCAGGATTTGTGCTGTTAGGAATCACTGGCGTCACTGCTCTGCTCTGGCTGCTCCAGCAGGGCAGGAGCTCCCTGCCAGCACCAAATTTTCCATGGCATCCCAAATTTCTTGGTAGTTAATTCCAGCCAGTTTTCTGTGGTTTCCTTGCAGAGTACCTGAGTGCCTTGGCAAGGTCCAATCAAACCATCAAATCCCAGAGTGGTTTGGGTGGGAAGGCATCCAGTGCCACCTCCCACTGTCCCAGGGTGCTCCAAGCCCTGCCCCAGATCCCAACAAAACTGCATCTCCGGTCCCAAATCCCGAGGTTTTTTCAGCCATCGAGCTCTCCAGTAAAGCTGGTGCTGTGGGTAATTCATTAATGTTAATTATTGACCCCATCCCAGTCCCAAAACTCCTTCCCTGGCGAGCTGCCAGTCCTTCAGCCCAGGAGCTGTGCTGGGAGCAGGGACAGCAGCCTGGGGAGAGCAGGAATTCTGCATCTGCCCGGGGTTATTCCCAGGGCACAGGAGCTGGGACTCAGACAGTCCCTGCTGCCAAATTCCCTGGCTGGCACTTCCCAAATTCCCTGGGACCTGCCAAATTCTCTGGCTGGCACCTGCCTGAATTCCCTGGGACCTACCAAATTCCCTGGGACCTACCAAATTCCCTGGCCCTGCCTGAATTCCGTGGCCCCTCCTGAATTCCCTGGCACCTCCCGAATTCCCTGGCCTGGGACAGGCTCAGTCTCCAGACAATCCCTGGCAGGGCTCAGCATTCCCCCCTCGTTCCCTGCAGGCAGTTGGGATGTGGAACACGACCAGCTTGTGCCATTCCCTGTCCAAGCCAGGGCAATTCCCAGTGTTCCCATTGCACCCCTGCTGTGGGAGCAGCCAGGGAGGCTTCTGGAGCAGCAGCCTCAGTGTCAGCACTGCAAACATCTGTGTTTGCAAATCCTGGGAGCAGCTGTGGGAATGTTCTGCTGAAATTCCCCTGGGCAGGGTAAGGATTTTCCAGGAGCCAGGAGAAGCTGGGAGTGCCTGGGAGCTCTCCTGCCCCTCAGCCTGTCCTGGGGCAGGATTTGGGATTCATTCCTGGGGGATGTTTCTCCTGCTTGCTGGGAGAGTGCTGCCCTTCCTGCTGGGTAACTCCAGCCTTGGGATGCTTCCCTTAGGCTCGGATCAGGATCTCTTCCTGCTCCCAGGCTTTTCCTTGAGTTCTTCCCCAGCTGGTTCCAGGTGGGATCAGAGTGTTCAGGAGCCCCCTCAGGCTGGAATTCCCTCCCTGCCAAGGCCTGGAAGGCTCCTCGTGTGTGTTTTTCTCCATGGAGCCCCTTCTCCCCCATCCTTGTGAGGCTGCACAGGGACAGCTCCCAGCAGGGACAGTGGGAGCTGTGGAGAAGGAGCAGGAGATTAAATGGATGGGGGGAGGGAACAACATTCTGGTGGAAAGCAAGGCACTGATCCTACAATTCCAGGGATTTATTCACTGCTGGAACAGCCTTTGTGAGGAAGGAAGGGAGGGAGAGGAGCCAAGATGGGAAACTGAGCACTGGGAAGAGGAGCAGGAATTCCCCAGGGTGGGCTGGGGAACAAAAGCTGCAGCAGAGGGGTGAGGTTTAGCAAGGTCATGAGAGGTGTGCAGAGATTTCCCTGACAATTCTGACAGGAGCTCTGTTAACCCTGGAAGTGTTAATGGGACCATGTCTGGGTGGGATTTGGTGGGAAATAACTTGGGATCAGCTGGGAAATGGACTCCAAGCACACGTGATGTGCTGGCCATGCCTTTGTTTTGGGATATTCTGGTGGCTCCAAGGGATCTCCTGCATTCAGCTGCTGGGCAGGAGGTGCTCCAAGAGCACAGGAACGTCTGTCCTGGGATTGCTGGGGCTGCAGGGCTGGCTCTGGGCCTCGGAGAACCTGCATTCCATGCAGGAATATCCCCTGTGCATCCCCGTGTCTCCCTTTCCCGCAGGCTGGGAAGGGAAGCAGGGGGATGGACGTTCCAGCAGCCCCCCAAACTCCACGTGCAGCTCCTCACCCTCGGTGAAGCTGGAGAACTCCCTGCCAGGGCTGGGGAAGAAGCCCTTCCCGAGGTCCGACAGGCTCCACGCACGTAAGAGATGCACTTCCCTGCTTTTTCCAGGGCTTGGGCTGCTCCAGGGCCAGGGCAAAAGCCTAAAGCAGCAAAATGGAGTGAGGTGTGTTAATTCCACTGCTGAGGGACTCTGGAAGGTGCTGCCAGGCTGCTGGGGATTGGGATAAATGATTCACAATGCCATCTTCGGATCAGCCCTTCCCAGGCCTCAGCAGCTGGGCCTCTCCTGGGGGTTCCCAGCTGCTGGAGAGCACAAAAGGACCTGCATTATTGATGAGTTTTTAATGTGCTTGCACACTCTGATAACGTGGAAAAGGAAAAGAAATTCCTCCCGGGATCTCCATCCCTCAGACCCTGCTGGATTTGGCTCCCAGCCCTTGTTTGGAGCCAGGGCTTTCTCAGCCCTCCCGACCTTCCTGGTTCCTTTTACATTTTCCAGGGGTGGGATTGACCCCAGTGAACTTAAGAATATTCTTACAAATTCATGGAATGTCCTGAGGGGGAAGAGAGCCGCAGGGATCGTGGAGTCCAACTGCTGTCCCTGCAAGGACCCCCAGCAATCCCACCCTGGGCAGCCCTGGCAGTGGTATCCAAACTCTCCTGGAGCTCTGGGGCCGTGCCCATTCCCTGGGGAGCCTGGGCAGTGCCCAGCACCCTCTGGGGGGAGAACCTTTCCCTGATGTCCATCCCAACCCCCCCTGACCCAGCTCCAGCCCTTCCCTCATTGTGAGGTCTCTACCCCAGCTCGTTTCCCTGGTGGGAACAGGCACTTCCACAGAGCAGGAAAGTGCAAAAGAAATCCCCAGGAACAACCTGACCTTAAGTGGAGCCTTCAGACAGAAAATTGCTGTGATGCCTGAAGTGGCTCCCTAGAAACAGAGCCCAGACAGGAGTGAGGGAATAAAGGTGGAGATTGATTGGAAAGGCCTCCAAAGGCACAGCCTGGGGAGCCAGAGGCTGCTCTCACCATGGAGCCCAGGATGGACCCCGAGTCACGAGTTCTTCACCCCTTTAGAGCTTTGGGCCATTTGCATCTCAGCATCAATTCCCCAATTCAAACTTTAGCTCATGATGGCATTTCCCCAGCTCAGCCCCCCTTCTCAAGGTGTTGGGTTGCACATTTTGGGCCCAGGACAGTCTGGGTGTCCTTGGAGAGCAGCCTTGGAGAGGCTTTGTTGTGTCACTGTGAAGGTGAGAGAGCAGCAGGCTGCAAAACCCTGCAGGGTCACACCCTGAGCGCTGCAGGGTTTGGGAAATATGAAAGGTAAAACCCAAGGCATCAGCTGTGGCCAGCAGGAGTTGTAGGAGCCCTCCTGAGGGCCCTCCTTGCCAGGCCCCAGGCAGCCAGGATCCCAGGTGAGCTGGCCAGAGTGGGGATGGAATGTTCTGGGCAGGGGGGGATCCCCAGGCTTTCTTTGTCGCTGTGTGCGTGGGGTGGAACAGCTCCCCGTGGTGGCACCATGACACTGCCAGGTGCCAGGAGGGGCAGGCAGGGGTGACCAGGGGTGTGTGTGCCCCGTGCAGGGCAGCTGAAGCGAGCCCGCTGCGCCGACATCGACGTGGAGACGCCGGAGTCGATCCTGGTGAACACCAACCTGCGGGCGCTGATCAACAAGCACACGTTCTCCCTGCTGCCCCCCGAGTGCCAGCAGCGCCTGCTGCTGCTCCTGCCCGACGTGGACAGACAGGTACAGGGCCAGCCCTGGGGCTGCCCAGCCCTGCAGGGCTCAAGGACAGCCCGGGCATTCCGGTCTGGAATTCCGGGTGGAGATCCTGTTCCCACTCGGGTGCCCTGGGTACCTGTGGGGGAGAGGGGCACAGGGTCAGGGGAGGGTGAATCCAGCTCAGGGTGACCCCATTGTGGCCTTCCAGGACCTGGAGGGAGGTGACAGGAAAGATGGAGAGGTACTTGGACACAGGGAATGGCTTCCCAGTGCCAGAGGGCAGGGATGGGTGGGATTTTGGGCAGGAATTGTTCCCTGGCAGGGTGGGCAGGCCCTGGCACAGGGTGCCCAGATTTGCTGTGGCTGCCCCTGGATCCCTGGCAGTGCCCAAAGCCGGCTGGGCTGGGCTGGTGTGAGCATTCCCAAATCCTCCAGAATTCCCGGGAGAAATAAATCCCCGCCCCGGTACCACATTTTTAGTGTCACCCACTGAGGCACTGCTTCATTCTGGCTGGGACAGTTGTGTGACAAATCCCGGCCTCCACAGAGCTGAACACAAAACCTGAGCCCTGCAGCCTCCTGGCTCCAGCCCTGGCCAGCAGGTGACAGGGGTTCTGGCCAGCAGGTGCCAGGGGTTCTGGCCAGGGGCTGTGGCCAGCAGGTGCCAGGGGCTGTGGCCAGCAGGTGCCAGGGGCTGTGGCCAGCAGGTGACAGGGGCTGTGTCTCTCCCAGGTGGGCACTGACGGGCTGATGAAGCTCAGCAGCTCCGCACTCAACAACGAGTTCTTCACCTCGGCTGCCCAGGGCTGGAAGGAGAGGCTGTCGGAAGGTAAAGCCTCCCCAGACTTCCCCACAGCTGGGAGTGCCTGGGAATGCCTGCAGGATGTTCCTGGAGGATGTTCCTGGAGATGCTGGAGCTCTGCAGGGGCTCACTGCAGGCTGGGTGGGCATGGGAGCCAAGGCAAGGCCACAGCTGGGGGCTGGAGGCTCCAGAAGGACTTCTGTGTTGGACCGACAAAGCAAATCCCTGGTAGAGATGAGAAAAGAAGGAAAAATCTTCTGAACTGACAGTAGAGCTGGGACATTCTGGAGTTGTGGCACCTAAACACAGACACTGCTCAGGGGGCAGAGAAGGGAAATTCTGTTCCAGAGCAGAGCACAGTGTCACCAGCACGGGGTGCTCAGTCCTTTGAGTCATCCCTGTGGATGTTTAGATGGGATATTGGGGGGAAATTCTTCCCTTACAGGGCTGACCAGGCCGTTCCCTCTCCTCCTGTCCCTGTGCCCTGGCAGCAGAGCCCGACCCCCCCCAGCTGTCCCCTCCTGGCAGGGAGTTGTGCAGAGCCACAAGGTCCCCCCTGAGGCTCCTTTTGTGCAGGCTGAGCCCCTTTGCCAGCTCCCTCAGCCTCTCCTGGGGCTCCAGCCCCTTCCCAGCTCCCTTCCCTTGACCTCCCCATTCCACCAGAGCAGGCCCTGGGGCTCAGGCTGGGGCTGAGGGCAAGTGCAGCATCCCAGGCTCCTGGGACACTCAGCTGGATCTGTGCCCCATCATCCACCCCTTTCTTGTCTCAGAAATCCCTTTTGCTTCCCACAGGAGAGTTCACCCCGGAAATGCAGCTCCGAATCCGGCAGGAAATTGAGAAGGAGAAGAAGGTGGAGCTGTGGAAGGAGCATTTCTTCGAGAGCTACTATGGGCAGAGGTGAGAGCCCAGCTGTGCCCAGCTGTGCCCTGCCTGCCCAGGGGCACCTGCTGGGTCAGGACCTGCATTCCCACATCTCAAATCCCACACAACCTGGTTAAACCCCCAATTCTGCAAAGCTTTTTTTCTGTGCCTCCTCTTGATTGAGGATTTTCCCATCCCTTGGGGGTACAGGGAGGATTTGGGGTTTCTGAGGGAGTTATTGAGGGACCTGGAAAGGAGCACACACCTGTAAATAATTGATCAGGAATTTCTCATCCTGCACTGTGCCAGGTCCTCACCCTGGCACCCCTTTGCCTCCCCTTCATCCAGGGTGTTTTAACCCTCCAGAGCGTTTGGAGGTGGGAACCAATCCACAGATTCACCCCCCTTCACGGGGTCATGTTTGGGGAAAAAACCCCAAATTGACAAATCATTGAGAGGGATGGATGAAGTTAATCCAAAAGTTAATCCCAGACATCACTCTGGGAATGAGATTCCGTGTTCCTCTGGAGGAGATGGTGGGACCCTTCCCTGTGTCCCCTCCTGCCAATGTCACCGTGTGAGCCAGGGTCACTCCTGTGCTGCAGAGGGCCTCATACAGGGAATATTCACTGTTGGCCAAACTCTTTGGATTTGCAGCCTGGAAAATCGGTGTCTGAAACAGGCCTGGAGCTACCCAGTATGGCATTTAGCTGGTTTTAATCTTTGATGCTGATTTCTGTTTCCTGTGGAAGGATTATCAGTCGGGAAGGTTCTCAATGATTGTGGCATAGAACTCTGTGTGTGACACATTTTATTCAGCAAGTTTTAGAGGCTCCTGCTCCATTTCCCTAAGGATAGGATGGTTCTGCAGGGATGTTTCACAAATCAAAGCCTCTGTTTTCCTTGGCAGTTCTGGGCTGAGCCCCGAGGAGTCGGAGCGACTGACAGCACAGCCCGAGGCAGAGCCCGCCCGGCCCCGCAGCCCCCCGGCCCCGCCACGCCGCGAGCAGGGCCCGTTCCCACCGGAGCCCAAAGCACAGCCAGCCCAGGGAGCAGCAGCCAGCGGGAAAGCAGGAGAGGAGGAGGGCAGAGAGGATCCACAGCCCAGGGCAGCCAAGCCCACCCAGGCCTCGGCCTCCCCGGACCGGCGAGCGGCGAGAGCCAGCGACCGCCCCGGCCCTGCCCGGGACAGAGCCCGCGGAGAAACCCTGCCTGAGAAACCCCACAGTGCTGCCAGCCAGAGGCCAGAGGAGCAGAGGAAGCCTGGGGCAGGGAAGGAGGGCCCAGGCAAGGAGACTCTGGGTGCCCCGAGCAAACCAAAGAGCCCCGAGGCAGCCGAAGGAGCGGCGAAGGTGCCGAGCCCCACCGCGGCTCCGGACGTGGCGGAGAAGAAGCCCCCCGGGAGCGAGGCCATGGAGGTGGGCGTGGAGGCCCCCAAGAGGAAGTCGGAGAGCAGGGAGGAAGCTGCAGGCACCCCCGAGAAGAAGCCCCGTGTGGCAGAGCCCTGTCAGCACCAGCAGGCCTTTCGGAACCAGCCCTTTCCCGGCGCGGGGCCGGCGGTGCCTCGGGTGCCCCCGCTCAAGGTGAGCAGAGCAGGGATGGAGCCACAGCTGGGGCTCCCCCGGGGTCACTGAACCCCAGAGATTGAGTTGGAGAGACCTTAGAGCCCATCTCATCCCGTGTCAGGGGCAGGGACACCTCCCACCGTCCCAGGGAGAGCTGCAGAGGCTCTGCAAGGCCGTGGTGGCAGAGGGGCAGCCAGGAGAGCAGGAGCCTGGCAGGTGGGGACACCCAGGCCCAGAGGAGTCAGTGCCATCCACAGCTCCCCTGCAGCTTAAAACCAGAGCTCTGGCAGCCCTGCAGGCTGCTTTGTAGTGCAGCAGTGCCAGGGCAGGAGCATTTTGGGGAGCTCCTCAGGACCAGAGGCACTTTGGCTGCTGAGCCTTTGCAAGAACCCACCTGGGAGAGGAAAAAGGGAATCAGGCCCTGCTGGGATGGGCAGGGAGAGGCAGCAGGACAGAAACATTCCAGGCTTTTCCTGGGCTTGAGAGCCAGATCAGGAGCAGGCAGCTGCTGCTGAACCTGCTGCTCTGGGGCCTTAGGCAAGGGCTTAATTCCTGTATTCCTGTATGTCCCAGGAATTCTGCTCCTCTATTCATATCCTTTTGTACTAAAAGGCTGCAAACTCAACACTTCAAAAGCAGCTCATCAGTCTCACCATGTTAATAAGAACAGCAGGAAGGCAGGAAAGCATCAATGAAATGGTCAGTGACAGAACTGGGGAAACTGTCCATAAAAGAAGTCTGGAATACCATGCAGGAAGGAGGGCGGGCCTGCCAGGGCAATAAAGGTGGGATTTAATTTAACAGCAGAGCAAGTTGAAGGGGATTGTGAATAGTTGCCCTTGCAAAGCAGGGGAAAATGGGGACAGACATGTCCCCAAGACCTGTCATTCCCCAAAAACAAAGTGATGAAGTAGGTGATCAGAGCTCAGTGGGATCCAGCGAGGATTGTATGGATATGGAAAATAAATGTAACCTCCCTGAGATCTCTGCAGCGGGAACAGGGCAGCACCAGGCTCAGTGCAGGGCTCAGCATATAGGGAAAGTCAGCTGGAACACTGGGGGAAATGTTCTAGAAGGAAAGAGTAAATTATTGGCATTTTTTCTCCAGCTCAAGGGATTATGACAGCTTTGTACAAAGGCACTGAGGAGACAAATGATGGGTGAGCAAGGGGGAAGTGGAGCAGGATGGTGAGACCTTTCAAAGGGCAGAAATTACATCTGAATCATGTGAAACAGAGGAAGAGGGGCTGGCAGGGCTGAGGCTGGCTCAGCCCTTCAGAGAGGGAGCCTGGGAGCTCTGGGATGGAGGTGCCCAATGGTTCTCACTGCGAGGGACGAGCTCCACTCAGAGCCACGGGGTTTGTAGCACCCTGTGAGGCATCCGAGGGTCGGGCACGTCTCTTGTCTCAAGGGAGGGACAGGAGGGCTTTCTCCAGAGGGGTTTCTCCACAACCACAACCACTTCTCCAAGACAAAATCTGCGGGTCGAGTGTTCCCCGTGTCTCAGCCGTGCTTTTCTCCTGCTCTGTTGCAGATTCCCGTGTCCAGAATCTCCCCGATGCCATTTCCTGCGGGCCAGGTCTCTCCCAGGGCACGTTTCCCCCTCTCCCTCAGCAGTCCGGGCAGGACAGGGGCCAGGACCTTGGCCGACATCAAGGCCAGAGCCCAGCAGGCCAAGGCTCAGAGGGCAGCGGCTGCTGCCGCCGCCGCCTCGGCCGGGGGGGCCGTGCCGGGGCCCGGCCCGGGCGGGGGGAGACCCCCGGGCAGGGGGGGAGACGGGAGAGACCCCGGCGGAGCCACCCAAACCACAACTGGAGCAAACGCACTGGAACTGGCAGGAACTGGAAGCGGGGGAAGTTCGAGAAGCTTTCCTCCCCATGGCCAGGGGCCCCGTTCCCAGGTGGAGAGCCAGGCGGAGCCGGGCGGCCACCCCGGGGTCCCCACGCTGGGGCAGCGGGGACCGGGCAGGGACGGCCCCTCCTGGCCCCGCCGGGAACGGGCCCGGCGGCGGCAGCATCGCCCCGGGAGCCCCCGCGGTCTCAGGGGGGAGCGGCTCTGACCTTTCCAAAGGCAAATCTCCTTCCCCTCTGCTGTCCTCCCTGCCGCCCACGGGCCCCGGAGGCCAGGCTGGAGCTGTGGCTGTGCCCGTCCCACCCTCCAGCAGCCCCTCGGTAGCACCCAGCCTTAAATCTGCTCCTGGTGGGGCCCTGCCCAGAGCGAGCTCCAGCATTCCTGCCAACAACCCTTTGGTCACCCAGCTGCTCCAAGGCAAGAGCGTCCCTCTGGAGCAGATCCTGCCCAAGCCAGTCACCAAAGCAGAAGTGAAAGCCGTCCCTGCGGCTGCTTGGGAAGAGAAGAGGGCAGCAGCTCCCGGTGCAGCGGGGAATGGCGCCGAGGCGGGGGACAGGCCATCGAGCATGCCCCCGCAGCAGCTCGGGAACATCTTCTGCCAGAACAGGCCTCTGCCTCACATTCCAAGGACCTTCTCGCTCCCCTCGGGAAAGGAGCCCGGTCCTGAGCAGCACCAGGGCCACGAGGCGCTGAGCAAATCCACCCAGGAGCAGATCCTGCAGACTCTCATCAAGAGGGTGCAGAGGCAGAATCTGCTGCCCATCCTTCAGCCCTCGCAGCTGAACCTCCCGCACTCAGGTTTCCCGGTGGAAAACAGCTCCACCAGACAGAGATTCATGCTGGGCTTCACGGGCAGGAGGACGTCCAAGCCTGCCATGTCTGGGCACTACCTGCTCAACATCTCCACCTACGGCCGCGGCTCGGAGAGTTTGAGGAGGGGCTTCTCTCTGAACCCCGAGCCCCGCCTGGGGCTGAGCAGCCCCCCCGAAGGTGCCAGGGCAGAGCTCGGGGAGCGCGGGGAGATGGGCGGCCAGGGCAGCAGCAGCAGCGAGGAGGACGCGGACGACGAGAGCTCGGGGGATGAACGGGAGCACGTCGGCATCAAAGAGGAGCCACGGGCAGGGCAGGGGGAGAAGGAGCAGGGCTCACACAGCACCGGCCCTGCAGACCCCGGCTCCCTGGGGACGAAGGCCGGGAAGGCCGAGGCGGCCCCGGTGCCGTCGGCAGCCGGCCCCAAGGGGAACGCGCTGGACGGCAGCGTGCTGGCCCGGGACCTGCTGCAGGTGGCACAGGAGCAGATGGCCCACGCCATGAGGGGCAAGGGGCACGGCAGCAGCGAGCTCTTCGGGCCCCCCACCCCATCCCCGGACTCTGCGCAGCCTCCGCTGCTCCCTGCCCCGCACCCCCCGAAGCTGCCCGGGAGCGCCGGGCCGCAGCTGCTGGGGCCCAGCTACAGCGGCACCATAAACGTCTCCACCTCGCCCGACGTGGGCCAGGCCTCGCTCATGAGCGGGCTGTCCGAGTGCAAGCAGCTGGCCAGCTCCATGGGCAACGTCATGTCCTTCTCGGTGACCGTCACCACCATTCCCGCCGGGCAGCCTGTGAACTCTGGAGGCCACGGGCAGAGCCTCCCGGTGCAGGCGTTCGCCGAGGACGGCGGCGTGGAGGATCCCCCTTCCAAATGTTACTGCAGGTTGAAAGCCATGATCATGTGCAAGGGCTGCGGTGCCTTCTGCCATGACGACTGCATCGGCCCCTCCAAGCTCTGCGTGTCCTGCCTGGTGGTGCGGTAACCGGGGCGGCACGCGGGGAACGGCTCGGCCGCCCCTGGGGGCTTCCTTCGGGAGTGTCTTGGGAAGAAACAGGAATTTTACTGCCTTGCACAAGAGACACATTACTGAATCAGGAATACAGAGTAGAGTCCTTCTTTCATTAACGAAAGAGCACCTTCTTGTACAGGGAGTCGAAATCGCGCTCGACTACGTGAATTGTGACAAGAGTTTGCACTTAAGGAATTTATGTAAATATGCCACATTATTTTGTTTAAAGATATTTTTTCAATCTTTTAGGAGATAGTGTTTGACTTGTACTGCAGTTCCAGTAACCCCAGCCTGCTCTGAGCACGTTTGCTGAGCTCTGCCCAGGGGCATCCAGCCCGTGGCCCGTTGCTGGTCTTCTCTTGGCAAAGGGAATGGGGTAATCCAGGGGTCCAGCCGTGTGTGGTGATGGAGCGCTGAGGCAGGAGCCCTGGGCAGGCTCCCTTGGCTGCTCCCAGTCCTTGGGAACTGGGAGGCACCACCAATGCCTTGCCAGCCTTTCCCTCCATTGCCTTTCCCTGGCTGTTCCAGAAGGGTCCCAGGCTGTGCAATTCGGGCTGGAGCTCCTGGTTTGCAGATCCCCCCTCTCCCAGCATCCCAGCTGAAGGGAGGTGTGTGGCTGTGCTGCTGGTGGAGCTGTGCTGACCATGGGAGTAACCAGAACAGCTTTCACTGGGACTGCTGGTGACCGCTGAGGGCAGGACTGGGCAGGAATTTGCTCTCCTGGGCGTTTCCTGGGAGCTGCCATCCCACGGCCCAGAGCTGCTGTGGGGACACGGGGGCAGATGAAGGGCACCAAGTGTCACCCTCGGTCCTGCCATGCCCTGGGAAGTGCTTTGTGCTTGTCCAAACACCCCCGTGGTCAGACATCTCCAGTTTCTATCCAAGATTTTCTGTTTCCTGGGTGTAGGGAAAGGGAATTGAGTGTCTGCCTGGGCCTTGCTGGGCGGCTCCTTGTGTTTGAAATACCAGATTGGGCTGAGCTCAGCTCAGCTTGGGCCCAGCTGAGGGAGGGGTGCTGGGGCAGCCCCTCAGGCCTGACTGGGGACATGGCTGGTGGCACCTGTGCTCCCTGTCAGTTCCTGGGTTCCTTCACCTGGACTGAAGGAAATGAAAGCACAGTGGCCCCATGTCCCCGGGAGCTGAGGACGCTGATGGAGCACGAGTCACTCGAGGGCTGTTCCCCTCCTGGGGCAGGCAGGGGCCTTGCTGCATCCTGGTCAGGGAACAGAGCCATGTATGTTTATGATGGAAAAGCACTGAATTCACTTTTAATCCAAAGGCCTTTTAAAGCTGAAGCAATATTCCCACAGCAGTGGGACAGCTGAGTGGTGCACGGGGTCCTCAGCCTTCCCTTCCCCTCTCCTTTGTACTACTGCTCCCCTCCCCTTCTCCCCGGGAGCCTGGCACGGGTGGTGAGGAGCAGAAGTGATTTTTTCCTGGATGATTTTCCAAGGAACAAGTGGTGCCCGAGGCTGCCAGAGCTCCAGGAGCCTTTGGACAACGCTGTCAGGCACAGGGTGGCATTGTTGGGGTGTCTGTGCAAGATCAGGAGTTGGATTGGATGATCCCTTCCAGCACGGGATATTCCATGATTGAGGTGGTGATGATAAGGAAAAGGGACTTGCAGACCTGATCCCGTGGCAGCAGGAGCATTTCCTTCCCTGCCTCAGGAGCAGCAGGAGCTGCAGCATCACCTGCTCTGGGTTCTGTCACATTAAATTTATTGCACAGCAGTGACCCCCGCTGCTGTGGTTCCACATCGCTGCTCAAGCATCCCGTGGTGAGGAGGATTTAGGGATTAGAAACAAACTCAATTTTGTAAACCTAAAACTGAAATCTCAAAAGAAAATTGCACAAAATTGTCCCCACGAGCATCTCACACCCACATTGGTGGTGGCAGCCCAAGAACCCCCGGCCTGTGTGTGTTCCTGCCACTTCCAGCTCTTGTTTGGGAAGAGGAATTCCTGCGTTTTTGTAAACCTGGGGACACAGTGTGGGCTGGTTTGGAGCTGAGAGCAGGATCTGTCCGTTCCTCCCTCAGGCCTCACCTCGACAGGAGGGAAGTTCCTTCCCATAATCCTGGGCAGGCACTTCCATTCCTGGCTGGGGCAGCCCGGGAGAGGCCGATGTGCAGCTCAGTGCTGGTTCCACAGCACAGCAGTGAGAGCCAGAGGTTTCTCTGCACACTTGGGTCAGGTCTGGTCTCTCCCTGGCTCCTCCCAGGGTGTTTTTCCAGGCGGCTGGAGAGGGGGAAGCAGAGGATGAGGAGGGAGCTGTGACCCTGAGCACTCACAGGTGTTCTGGCTGTGGCTCCAGCTGGTTCCTCCCGTTGGATTTCCCCCGTGTCCGTGCTGAGCGTGGGTTGGGGTTGCTGTGCCCGTTCCTGGGCAGTGCAGGGAGCCGCCGTTCCCAGAGTCATCCCACGGGAATGTGCCCCTCTGGCTGTGCCATCCCAGGAAGGGGTGGCTGGGGAGGGACAGCTGGTGACCCTGGACATGGAGGTGGCCCCAGGCTGGCATTGGCCAGGGTAGGATGGTGGTGGTGGCTCAGGAGTTTCCACCTGTCAGTGCCTTAGTTCCATTCATGGATCAACACTTTGCTTGGGCTGTTTTTCTTCCATTTCTTTTTAAGGAAATCGATTCTCCCAGTGCCCGTCTGAGGTCTGAGCTCGCTCCTGGTGCAGCTTAGGGGAGCATCCGAGGGTGAGCACAGGGAACTGAGTGTGAGGAAATGGTTTGGGATAACGGGCTCGGTGTAAAAATCCCTGGAAGTAGTCCCTGGAACAGGGATAAAGCCCTGGAAGTTTCACACGTGCTGCAGCTGGGTGTGGGATGAGGGGTTTCAGAAGGGAGAATCCTGTGCAGTTCCTGGGATGGGATCAGCCTGTCCCACTGCTGAGGCTCCTTCCCATCATCCGACCTTCCCACAGACAGTAAATCCACATCCACACGGGATTTATAAACAAAGGGATGTCGTGATGGAGTTTAAACCATTCCCCAGGAATGAATTTAACAGCACTGCAGGGAATGGCAGCATCAAAAATCCAGGATTTCCAAAGTGTGATATTGGAGTTTGTGGCAGGGAAAGGAACCTGATGAGTGAGGAGGTTTCAGTTTCCCTTTTCAGGACACAGAACTGGAGTTGGAGCCTGACCAACACTTCGATTCCCAGCCCCAAACCCCACGGACAGGCTGTGGCACCAGAGGTGCCAGCGTGGCTCTAGGGGTTCAGGTTTTGAGCCAGGTGGGCAGCAAGGGAAGGAATTCTGTGTGGAATTTTACTGTCCCTCCTGGAATTTACAGGAAAGAGGAGGTTCCAAGCCGTTGCACTGGTTGGGGAGTTGGATTTTTTTTTTTTTTCTTTTGGTTGCACAAAACAGCTGCTGGAGCAGCAGTTCCTGGTCGGGTCGTTACCGGGAGGGACCCTCGGGAAGGAGGCAGCAAAGACCATCCCGGGGCGGGAGGGTGGATTGGGAGCGGCTCTGGGGCTTCTCTCCGTGCCATGGTTGATGTGACCCACGGGAAGGTGGAAGAACGGGCCCGGGCTGGGGTTTCCCACAGCGGGAATGTGGGAGGCGGCGGGGCCGGGGGAGATCACGTTGATTAGCACAGATTAATTGCAGGGGTGGGCAGAGCGCTGCCGGGGCCGGGCCGGCTGCCCGCGGTGGGACACAGGGACAGCGGCTGGGCAGGGAGCGGCCCCGAGCGTTCCGTGTCCCTCGGCTGTTTTTAATGCTTACGTTTGCTGTTTGTGCAGAGCGAGTCGAAGAGCTTACAGTAATATATTTTAAGTAATATATATTTTAGTAGGTGTGAAGAGCGGGCAAAGGAGGGGTTCCGAGGTGGTGACAGGGTACCGGGGGCAGTTCCTCGGCCAGGCCAGCGGGGGTTACTGCAGCACAACTGAAAACGTTCAGTTCCTGCCATTAATGCAATAAAAACGGGAATTCTCACAAAGAAGCAATCCAGTACTGTTTCCCAGAGGCTTTTCCTATGTGGGCAACAGGCCTGTAAACACAGTTCCAAAAATCCTAAACCTTTGTCTTTTGCCTTTTTAAAAGGGACTTCGATTGGGCTTGAGGGTCTGTACAGCAAAATCGAGGTGACACCATTTGAAAATGTATTTTTACACAAATAATATAGAAAAAAAATCATATTTTACATAAGAATTTTAAGTATTTGAAATATGTGTATATATATACTGTATGTACTTCGTATATGCTTTATTTTACATTTTCAATGTATTAAAAAGTATTTGAGCTGGTTGGATCTGAGATGTAATAATGTTTAAAACCACAGAAAAGGGAAAGGATCCTGGGGGGAGAGCGAGTGGGAGCTCTGCAGGGAAGCACAAGCCCAGAGCAAAGGGTTTGGGGAAGGTTTTAGTCTTCAGACACTTCCCAGACCTGTGTCCTGTCAGTGTTGTCATAAATTGTTCGGTTTCCTCGTGACCACCTGGGATGCTCCAGAGTTGGGATCAGCAGTTCCGTCCCTGGGCTCTGCAGGGAAGGAAGTGAGGTGGGAAAAGGAGCAGCGTGAACATGTCGGGGTTAAAGGTACAAAAATGAGCCCTGGAAAGGCCCGGAACCGGTGCTCCTGTACTTGATTGTTTTTGGGATGTCCTGCAAAGACAAACCTTGGCATGCAGGGTGAACAGGGGCTGTGCCTCAGCTCCCTGGCCAGAGGGATCCTGCCTTCATCCCAGGCCTCCTCCTCCCCACCTGCAAAGCCACCTCTCACCTGAGAGGGAACAGCAGCACGGGGAGTTGTTTCCTATTTAAAGTGCATGGGTGAGATAAAACATAAAATGGCAAAGAGTTGGAGCTGCTGTACTTCCAAACAAACATTCCTTATTCCCCTGCTGCTGCAGCATCTCCCAGCCCTCCCCTCCCCGCTCCAAACTGAACCAAGCTGGTCTCCTGTCCCTTTCAGTTCAGACTTCTCTGGAGCTGCATTATGCATTTTACAGTGGAAAAGCTGGGCTGAGTTTCACCTCTGGAGGCCTTGGGGCTCCTCCAGGCCTGATCCCAGGGATGAGCCCACAAACCAACTCCAGGGGACCTCCAGGTCACTGCCAGGTCACTGCCAGCCCCAGGCCTGTCACAGGCTGTGCCAGTCCCACTGAAATCAGGGCAGTGCTGAGGGAATGCATCAAAGGCACCTTCAGGTCACTGAGGTGATTTCTGGGCATCCAGACCAGCCCAGGAGCAATGGGGACACACGTGTCCATTGGGATAAATATATAGAGAGAAAGAAACAGGAAGAAAGCAGTATCAAGTGACAGGAACTTGATTTCCCTTAAATCAGGGATTCAGGGAAACAGGTGTGTAACCAACTCACCTGATTTCTGGCAGAAAACCTCTGAATGCACTTAACCACTCGGTGAAATCAGCAGCACTGAGGAATGTGCAAGAGCCTGGGATTTCTCTTCCCTGAATACATGAAAAGTGTCAACAATGCTGTATTTTAAGTATGGAAGGGGTTGGAGACCTGCCAGCGGGAATAATCCACCCCTGCCCTAAAGTGGCACCTTGGTAGGCATCAGTAGACTTTAATTTATCCTTTTTAATCCGTGTAACTAATTAATGTCTCTAGCTCATTGTTCAGTAAGTAAAACTCTTTTTTTCTAGGCAGGCTGAATTCCCCTGGGACCCTCAGGAAGAAGGAGGATGGGCACAGCCCACAGAGGAGAGGGAAGCCCGAACTCCCCGAGTCAGAGGCATAAAGAAATAACTAAAGCCATGGCACCATCTGGTGTTTTTCCAGGTTGCAGCACTCCTCCCTGCAGCCCACGGCAGACGGCTTTTCCAAATGCTGCTTTGGCTGCTGCTGGCTTCAGGATGGAAATGCAGCCAGCAGGAATCACGTCCCTAACCTGGTCCCACTGCCACCCGTGGGCTTGGCTCCGGAATTCCGGGACAACCCGAGCTGTCTGTCATTGGCTCGGGATGAGCACTGACACAGCACCAGGTCTCAGCAGCGCTTTCCCCTCTCATTTCCCATTTCCTGACAAAGCATCTCCCTCCCACTCGCGCAAACCGGGAGTGGTCCCTCCTCTCCACGCTCGGTGTAGGAACTCTCCTCCCCTCCTGCAGGCGCTGAGAAGGAGGAGCTGTGGCGTTTCCACAGGGGCAGAGCAGCCTGGAACAGAGCCCGTCCTGCCGGATCTCCTCAGGGAACGCTGCCGGCACTGTTGGTGCTGCCGGCGGCTGCCAGCAAGGCGAGCTGGGACATCCCCGGCGCCCACGGAGTGCTGTGATCCACATGGAATGTCAAATACAGCGGAGCAGGGGACGCCGTCATCGGAAAGAGCGGCTGTCGCTGTGGCAGGGGCGCCTTGGGACACGGCTGTGAGCAGCCTCCCCTGGGAACAGGGGACACGTCCTGCAGGGGCACGGTCCTTACAAGCCAAAGCTGTCCCCCCAGCCCATAGAGACACAGATCCATGGAATGGTTTGGGTGGGAAGGGACCCCAAACTCATCCAGTGCCACCCCTGCCATGGGCAGGGACACCTCCCACTGTCCCAGGCTGCTCCCAGCCCCAGTGTCCAAGCTGGCCTTGGGCACTGCCAGGGATCCAGGGGCAGCCACAGCAAATCTGGGAATTCCATCCCAGCTCCTCCTCTCCCTCCCAGCCAGGAATTGCTTCCCAATATCCCATCCATCCCTGCCCTCTGGCACTGGGAAGCCATTCCCTGTGTCCTGTCCCTCCAGCCCTTGTCCCCAGTCCCTCTCCAGCTCTCCTGGAGCCCCTTCAGGCCCTGCAAGGGGCTCTGAGCTCTCCCTGGATCCTTCTCCTCTCCAGGTGAGCACCCCCAGCTCTCCCAGCCTGGCTCCAGAGCAGAGGGGCTCCAGCCCTGGGAGCTGAGGGGAAGGTGCTGAGGGGATGGAGCCGAGCAATGGCTGTGGCTGAGTGCTGAGGGGTGGCAGTCGCTCACAGCTGTGAGGGGGCTGTTCTGAAGGATGGCTGTTCACAGCTGTGAGGGGATGATGCTGAGGGCACAGCCATGGCTGACACGGTGATGAGCGGATGGCTGTGAGGGGACATCCGTGGCTATCGGAGGGCCCAGCGCTGCCCCCACCACCCCTCCGTCGGCCCCGCTCCCCTCAGGCGCCCCCAGCCCCTCCGGGCGGGCCGGGGGCGGGGCCGCCCCCTCGGGGCTCGCGCTGCGCCTGCGCGGTCCCGCCGCGC
>WEKY01037435.1:0-11512 GCA_013390045.1 Picathartes gymnocephalus | reverse complement strand
CCATGGATCCAGCCTGTCCTGGTCCCTCTGCAGAGCTCCCTGCCTCCAGCACAGCCACATCCCACCCCCCTGGGGCTGTCCCTGAGCTGAGCGAGGGTGGTGCCCTCAATTCCCTCAGCCAGCCCATCCATGGAGGTGTTGGACAGGACTGAGGCAGCCCTGAGCCCACTGGTGCCCATTCCCAGCTGGATGTGCCTCCACCCCCAGCTCTCCCTGGGCCCAGGTTTATCCCTGTCCCAGGCAGCAGTGTCCCTGTCCAGCAGTGATTTTCCAGCCCAGTTACTGGAGGCTCTGAGGGCTCTCTGGGGCTGTGCTGCCACAAGCTGTGTCCTGCATGAACAGCCCAGATGGCTCCTTGTGCCTTGGAAAAACCTCACAGTTCCAGCAGAAATGGCAAAGCGTGGAGGAGGGAAAGCTTGATGTTTCAATATTTTTTTTTTTTTCCTGAGCTACTGGATTGCCTGTTCATTTTTAATGAAGTTTCCTGCATTATTTGGGCAGGTTTTTGCAGAATCTTCCAGAGCAGCTCTGGATCCACCAGATTTATGAAGGAAAGAAAAGGAACCCTTGAGTTGTTTAGAATTTCACTGCAGAGTTATAATCACTGGGAAGTTACAGGCCATTTCCTGGCTCTTAGCCAAGTGGGTTTTTCCTTACCTCCTCCCAGGCTGGGCTCAGTTTTGGTTTGTAAAGATCTTGCACAATCATCTGAGGCCAGGACATGTCAAAACATCAGTGAGAGACCCAAACCTTGGGGTTTTGGGGAAGCTGCTGCTGGAAGGTGCATGATGGCTCCCAGAGATGCTCCTGTACTTGCTGGAGATGCACAAATAACATTTTAGGTTATTTTTCACACTTCTGTGCACAGTTGCTTTTGCTTCGGCTACTTACCCTGTAAATGATGGGAACAGAGTTAAAAATGTTAAAGATAAATTAGTAGAATTGTCAGAATTTGTTAAAATGTGCTTAAAAAGATGTTGCCAGTCTGTTTGAATAAGTATGAAAGGTTTGTCTTTTCTCTTCCAGGGGTCAGATGTGTTCCCCTGAAATCACTTCTAGGTCACTGCTCTTCCTAGGAAAAGGCACAGGGGAACAAGGGAGTATTTTTGATTAATTAAGTTTGACTGCTGAGGAAAGGGATTCAGAATATGAACCAGGAGAGGATGGAGAACAAAGAAATTAGTAGGAGCATCAGATATTTTGGATAGACAGGGGGAGAGGAGGGAATTAAATCAGTCGTTGTGGGGTCCTTGTTCAAATTAGGAAGGAAAAGGAAAAATACTTCATATTTATATTGAAATCTGAGATGAACAAATGTAAGCACCTTTATACTTTAACAAAACATTTATGACAGTTCAGGAATTATTTTGAATGATTTCAATCAAATGTCAGTTGAAGCCAGACGAGTTCAGAAGCCCAGAGCAGATGGACACCAGTAACTTTCTCTGCCAGCACAGGTATGCCCTCAGTTTTTATTCAATATCTTCATCCCAGTTATGTTATATATTAAAGTCACATTTTTAAGAGTGAGTGAACTGACAAGGGAGGAAAGCTTTTCTGTGAAGCACCAGGAACAGTTGTTCCTTCTGATCAGAAAAATGGCAGAAAGTCACTGAACCTCCTTGCATGTGTCAGCACAGCTCAGATCAGCCCATGCCCCAAACTGTTTTTCTGATTTATATTAATTACAAATTATTTCTGGCCATAGATAGGTATGGGCACGATTTTATCCTCATGCAGCAACTGCAATTTAATCAGTGACATCAGGTATTATTTCTGCTAATGACATGCAACAGCAACAACCTGAACCAAGTCAGATTTCATAATTGGTAAATGAACTTCTCTTTCTCTGTTGCTGCCTTTGGCCAGCGAGGCTGAGGCTCAGTGCAAACCCAAGTCTGGAAATGGCCATCAAACCCTAAAAGGTCAGAATCTCCATTCCTTAAAGGTGGAAATGGGGAATGAGACAAAATGGACTTTGAACACAAGGCACGAGTGGCAGGTGAGGGGATGTCCTGAGCACAGAGCTGTGGTGGGGAGCTGCCCTGGGCCGTTACCTACAGCTGATGAGCTCCAACAAGAGCGAAACCTGCTAAGCAAGGTCCTGTAGTATTGGCCTCTCAACCTGGGAGCACCTGGAGGGAGCCAGGAGGGCACAGCCAGGCAGGGCACAGCCAGCAGGAGAGGAAAAAGGTGCGAGTTCATTGCAGATGGTGGCTGAGTGTAGAATTTTCCACGTTTTCTGGTGTGGGGTTTCTAAATTGCTTTTGCTGTTCCCTCTGTCAGACAGAGGCTGCTTCTGAGGCTGTGCAAGTGCTGCAGCTGCTGAAAGGGGGGGAGGGTGAAAGGGTGAAGGGAAATGATAAAATTTGGGAAGTTTACATCAGACACACTCAGCTGCAGTTTCCTAAGGTACTGCATGGTTTTCTGCTTTTAGTTGAACGTTGCTTTTCAATAAGGAATTCCAAATAACTGAAATTCCTATCCCTGGCAGTGCCCAAGGCCAGCTTGGACACTGGGGCTGGGAGCAGCCTGGGACAGTGGGAGGTGTCCCTGCCCAGGACAGGGGTGGCACTGGATGGGCTTGGAGGTCCCTCCAACCCAAACCAGTCTGGGATTCCGTATTTGAGTGGTTTCCCCTCCGTGTGCCCGAGGAATGTGAGCAGCCACCTCAGGAATTCCTGGCTGCCACATCATTCCAGCCCATGTTGTGTTTCCTGGCACTTTGCTCACGGATTGTGCTACAAATGTTTAAAAAACAAGGAACCAGGAAACAAACAAACAAAACCCACCCAAAAAAATCCCCACCAAAACCCAAACCCAGCCTCCCCACCCCCTTCAAGGAACCCAGCCCAACAGACCAAACCAGCTCAGGCCAAGCTGCTGTTTCCCTTCCCTGTTTTGGGAGCTGAGCTCTGTAATTTGCATCCCAAACATAGTTGCAGTTCTTGTGGGTTTGGTTCATTCCTGTTCTGAGCTTGAGAAAGACTCCCCATCTTCCTTCTTCCCAGCCTCACACCGAGGGATCCTTCTGTAGCTGATGGGTCAGGGATGGAAAACAGGTTTGTCAGTGATCCTGATGGAGTCTCATTGCCACCACTTCTCCAAATATCTGGCAGTGATGTGGGAGTTGGGCTCTTTTCCCGGGGAACAGGGACAGGAGAAGAGGAAATGGCCTCAGGCTGTGCCAGGGGAGGTTCAGGTTGGACATTGGGGAAAATTCCTTCCTGGGAAGGGCTGGCACAGCTGCCCAGGGCAGGGGTGGAATCCCCATCCCTGTAAGGATTTCAGAGTCCTGAGGATGTGGCACTTGGGGACATGGGGCAGTGGTGGCCCTGGCAGTGCTGGGGGTGGTTGCACTCGATGGGCTCCGAGGGCATTTCCAGCCTGACCAATTCTGTGTTTCCATTCCCTGATTCTCTCTCCACTCTGTTCAGAAGGAAAAGTACAAACCTCCTCCTCCTCCTTTTGAGCCGGGCAGGAGACTGGAGGAGATGCTGAGGCTGCATCGTGAGCCCTGGGAGGAGGAGCTGGGAAGGGGCTGGAGCCCGAGGAGAGGCTGAGGGAGCTGGCAAAGGGGCTCAGCCTGCACAAAAGGAGCCTCAGGGGGGACCTTGTGGCTCTGCACAACTCCCTGGCAGGAGGGGACAGCTGGGGGGGGGTCGGGCTCTGCTGCCAGGGCACAGGGACAGGACACGGGGAAATGGCCTCAGGCTGGGCCAGGGCAGGCTCAGCTGGGACATCAGCAGGAATTTGTGCCTGGAAAGGGAGCTCAGGCCTTGGCAGGGGCTGCCCAGGGAGCTTTGGAGTCCCCAGCCCTGGAGGTGTCCCAGGAAGGGCTGGAAGTGGCACTCAGTGCCCTGGGGACAAGGTGGGGATCAGGCACAGCTGGGACTGGATGGGCTGGGAGGGATTTTCCTACTGAAGGATTCTGAGATCATGGAGAGAGCAGATCCCTCATTCAGGTCCCATTTAATGGCAATTTGTAGGAGCTCAGTCCTTCCTTTTCCTTGTAGAGGGCACAGAGGGTGACACTGAGCTCCTCTGGAATGTCTCTGTGTCTGTCTCGGTCACTCCGGCCCCTTTATCTGGGAATTCCGTGTTGGGTGCTGTGTCCAGGCACTGGGAATGACCTCTGGAATTGTTCCCTGGCACAGGCAGGGGCCTCTCTGTGCCAGGCTGAGCAGAGCAGCTGTGGCTGCCCCTGGATCCCTGGCAGTGCCCAAGGCCAGCTTGGACCCTGGGGCTGGGAGCAGCCTGGGACAGTGGGAGGGGTCCCTGCCCATGGCAGGGGTGGCACTGGGTGGGCTCTGAGGTCCCTTCCCACCCAAACCACTCTGGGATTCCATGAATGAGGAATCTCTCGGGAAAGAGGTGGAATCAGGGCTTGTTGGGTGCTTTGTGGAGAATGGGATGGGATTGGAAGCTCACGTGCCCAAAACCTTCAGCTTTTACAAGTCACAAAAAATGCCACGGAGGCTTTTTCCTGTAAAAAAAATGTAATAACGGCACAGCGGCACATTGGTTCTGAGTCTGTGCTTCTCTAAAGTAGGAAAACCCAGGGAAATAAAATATATTTTCAGGTCAGAGCCCATGTGCTTGTTTTTCTCTTGGAAAGGAAAAGGCTGTGGTGGGTTCCAGGCTGTGGGATTCCAGCAGGAAATCGGGAACAGCTCTGCCAAGGGACTGTTCCTCAGGGGTGTGTGCCAGTGCCAAGGCACGACTTCCCTGGTGCCCCTGGTGCCATCTGAGGCTGCTGCAGCCTGGGCTGAGGATGAGCCAACTGCCTCCCACAGATCTGGATGGAACTGTGGAAGAATTGTTTGGGATTTTTGTCTTTTCTTGGGTTTAGACACATAAAATCTTTATTTAATGGTTTTTAAGATGGTGAATTTGGTAACCAAAGAATAATGTAGTTATTAATTGAATTATAAATTAGATTTTACACTGATGCTGAATTAATTTGCCTTTTTTTTTTTTTTTTTTCTTGCTGCAGTGGACTGAAATTGGGGATGTTTTAGGACTATGTAGTGCAGTAAGCCCTGAGAGCTGCTGAATTGTCCCTGTGCCCCTTGACCTCAGGGTACAAACTCCTCCCTGCTGCTGTCACTCCTTTAATCTGTTTTCCTAGGAAAGGGAGGCCTCTGTCACCAAACTGTTTTTATTTTCAACTCAATTAGTCTGAAGTTCTTTACTTCCCTGACAAATCCCATCTGACCTCAGGCGTCAGGGTTCAAAATTAAATGAATTTTGACAGGTTTTGTTTAAAGCCAACGTTCCCCCAAGCCCAACATCCCCACACATCCTGGGAGGTCTTTTCCAAGCTAAAGGATCCTGTGATCCTGCAGGGAAGAGGGGTCATTGTCAGCCAGGGAAAGGAGTGGGATGAGCTTGTTCCTCCTGACCCCTGAAGTCTCTAACATGCAACATCTCCCTTTTTTGGCTCAGCAGCTCCTGAGGCCTGACTTTTTCTGTGTTTTACAAACAAAACCTCTTGGAACACAAAGGAATTCTTTATGGGATATTCCTACACGTGTTAATGCAGCTCTGAGCTTTTCAAACTAAGCAATTAAAGTGTTCAGAATTAACATTTCCCACCTTGGAAGGTGCTAACATGCCTGAAGTGTGTGTGTGGAATGGGATAATGATGGGAGGTGTTTGTGTCCTGGAATTCCCAGTCCCAATTCCCAGCCAGAATCCGACTGTTCCCGCTGAGGGACAGGATCCTGTCATTCACAGCACGTTGCTCTTGTGGCAGGAATTGTGGCACAAACAGTGTTTGCCATTTTTGTCTCCAGAATGATTGAGGAGAGTGGGAAGAGGAGGAGGACCATGGCAGAGAAGAGGCAGCTGTTCATGGAAATGAGTAAGTAGGAAATCTGGAGACATAATGTCATTTATTCGGCCCGGAGAGCTCCACTGGGACAGCTGCAGCAGCTCATCCCCGTCCTGCCCCACACACCCCGTGCAGGGAAAAACATCCAGGGTGCTCCTGGGGGCTGCTCAGGAGGAGATCTCCCCAGGGGAGTCACAACTGCCTGGGAGGGTCATTTATCCCTAGGTTTTGGGAAGCTCATTCCTTAGGGAATGCCCACGGTTTGTGGACAACTATTTAAACAAATAATGACTACAGACAGAGCACCTTTGGCCTTAAAAAAGATTTTTAAAAATGGCCCTGCAATGCTGGTGTGACTCCAGAAATGGTTTGGGGGTTGATTTGTGTAGTGTTGTCCTCTGGAAAAGAAGTGTTGGGAATTTTGCATGACATCAGCTTCTCCTGGTGTCCTGCAGAGCTGCTCCATCCCTCTGATCCCCTTGGTGCCTCCTCTGGCCTCTCTGCAGCAGCTCCAGGTCCTTGTGCTGTTGGCCCCAGGGCTGGGGCAGCTCTGCAGGTGGGGACTCCCCTGGGCACAGGGGCACAGGGACAGAATCCCCTCCTCGTGTCGCGGGGGGTGGGGATGCGTGTGAGGAGACTCTGGAGCCTTTCTCCAAGTCCTCCTCTGGCCACTGTGAGATGAAGTGGGTGTTTCAGAGGAAGCAGAGCCCAGCCTGTGCTTTGTTGCAGGAGCCCAGAACTTCGATGTGATCCGGCTCTCCACGTACAGGACGGGCTGCAAGCTGCGCTTCGTGCAGAAGAGGTGCAACCGTGAGTGGTGCCAGCCCCATCCTGTGCCCTGCTGCTGCCTGGCTGCTGCAAACCCTGCAGCCAGCCCTCTGCAGGGCAGGGGGAGCCCTGCTCAGGCCCCGTTATTTACACAGGGATCCAGTGGGTCATTAAACAGGCAGCCATCCCTGCCCCATGCTCTGTAATCCCTTCCCGTTTATTCTTGCATGTTCAAAAGCTGTGAAGCCCAAGGGTGGCCGTGGGGTTTGGTTGCCCTCAGAGCTGGGTGCAGAGGGTTTCCAGCTGTGTCAGGGGCTGCTTCCTGCCAGGGAAGCCCACAGTGAGCACGGGGACAGTCCCTGCCTGGAGCTGTCACACGTGTGTGCTATCAGTGACAGCGGTGTCAGGTCAGCCCTCGCTGGGCAGGGCAGGTTCTCCCCTCTCTGGCCCGGGCTGTGAGCTCAGGCAGCTCCCAGGTGAGCCCAGGTGAGCAGGGTGCCCTGCCTGGGCTGAGCTGGGCACTGCAGAGAGCTGGACAAGGTGTGGGACATCCCCAGTGCCAGGGCACGGGGACTGCTGCCTGGGCTGGGGGGGAGCAGGGGGCCAGGGGAAGGGCTGGGGAGGAAGAGGAGGCCAGGAGAAGGGCTGGGGAGGAAGAGGAGGAAGAAGGCTGGGGAGGAAGAGGAGGCCAGGAGAAGGACTGAGGAGGAGGAGGCCAGGAGAAAGGCTGGGGAGGAAGAGGAGGCCAGGAGAGGGGCTGAGGAGGATGAAGCCAGCGGGACTGAGGAGTCCCAGGAGGACACGTGTCCCTGGGCTGAGGTGGCCATACCCCAGGTCCCAGTGCTGGGGGATGGCTCAGGGCTGGACACAGCCTTAGTTCCTGGCTGCAGTTCCAGGTTTAGGATGACAGCTCAGTTTTCCAGCGGGGAACATGAAGAAATTCCAGTTGCAGAGCCCTGCACGGAGCACTGGTGCCCTTTGCCACCCCTGGGCCCTGCAGCTCTGGGCTCTCCCTGCTCCCAGCCTGCTCCAGGGGCTGGGACAGCCTGGCTTTGCTCCTTGAGGGGGTTCATGTGAGAAATAGAAAGGAAATTTGATGTAGGAAGGGCAGAAGGTCACAGTGACTGCAGAGGTTCCTGGGTGAAGGTGACGCTGTCCCTGCTCTGGGCGCTCCATCATGCTCACTTTGGGTGGCTGCTGATCCTTAGATGTCTTCTCTGCTCTCCCTTAAAGCTTGGGAACCTTTCGGAGTATTGTTTTAATGTGGTTCTGCAGATCACTTAGTGTGGTTTGGGAAAGGATTTCTGCACGTTGTTAACACTCCTTGGATAGAGCAGGGAAATTCAGGGGAAGGTTTGGGAGCCCCAGGCCTGTGTTTATAAACACTGTGCTCTGGGTTTGGGAACTGGATCAGCTGGAAACAGCCAGAGTTGAACTGGAACATCGAGTTCCTCCATGAAGTCAGCACGAGGGTGTTCAAAATTACTGCAAACTCTTGGGAGGGGATTTAGAGACTCTTCAGATCCCAGAGTGGTTTGGGTGGGGAGGGACCTCAAAGCCCATCCAGTTCCAGGGGCAGGGACAGCTCCCACTGTCCCAGGCTGTTCCAGCCTGGCCTCGGGCACTGCCAGGGATCCAGGGGCAGCCACAGCTGCTCTGGGCACCCTGTGCCAGGGCCTGCCCTCCCTGCCAGGGAACAGTTCAGCCTTTCCTTGTGTCACTGCGTGCTCAGGGGGAGGGCTCTGCTCCTTCACGAGCTGTGCCTGGCACAGCCCCAGGTGCTGAAGGGTGGCCCCTGGGCACTGCTGTGTCCCTTGGGCGGCCGTGGGGGTGAGCTCAGTCTGGCACGCTGTGCCCAGGGCCTGCTCCTGGCACAGCTCTGTTCTCAGGCAGTGGCACCCCTGCGGGCCCTGCAGAGCAGCAGTGAGTTGTTCCTCCCTGTGCTGGCAGTTCACCTCGTGGATATCTGGAATATGATTGAGGCCTTCCGAGACAACGGCCTGAACACGCTGGAGCACAGCTCGGAGCTGAGCGTGTCCCGCCTGGAGACCATCATCTCCTCCATCTACTTCCAGCTCAACAAACGCCTCCCTTCCACCCACCAGATCAGCGTGGAGCAGTCCATCAGCCTCCTGCTCAACTTCATCCTCGCAGCCTGCGACAGGCCAGTGCTGCCTCGGGGGGGTGGGGGAGGTCAGGAGCTGGGCTACCAAACCTGCTCCCTCAGGGGGGATCAGCTACCAAACCTGCTCCCTGAGGGGTTCCAGGTGCTGCTCAGGTACCAAACCTGCTCCCTCAGGGGGGATCAGCTACCAAACCTGCTCCCTGAGGGGTTCCAGGTGCTGCTCAGGTACCAAACCTGCTCCCTGAGGGGTTCCAGGTGCTGCTCAGGTACCAAACCTGCTCCCTGAGGGGTTCCAGGTGCTGCTCAGGTACCAAACCTGCTCCCTGAGGGGTTCCAGGTGCTGCTCAGGTACCAAACCTGCTCCCTGATGGTTGCTGGAGCCTCACCCTGTGCTGAGCTGGGCGTGGGGTGAAACTGTGCTGGGACCTCCTGGGGGCTCAGCAGTGGTTGAAAAGTGAACGTGTTTTGTTGAATCTTGCTCAAAAAGATCCTTTTTGAACTCAGCCTTGTCTGGACAGTCAGTTTGCAGCCCCCTTTAATGTGCTGTGACCCCGTAAAGCTGATTCTCATTTTTGGCTGGAAGCAGCTGCGTTTGTGGCCCAGGGTTCTGTCCAGGCATCTCCTCGTGCCCAGCTTTATGAGTTTCTCTCACAGCCTCTCTCTGCAGGGTTGGTTTTGCTGCTGTTGGGGAGCTGTGCCCCTCTGTGTTCTCTGAGCAGCAGCTGCAGGTCCTTGGCTGTGGTTGGCATTTCTCACTTTTGCTCTTGCCTTGCCCCAAATCAGCTTTTTTTTTTTTCCAGTGGGATCTGCTTCTGCTTCCCCACAGAGGGGATTTAGCCGAGGCAGTCCCCAGACTGAGCTGTGCCAACGAGTTGTTCTGTTTGTCATGTGCACACCGTGATCCTCTCCTGAGGGCACAGCTTCTTATTGCCACCAGACAGGAGCTGGGTGTGTCCCTGGGAAAGCCAGACCTGGGGACAGATCACACCAGCACAAAGCTCAGAGCAGGTCCTGTGCCAGCAGAACCCAGGGCAGCTTCTGCTCAGTCCTGCTTTGATTTTAGTCGGTTTTCCTTTGATTTAGTTTAGAAATGGTAAGGCTTGACTGCAGGTTTGGTTAACTCAGACTGCTCACACTGAAAAAGACAGGATTTAAACGCAGGAATGGGCATGTCTGGAGGAGCTGCCTCAGAAAATGGAGGTTTTAGTTAGGGGTAGGTTTTTGTGCCCCACTTTTGCAGGCTCTGCCTGGTCTGGGCCCCCGGCAGCAGCTGGATCCCAGCAGAGCCCAGCAGCTGCTCTGCCCCTCCCTGTGCCTGGCAGCGGGCCTGAGGGAGGAGCTGGGATCCTCCCGGAGCCAGAGCAGGGCTCCGGCTCCCTCTCCAGGAGCCCGGCAACACGGCAGAGAGGGCTTTGTTAAAAATGCTCATCCCTGCTGGGATTGAGTCCCCGGGCTGCTGGGATTGCACCCCCCATGCTGCTGGAGCTGGGATTGCACATCCCCCTGTGCTGCTGGGATTGCACCCCACCGTGCTGCTGGGATTGCATCCCTGTGCTGCTGGAGCTGGGATTGCATCCCCCCGTGCTGCTGGGATTGCATCCCCCCGNTGGGATTGAGTCCCCGGGCTGCTGGGATTGCACCCCCCATGCTGCTGGAGCTGGGATTGCACATCCCCCTGTGCTGCTGGGATTGCACCCCACCGTGCTGCTGGGATTGCATCCCTGTGCTGCTGGAGCTGGGATTGCATCCCCCCGTGCTGCTGGCATTGCATCCCCCCGTGCTGCTGGGATTGCATCCCCCGGGCTGCTGGGATTTTGCTGCTGGAATGCTCAGAGTCACAGAGGTCTCACAGAGGGTGCTGGTGGCACCATCAGAGCCTTTCCCATTCCACTGGACAGGTACAATCCCAGAATCCTGGAATGGTTTGGGTGGGAAGGGACCTCAGAGCCCACCCAGTGCCACCAGGGGCAGGGACACCTCCCACTGTCCCAGGCTGCTCCCAGCCCCAGGGTCCAAGCTGGCCTCGGGCACTGCCAGGGATCTGCAGCTTCTCTGGGCAATGCCAACAGCTCAGCAAGCTCGTGTCCCTTTCCTGGGAGTTCTGCCTGTCTGGGAGCCCCTGAGGAGGGATTTGGGCACAGCTGGAATGCTGCAGTGGGCTTTGGCAGGGCCAGCAGAGCAGGGGGAGATGCTCTGGAGCTCTGCCTGGGCTGGCTGAGGAGCTGGGGTTGGGATCAGAGACAGATCCACGTGGAAATGCCTGCAGAACCCAGGCTGGGAGGATTTCCAGGGTGAGGAGGGAGCCTCACAGGCCTGGCCTGATTTAAACCAGGCCCCAGTTCTGCTTCCAGTCCTGGCTGCTACAGGAGGTTCATGGTCACGTGGAAGGATTTGCCTTTTTTCCCTCGGATGGGAATTCAGATGGAATGGCACTGGCACAGAGGGTGGGGCAGGTTCCTCAGGAGCTGCTCCTGTGGCACAGGGCAGGGAGGAGTTTGGGGTTTGGGTGATTTCTAATCACAGTGCCAGGGGGCTGGCCCAGGGTCTGGGGGCACCAGGAGAGACCTTTCCAAGGACAGCTTGTGTCCTGGCAGGAGACACTGATGGCTTTGGGCACTGGTTTTGCTGGGAACTCATTCCAAGCTGAACCTTCCTGTGATATAAAATGAATGTTTGTTAAAGAGTAAAAGGAGAGGGGGCTGAGACTGTGACGCGGGGAGGTTTGAATTTCCAGGTGAGCTTTGCCCTGGGCTGGTCCCTCAGCAGGAAAGGGGGAATTCTGC